>CM031955.1:1588001-1983001 GCA_018749465.1 Paracanthobrama guichenoti
CTACTCCAGCTACAGCACACTCATCTTATCCCTAAAGGCAGAAGAGAGCGGCGTACAAAACTACTGTACAAACACTACACATCTTCACTCTGCAGCTGTGATGAAGTCATCTCGGGGTCTTGACATGCTTTCGTCTATAGCTTAGAAATCATTTTCAAATGTTTTAGGACTGGGATAGTTACAAGGCTAGTACTCTACAAACCCATTGGCAGAGTCAGAGCTATTTATGGTTGCTTAATACCGCAAATGGTGTTGCAAGTACCTGCAAAAAGCATGTACTCATAAATCAAGTTTTGCTGATGCATCTGGTGCATGCAAGTGAAAAGAAAAGAGAAGAAATAAATCAATGAGTAACTCTTTATTTCATCATTCCACTTTAGACCTTCTACTAAATATAACTTTGCAACTATATGTCAACTAGCAGTCATTAGCTGGGTTTCCATCCAAACGTGAAGCAAATCTATCAAAGTTCACAAAAAATAAAAAAATTAACAAATGTGAATTAGGTGCGGTTCCAAGTTGTTCAAGTGGATGATGGTGGTGTTGGTGACCTAGTAACCAACAGTAAATAAAACTCCCTTAGCTTAACCTTAACGTGAAAAACGCTTAATGTGGCTTTATAAAGTGGTATTAAAAGACCAAATTCAGTAAAAGCAAACTAATAAAGCATATGCTACTATGTACAGAAAAGCCGACGAGTTTAATTACACGTTAAGTGTTTTCCTCCCATAGAAAATACAAAATACGTTATACATTATTAATACAACACATGCAGGTTTAGTGATTTTTTAAAAACAAATCAGTTCTCGCACTTAGATTGTTATAAACACAGAACTATTCCAACAAGCTCTCTCACCCTGAACACAGATTTGCTTTTTTTTCGCGGCTCATCTGTTTTTCTGCACATAGTATGCTTTATTAGTATTGTGTTTCCTGAGTTTTGTCCCTTTTTTATATCACTTTCTTAGTACATTAATCGTTTTAGAATGTCCCCATCAGGGGGAACAGAAGATTAGTCATGTGGGTTTAATGTTCGCTACGTCAGAACATATTCTGCAAATGCGTTTCCATCTGCACTGTAAAATCGAATTAAACTAAAGTGAATGTAAAATCGAATTAAGTAAAGTGAAATAGGAATAGTATGTTGTGCTAACAAATGCTTAGTTAGTATAGTTCACTTACACAAGAGTACTAGTAACTAAAAAAGAACTGTAGAGAGAACTTGATCTTTTACTTTAGATGTACTCTTGACTTGGTCAAGCTACCATTGTTGTTACCATTGTTGTGTTTTGATGCTGAATGTTGAAGTGTGTGTGTGTGTGTGTGTGTGTGTGTGTGTGTGCGCGTGCGTGCGTGCGTGCGTGCGTGCGTGTGTGTGTGTGTGATTCAAGCATGGTCAATGAAATATATTGTTACAACATGAAGAGAAGTATTACATAGGTTGCTTTTAAAAGGTGACTTAATTTTTTACTAAATCATTAACTATTGTTAATAAACTAACTTTTAAAACAACCTATTTATGACTTATCTTCCTTAGAAACCAAATAACTGTGATTTCTTGTTGCATCGCTGCATCAATAGGAAAATAATTACAATAATATGAATGTTCCAAATGCCCAACCAACACTATGAACACTGATCACCATAATGGTGAGTTTTTATTTATTTATTTGCTTGACAAAATGGCACTCAAACCAATAAATTAATCTTAACTTGGATTTTCTGAGTAAACAAAGCATAGTATGTGAATAGTACAGATTACTAGATTTTTACAATTAAGTTAAGACATTAATTAAAGTTAACTCAAAAGTGATAGATAGAATCACTGTTGGATTTTACATTATTCGCATTAACTATTCACGTCAAAGTCAAAAACCACCTCAAGCGAGCTTAAAATCTTATTTTGCGAATTAAGGGATTTTTTTAAGGAGTTTCCATCACTCGTTTCTGATGCGACACTTCAAAATGCACATAAAAACAGGGTGATGGCTTAATATGGCTTTACTTTGATATTCTATTATAAGTAACTTTGAAAGAACATGTCAACTTATTCTACTACTGTATCTAACAGGCTACTAACTACTCTAATAAGAGTTAGTTGATATAGTTACAAATTAATGAGAGTAAGAGAGCATCGTTTTCAACTGGGAATTTTTTATGCGTTTTGGCTGTTCATTTACGCGACGTTTTGGGGTTTTTAGAATATACATTTCAAAGTGCACGTTTTTAAAAACGATTCCGTTTTGAAAAACTACAAAAACGGCGTCATGCGTATGCGTTCAGTCTATAGGCTCGTTACGCGCGTATTGTTTCTTTACAAAGTGACATTGCCAACTACTGGCCTGGCATGCATATTACAGAGTTCTTAATAGTTTTTGAGGATTTTAGCTTTGACAAAGTTGTCGTCTGTATGCGATAAACGCAAAGGACAAACTTTTCAGTACATTGTTTTTAGTACATTGTTGATGTGTAAACATAAACATACATTGCACATTAAGTTAGTTGACATATAGTTGCAAAGAATGTCTAAAGTGGACTATCGAAAAAAAGTGTAACCAATCAAATCAAAGAAAATTTGGTCACTCAAAATTTTTCAGTTGTACGTATTTTACGAGGTGGCTAATTCGTACGAGTTTGTATGACCTCACTCGTATGAATTTGTACGATTTGTCAAGACCACAGTGATGGGTAGGTTTAGGAGCAGGGTTAGGGGGAGGTCATTCGTACAAATTCATATGAATTGGGCAACTCGTCAAATACGTACGATTTAGCAAAAATCATACGAATTCGTACAAGGTCGTACAAATTCATATGAATTAGCCACCTTGTAAAATATGTACGAATTGCTGTGAGATTGGGTTGGTTATTTGTGTATGTGATATTTCTGTATACTATGTATATGTGTATTTCATATGTCTGCACTAGGACGCTAATATGTAGCAGCGAAAATGTCTAAACTTCTAAATGTTTTAAATAACGCCTCTGTGTAGACCATAGCTGTCATGGGTATTGTTAAAAACTCTTCCCAGGTGTCCCAGGAGTGGTAGCACAGGAGGGTCAGCAAGTCACAGCACTGCTTTACTGTCACCATCACTCTTCATCCTGCGCTGTGCAAGACGTGTTAGTGACCTTACCAAAAAATCACTTATATCTGACCAGACCACTAATGCACTATCCAGATGTTATGCATTCGGCTTCATGTTTGATGTTTTTGTACACCTACTATTCTCTGTGCCTTATCCAGAATGTGGCCTGCAGATCATCTACTTTTTTATTTTTATTGTCATAGTCAAATGGGGAGGTTGCATACGACAGCGCCAAGCGCAAGAAAAGAAAGTCTTTGTATCACAAGCCACATAATTATTTGTATATTTGCAGGCTGAACAAAGGGCATCTCACATCAGAGAGATGTTTCCATTAAAAAATGATATCATAACACTAAAGGTTACCAAGATGACATTATGCTCCTTAGACGTGTTTGACTGACACTTTGAGGTTTATGACCTTCAGAGGTGAAGTCCGAGATGGGGCGGCAATAATAATATGGTATATTTTAAAAATATGGAAGAGAGATGCAAATTCCAAACAAGTGATTTTGCACATTTGTCTTCGTGTAACATGCACACACACTTGTGAACGTGTAAGTCTCAGGACCGTAATGAAAGTTGTGGCTTTCAGGGTCATGTGTTGACAGAGTTCATTTGAATTAGCTTCAAGCATTCGAAATGTCAAGCCAATTTGATTCTGAGCATTTCAAGCTCCTATGACACTTCAAGGGGCTGCATTGATGCTCAGTGAATAAAAGGCAAGACGCATTAAATATTTCTATATTTTGCTAATCATTTAATTATTCCACCCACTCTGAGAGTGGATTAGAATGATTTCAACAGAGAACATAGTACCTAGCCACTTACCACAGTAAGAGAATAAACACTATATACATTAAAGCGAGCACTTGGCGGTGCTGCGTTCGGGCCCTGATACCGCCTCATATCTAAATGGCTAATCCATGCAATGTGTGGGTGGGGTGATTAACGTTCACACAACCAAAGGGGGAAAAAAAAAACATTTGCTTTGAAACTTTGAATACGGTCGGCATGAATATGCAACTATGAATAATTGGCAGAGAATGGGAGCTGGCTTGGATTAACAACTCAAAATGCAGTTTATGACTAATTGTGTTAAGTGAAAATAAACTGGCACTTTTGTTCCCGGGATAATTAGCTTTTTAATGTTTGCTGGAGTGATTGTGGGAGCTGTGCTCTGGCGCCTGTTCTTTTTTCAAGTGGGCCCTCTAGCTTTCCTGAGGGGAATGAGACTTGTGTTTGCGTGCGTATGTGTGTTGAGGACTTTTAATAGTGGGGAAAAGTGGCTTTCTTGCTGTAAATAACTTTGTAGTGCAGCATATTTGTTTGTTTAGACTTCATTTTGATTTTACGCTTGAGGCTTTGTACATATTTTAATGGAGTTGCATTAATAGGTTTGTTGCTTTTGAATAGCCCCTTCATTCATGCTTAAACCACATTTACACAGGCAAAATTGCTTTATGTTTTGAATGTGCTTAGTTTGTGAGTTTCATTCTGAAATACTGTGGTGCACCTACACATGGAATTATTTACGGTGTTTATTAAAACAATATTTCAATTATATAATATGTATCAGCTTTTTTTATTAACAAGACATAGCAACTTATACAAAGTAAGAGACCAATGACTCTAATATGTGACCCTGGACCACAAAACCAGTCATAAGTCGCACAGGTATATTTGTGGCAATAGCCAACAATACATTGTATAGGTTAAAATTATTGTTTTTCCTTTATGCCAAAAATCATTAGGATATTAAGTAAAGATCATGTTCCATGAAGATATTTTGTAAATTTCCTACCGTAAATATATCAAAAATGTATTAGTAGTAGTAATATGCATTGCCAAGGACTTCATTTGGACAACTTTCTCAATATTTAGATTTTTTGCACCCTCAGATTCCAGATATTCAAATAGTTGTGTCTCGGCCAAATATTGTCCTATCCTAACAAACCATATATCAATGGAAAGCTTATTTATTCATATTTTTAAAAATAATTGACCCTTATGACTGGTTTTGCGGTCCCAGTTCACATATATGCACACACACACAAATAAAGGAAGAAAAAAATCACTTTACAGTTTAAAAATTATACTGTATATATATATATATATATATATATATATATATATATATATATATATATATATATATATATATATATATATATATATATATATATATATATATATATAATTGTTTTAAGCTAGTATATGTCATATAATACACCAAATATAAAATAGTACTGAACTAATGTTTAAGAAAAGCTTATTATTATTATTATTACTTTTAATTTACGATTCATTACTTGTTTAAAAGGGAGTTTTTGGAATATAATTAATAATAATAATAATAATAATAATAATAATAATAATAATAATAATAATAATAATAATAGCAATGATCATCATCACCATAATCCTCATTTAGACAGGAAACAGAATTTCAAAATTATTACGAAGCACAATTGTATCATTTCAATTTCTCTGAAATATTGAAGAGGAGACTCCAAAAAAAAAAAAAAAAAAATTCTGTGATTCTGAGGGCTTCTGGAAACTTCTGCAGTATGCGCTCATGCACTATTGAGGGTTGAAGAGAGACTCGAGGACCCCTTTTCACTTTAAAACCTGTGCTTTTCCCACTTTCCAACTGCAGCTCGAGATTCGCGCCGAGACTCTCGCCGCTCTCCTCTGCGAGAGGGGCACGGGGTAATTGGAATCAGTTATTCAAAACATCTCTAAATGTGATTTAAATGGCGAGGATTTATTAACATAGAAGGAAACCATTAAAAGGGGGTTCGGAACGGGGAGAGGGGAATTCCGTTTTGGGAGAGGAGTGGGGGCAGAACGGACTGCGGAGTGAAGAAGGAAGGGGAAGGGGAGAACGAGGGGGAGAAGAGAAAGCAATTACTGGATGTAAAGGCCACGAACAGAGCTCCCGCCGTCACTGAGAAATCAAATCTGTCAGCAATTAGGAGGATCTGAGGGGGCCATGCAGCACTCGCCGCTGGACAATAGGGGTGCTGGGACTCTGAAGAGGAGAAGGGGGCCGGAGCAATTATGAGAGCTGATAGAGTAGCTTTATTTATCTAAACAGCAGGTTAGTCTCTCATTCTGCCTCTTTTGTCACTTGTTGCGGATGTGAAAGGGGCACCACTTCATCCAAGCGCTGTTCGACCCGATCGGCATTGTCTGGGCAGTTAGTGTCTGAAGTGGCTCTGCTTTTCACTACCCTGCTGGGATAAACCAGTGCTTGATCTCATGCCCTAGCAATGCTAACCCTTCACCTTCAAGAGCAGATCTCCATACCTTACGCTTGAAGCTACTTATTAAGGCATTGCAAAAGGGGCTGCGCTCCTCTACAACCAGTCCTCAATATCAAAGGGCACAGGCTCAATGAATGGGTCAAAAGGCCCTTGTTTAGGACAGAGGCTCAGGAAAAGGATTAGAGGTGGGTCGTCTAATGTTAGTCTTCACATAAATGGCGTAACAGAGAATTGAAATGACGCTATGTTGAGAATCCTGTCTGTGTAGGGTGAACTAAATCTCAGATTTGTAATACTGCCACCAAAGCAAACGAGAAAACAACACAAAACAAGAGTGGTAACTGACCAAAGTGATAAATGATGTGATCTATTGCAAATGAAATTATTACTATAAAGCTATCAGTTATATCTTAATATTGTGAATGTGCATGCAATCAAATAATGTAACACTTTAGTTTAGGGTCCAATTATCACTATTAACTAGTTTCTTATTAGCATGCATATTACTAGGATATTGGTTGTGTATTAGGGCTTATAAAGCACATATTAATGCCTTATTGTACTGAACTGTACCCTATAATCTAAAGTGTGACCCAAATAATATATATATAACATAAGTAACATATGTCACTGTCTATTTAGAGGATTTCAAGTGTGTGTGTGTGTGTGTGTGTGTGTGTGTGTGTGTGTGTGTGTGTGTGTGTGTGTGTGTGACACAAATTTGTATAATGACAAAGGTATTACACTGGTATTGCAACATAACACGTGGCATTTCATTTGTCCTCATATTTAAAATGGCTTTAAAAACACACTAAACAATGTTTTATTAAAAATGTAAAAATGCAGAATGTTTCCTGTGATGGGTAGGTTTAGGGGTAGGGGCAGTGTAGGGAGATAGAATTTACAGTTTGTACAGTATAAAAACCATTACACCTATGAAATGTCCTCACTTAGATAGCAAAACAAACCTGTGTGTGTGTGTGTGTGTGTGTGTGTGTGTGTGTGTGTGTGTGTGTGTGTGTGTGTGTGTGTGTGTGTGTGTGTGTGTGTGTGTGTGTGTGCGTGCGTGCGTGCGTGCGTGTGCGTGTTTGTGTGTACAAATACATCTACAGTGAGTGCATTGGTAGATTTCAGTTATTCTTAAATAAGCACTTTAAAAATATATATATTGAAACTTTATTGTTAATGTGGATTATTTATTGGTGGACAACAGTGATAATTAGCAAACGAAAAATAGACACTTTATATACAGTAAATTCTTCAGTTACAAAATACTTGCATTATATGTATTCATCTATTTATTATTATTATTATTATTATTATTATTATTATTATTATTATTATTATTTCATTAAATCAATTCTAGCCTCTTTATTTAACATTGAGAAAATGTTTGATTTCATTTCACAAAGCTGCCATGTAAAACTGGGATTTAATGTTACTTCAGTCCCCAAATTAAAATGCTAAATTCAGAAAATTGATGTCAACTAATGTATGGATAGTATTTTCTGAATTCAACAATAATAATGGCAATAAATCACAGAATTTCTGTGGAATTTATCAAAAACTGATACAAGCAGAAAAAATTTATCAAAAAAAAAAAATAAAAATATATATATAGAGCTAGAGAGAGAGAGAGAGAGAGAGAGAGAGAGAGAGAGAGAGAGAGAGAGAGAGAGAGAGAGAGAGAGAGAGAGAGAGAGAGAGAGAGAGAGAGAGAGAGAGAGAGAGAGAGAGAGAGAGAGAGAGAGAGAGAGAGAGAGATTTACAAGAATGTCTGATAAAAAATAAATAAAAAAAAATACCCTTGCATAAATTCACATGTGATCAAATCTTCATTGGAATACACAGAATGTCCACAGAGGTCACCATTCATCACACAAATCTCTTAATGAAAAGCAGATGTTTAAAATGAAATTCAATAAATTATTTCAGGTTGATTATCAGCCCTCATCATCTCCCGAGTTGAAAAATGTACCAGGACATCGCTCATAGCCTTTTTTCACAGATTAAAGGCCCACATATTTTCTATATAGTGCCCTCTGTAATGTGGTTTTTCAGACTGGACCCACAGTAAAGAATCTAATAATCTGAGGAAACCAAGACTCAGTTTTAAGCGGGTATAGAAGCATGTGTACATCTCACACACATACCAACATGTGCTTTCTGGCCACTACACTCTGTCCTGGCCTAAAGGGATCATGAATTTAACCAACATAATCTCATACCAATACATAACAGTAATGGATAGTATGTCATTAATGATGAGAAATAAATATTTTCTGAGGTTATATTAAAAGCAGTGGTGATATTAAGTTTTTAAAGACATTAACCTCAGTAGCAGACTCGACTTCACTTGGTTTCAAAGCAGTAAACTGTTCTCTGGGAATCCCTGATAGCGCATCCCTAATTTTCAGGTTTAGCATTTGGAATATGTTATGAGGCACACAGTCTAACTCTTGTCAAAGTGCTTTTACAGCTTAAACAAATTTAATCAGAGGCGCTTTGAGTGACAGGGGGGAGCTCTCCCACAATGCTCTCTTTTTGGCGGGCACTCCTCCTACTCCGCAGCAGCTGTGCAGACGCGCTAGTGGAGGTGCGTCTTAACCCAACACTTGAATCTCACTCTGAGAGCATTATGAAAACATTCCTAATTCAGATGCCACCAGAATAATAGTGCAGGGTGGTCATGATAGACTACACGTTTTAACATTGCATTCCGCTTTAATGGTGAGTATCTTTCATTTTTTCAATTTGCACAAACTAAAATGATTGTGCAAAACTAGATATCTTATACTAGCATTCAAATGTCTGGGGTTTGGGGTTTATTATTTTTTGAAAGAATTCTGCTCACCAAGGCTGTACACAAATACATAATAGTGTGAAATATTCTGACAATTTAACATTTTGATCCATCAGGAATTATTCTAATCTATGCTGATTTGGTGCTCAAGAAACGTTTCTTATATTATTAATGTTGAAAATGATGAATACATGATGAATACATGTATAAAGTTAAAAAAGAACAGTTTTTTTCTTCAACAAAAAAACTGACCCCAACATTTTGAACGGTAGTGTAATTAAAGGTGTTTTTTTATGAAGTGAAAGTCGTATTGAACCACAGAGCAAATGTTTTGCCATTGAGGAAACTCACTATACAGTTAGCTATGATTTTATTTAGTAAGTGAAAATATCTGATAATAAAGAAGTTACTGAGATGAGTAGGATTCGGTTGGTCATGTGACATGATTCAACATGGCCGCCCTGTGTAAAATACATCAGCCTTTATTACATTTACATTTATGCATTTGGCAGACGCTTTTATCCAAAGCGACTTACATTGCATTCCAGGTACACATTTTTACATTTTGTCAGTTCTTGCTTTCCCTGGGAATCGAACCCATGACCTTGGCGTTGCTTACGCCATGCTCTTATTGTTTGAGCTACAGGAAAGCTCAACCTTATTAGGCTGTACAAATAAACAATTTAAACATATTTCAAAAGTACTAATCATTTATTTGTCCTACTTTATATTACATTTCCTTAACTACTACGTATTAACATTTAAATTCACTATTCGATAAGGCACTTATTATGTACTATATATTAATTACAGCTGTAATTACATCTTTAATTACACTGTTGACCCTTCCCTTACCCCTTAACCCCTCCCCCCTAAACTTAGCCACACTATTAAACCTGTCCCTAACCTTACCCGTATCCCACCTCAATAGCAGCAAAAGTGTTTTGCAATACAACACAATAAATACATTGTACCTAACAATTTTTGCTAACACTTTATTATGATGGTCCCTTTTACATTATGTTGACGATCTGCAACATTTCACCAACATGTCAACTCACTCGCATTAGAGTATTAGTAGACTGTCTGCTTAATATCTGCTAACACTTAATGTGAAGGTCCGCCAACAGACTGTCTACTGACTATAAGTGACTTTGCAAGTACATGCCAACTTATTTTACTAACCCTAACCCTAACAGAATACTCTAATGAGAGTTAGTTGACATGTAGTGGCATTGTTACTTATAGTCAACAGAATGTCCAAAAGGAACCATCAAAATAAAATGTAACCCAATTATTTGATGCACGTGCATTATATAAAATGTGACCCATTTGGTCACTTTTTTAATTCAGAAAAAATCCTGAGTGCATCGTTAAGGAAATAAAAAGGCAAAAAATTAGATAAAAGATAACTATTGGGTAAAATTACAAAGTCAAGGAAAAAAGAGGGCGAGTATGAATAGTGGAGGTCTGCACAGGTGGCATTAAAGGCCCCAGGCCCAGTGGGGGTCTCCCCTGTTTCACTTTGTCCACAGGTGTTTATTAGCACATAGGAGCTGCCATATGTCCCAGCATGCAACATAGCCTCAGGGTGTACAATCAGCCCTCACACCCATAATCATCAGCAACCCTGGCAGCACTCTCTCTCTCTCTCTCTCTCTCTCTCTCTCTCTTTTACTCACTCATTCTGTCTCATGAGAGATCAACTGAGGCAGCAAACCATTTTGTAAATACACCTTAAAGTTCACTTCACTGTATCAACATCCATAATGTACTAAAATACATAGATATAAGGATCAGTGTCACATAAGAATTTCCACGATTGAGAAACCTTTTAAGTTTATAGCAAATGTTTCAAATGTTTACATTTTTGATATTTCATAAATATCAAATACATTTTTGGGAGTTGAACCACATCACATTTTACAGCCTGAAACTTCCTTGCCTTAAAAAAATGTCAAATTATCATATTTGTTTTCTGTATTCAAATCATTGTACAGTGTATAAGAATAATGTAATTTTAAATACATTTATAGATATGACAAAAACATAGGAGATATGAATATATAATGGGAGTGCGGAAGAGTTAGAAAACCCAATTCGTGCTTAACATTAGATATTTTGATGTCAAATCTTTCCGTAGCAGATATCAAATGCCTCTCCATTCCCAGTCTTTACCTCTGCAGGAATGGAAATGTTTTGCACCTGGTCAGTATGAGAGAAAACCATTGTCATTTTAACAGCCCCCCACTCAGGCAGGCATGTGAATGATTGGGCAATGAATACATACTGGTGGGGGGGAGGTGGTGGGAAGCCAGCGAGCGGTGCCTGTTTGAAGTGGGCATATGGTTGCTGCATTTGCATTTAATGCCCTTCAGATTACGAGCGTTAACTCGTGCTAAACACCTCGCTCGGTTGGGGCTAATTTGATGAGGTCATGCTGTGACCTTGTGACCCGTATACCCCTATGTCCTGTAAGTGAAAGCAGCTGGGTGCAGATCAGGGGAGATTTGCACATGTACACACTCATACACACACACAACCTGTTTTCATCTCTATTCTGGCTCACAGCTTATAATGTGCCGTTCAATGAAAACGTATAAACCCTTCTAAAAATGTAGAACTTTTAATGTTAAGAATGGACAATATGACATCTGTAAAGGTTTTTACAAATATTTATATTTTAAAACTGACATGGAACGATAGCTCTTAAATGAACTAAATTGTGGTTTATTTTTAAAAGGAAGTGCTCTATTACTTACCTTAGCAGAACAAATGGAGGAGAAACGAAGCAGGTCAAGGGAACATACAGTATAGTGGGGTTCAAATCTCAGGGACTACATTGAAAATCTGGAAAAAAAATTATATATATATATATATATATATATATATTTTTTTTTTTTTTTTTTTACTGAAATAAACAGAAGGCTTTTGGTTATGAAAAATTATGATGTCAAATATTTATTATTTTTTATATTTATTTAAAATATTGAATTAATGTTTTGTGCTATTTCTATGCCAGTAATACAATATCAAAAAGCAAATTTATGACATTGGTCATGAAAACTTTTTTTAAAGCACAAAATACTCTTTGGATCATTCTCAAATCATGCTGAAAATATGATCATCAGGATTTACACAAACTTCATGCAGCTCCAGCTGATGCCGTCATAATTTTTTTTTTAAATAATAAAAAATATACATTATTACACTATTATTACATTATTATAATAATAACGCATTTTTATTATTATTTTTTTATTTTTAAAAATATTTGCAAAAAATGCTTTTGCCAAATGAATGAATTTTGGCAAAACTTTAAAATAAGTTTTTTTTTTTTTGTTAACTACTTAACATGATCTAAGAATTAACAATACTTCAATTATCTTGTTATTTCAACATTTACTAATACATTTTTCAAATTACACAATATTCAAATGTTGTATTTGTTAACATTAGTTAATGCACTGTGAACTAACATGAACAGCTGGATTTTTATGAACTAACATTAACAAAGATTAATAAATACTGTAACAAATGTATTGCACATTACATGCCTGTTAACAAATTAGACCTTATTGTAAAGTGTTACCAGAATTTTCACTAGTGCTCTCAGACATTTAGACCCTCACTGTATTTCTTCTCATCTTAAGTAGATTTGGAGTAAGAGTTCAAGCGTACTCGGTGGATAGTGCAAATAATGCCATTTGAAGTGTATAATTCTAGAATTCCAGGCGTTTTATTCCAAAGAATTCCCACATGCACTCACAGTGCACATTATGACCACCGATCCGCGCATATACACATATTGCAGGCACACAAGTTGCTTTCATTGTGTTTTAGTGAAAGGGGGCATCGATATGCTGCGACTGAGCCTCTCCTTTGAAACGGGCCACAGTGAAGAGGAGCGCACAGATCTGTTCAGTACAGTCTGAGAGGCTGGTTTAGCTAACCTCCAAGGCCACAACAGCAAGGGGGCCTCTGGAGAGCCTCTCTTATGTCAAAAGAGGGGAAAAGCCGCTCAGCTTTTAAGACATCGCTTGGCCTTTTGATCAGTTCACAAGTTACAGTCGGAAACTGAGGCCTTTTTTGATGCAAATTGCCGCTCATCAAAAGCAGCACCGAAAAACATCTCTTTCTTTGGGACGGTAATGGGTCTCGCTCTCGTTCTGGGAAATCACACAGCCAAGGACTGAGTAAAGTGTCCACTCTGGGTGCTGAAAAGCAGTCGCCTGCACAGGTGTGGACATTGTACACGTCTTCCTGCTACGATATCCGAGTCACACACACTTGCAATTAAAGGATTAGGGTTCAGATTATTAGGAGCGCAATACTGGACAACACACTGCTAATTTGTTCCCAGCCCCCTGTTTATGGATCAGTAAGCCAAATAGTAATGAAGTTTAAATGTAATTTGAGTGTTATTATGGTGCAGTAGTGATTAATTAAAAGAGGCTTTGCAATAAACGTGAGGGAGATAGAACAGCAGTTATAATGTAGAGGAATTAAATATTTTTCTTATTAATGAAGATAATTGCTCGTCAACAGCTTGGGCATTTGATCTCTCCCTTCAAATGGAACAAGCACGACTTCTGAATATTAAAGGGGTAGTTCAACCAAAAACTTTTGTTCCAATGACTTCCTTTATTCTGCAGGACACAAGAGAAGATATTTAGAAGAATACATCATCTCTTTTGTCCATATTCTTAATATTAGTGGAGTGCAAAACTTTCAAACTCTAAAAAGCACATACATTGTTTGGAATAAGTTTGGATTGTTTTTTGAATAATGTTTTTGAAAGAAATATGCTCACCATGACTGCATTTATTTGATGAAAAATACATTAAAACAGTGATATTGTGAAATATTATTACAACCTAAAACAACTGTTTTAATTTTAATATATTTTAAAATGTAATTAATCGAAGTGATGCAGCAGCCATTACTCCAGTCTTCTGTGTCACATGATCCTTCAGAAATCATTCTGAATAACTTGCATTTTAAAATATATTAATATAGAAAACACTTTTTTATTGTAATAATATTTCACAGTATTACTGATTTTACAGTGTATGTTGCAATGAAAGCATTGCAGGCTTCTTTCAAAGACTTAATTATTCCAAACTTTTGACCGGTAGTGTTATTTGATTTTATTTTTCTCCTCATGCCGTCTTATATCAAGTATACTCGTCTCCAAAATATCTTCTGTTGTGTGTCACAGAAGAAAGAAAGTCATACAGGTTTGGAACAACATGAGGATATTTATTTGGGGTGAACTATTCCTTTAAATCACAAATCAGTGTGTTTTATGTCTGTCACTCTGGAAGGTCAAGTTGGAGGAATTCATTACCAGTTGTTTCTCTTTCATTTCAAAAGCACATGAAACGTGACACTTTTATATACTTGTAAATCAGACAGACCTCCTTTGGCATCGCCGAGCATTATCCTGTCTGTTGTGGGATCAGCGGTTCTCCCAAAGCATATCATTATATGCCGTTAAAGAATATGGTGACAGAGATTGCGGAGAGGACAGGGAGGGGCCAAACTAAACTCCACTCAAGGTCATGTTCTCCGACAATGGAGCTACTAATCCTTCGCCCACTCAGACGCGATTGGACCCACACCCCGCCGCTCCGAGGAAGAGTACGGGGGCCGGGTCTCCTCTTCCTCACCCCGTGTATTAGGCTTCCAAGAGCGGCCGGATAATCTACCAATTAGCAGCAATTGTGGCGGAGGGTTTTAATGTGGGGTTCTGTATTTTTTAAATACCGTTTAATTTTTCCTCTCTCTGGCACAATCGTGATTGTCAGCACTCTCTCTGGCTCCCCCATTTAAAATAAAAGAGTCCGGAGCTTAATTTGGCATTAAAGACCGTAGAATGTGCACAGCCAGCGATGTGATTGTCAGTCAGAGTCGGGGCGAGAGAAAAAGAGAGACTGAAGGGAGAAAATCATTTTAAAAGAGAGCTGGTGTGAAGGACTTGTTTGAACAGGCCTAATGCCTGCCAGAGTATCAGTGGAAGAAGCCGCATTGTGCCCAGATAACATGGTGCCCCAACGTTTCACCCCCTGTGGTCCACCGAGTTGGTGTGTTTGGATTAGGACAGCCCATTACATTAGCCTAATAATGGGATAAGGCCAACTTAGCGACATACTGCGCAAGAACACCAGGCAACATGAGCTTGTGGTCGATGGGAAACGTAATGGAAAAATGGAGTTGTTTGAAATAGAACTACATTTTTTTCAGTTGGGTGGTAGAACAGGTGGAGCACAATCTTCGTGAGAATTGTGTTTGTGCTAAACGTTTCAAATACTAACCTGTTGGTGGGGCTGTAAAACACAAAGCTTTTACCAAGCTTCTGTGATTACAGTGCTGAAATTATAATAATTAGATGACTATGTGGGTATTTCCAACGAAGGGACCCGAGCCAACATTGCATGCAGTTCTTTAATTTAGCGATGAATGTTATGTTGTGTGAACCAATAAAACCTAGTTTTAGGCAAGCAGGCTGTCAAGAGACAGACTACAAAATCGGTTTCATTACAGAGGCTTGCCTGCCAGAGAATACGGGTCAGGGGATGAATGTGTGTGTTTTAGTAAAATACACCAACCAACTATAATAATACTAATAATTAAACAAATATTGCGCATAACAGTATTTAAGAGTTAAAGCTAAAATTACAAATTAAAAGTTACATTTAAGTCAAACACAAAAATTAGAGGTGCACAATTAAGAAATGAATAGTACTTTTGAAAAATATATATAATTGGGAATAAAATCTATTATGGGCCATCTCCTCTTCTTATAATGTCTCTGGCATCGCATGTATCCACAGAAAAGACAATCCCAGAATGCATCGAAACAAGCTCACTGAAAAAAGGAATTCAAGATGGCAGAAAAGAGCAATGTTTATAATGCTTAAGTCTATGATTGGCTCATTATTGCAGTGATTATTATGTTTCTAGTATGTCATATGTTTGGCAACATTTCCTCTAACCCTAATTGATGGAGTGTGTAGCTTTTCATTTCTTAAACAGCCATGTAGGAAGACACATCATGGCCATACTCCAGGATGACAATGTTAAGATTCATCAGGTTCAAATTGTGAAAGAATCAGTGGTGGCTTGTCAGGGGAGGCAAGGGAGGCACAGCCTACCCAAAATTTTGAGGTGAAAATGAAAAAATGTATTGTTAATAAAATTCACAGTTATTCATTTCATGTCTCAGAATGTGTATTTATTGTAATTTCACCTCTGCAATGTGTAACTCTTCCCTGAATGTGCCGAATCTGTGAAACACAAGAGGGGATAGAGAAGGGGAAGGGGAGGCAAATCCATAGCCGGAGACTTGTGCCTCTGTTGGTAATTGTTTTATTTTATTTTATTTTTTAATTAGCCAATCACCATCAAGTATTTCGCTTTCACTGTGTTGAGAAAAGTAACATGGCAGAAGAGGCTAGCCTCCCTTGGTATATCAACCAATCATCGAAGAGACATAAATGACACGATTTTAGTTCGAACTGCTACCGCTGTTGCATAAACTATGTACGGAGAGTACTAGAGATAATATTTGATCGCAAACAAATTTATCAAACTACCATTGCTGTATATGTGTTGTTTTCTGTAAATGTTCTGTCTAAAAGTGAGCAAAAAAGCCATTTTAAAGACCTAAAAAATCCTTGGGAGGGTATACGACTGAATTTTGTGTGCCTCCTCAAAGCTATCTCATGACCAATTTGTACGTATTTGTACAAGGTGGCTAATTCGTACGACCTCACTTCTATGAATTTGTACGATTTGTCTATACTGCAGTGATGGGTAGGTTTAGGGGTGGGGTTTGAGGTTAGGTCAATCGTACAAAATCATACGAATTGACCAACTCGTCAAATACATACGATTGAACAAAAATCGTACCAATTCGTATGAGTGAGGTCGTACAAATTCATACGAATTAGCCACCTCGTAAAGCATGTACGAATTGCCGTGAGATCGGGTTGGCCTCTATTTTAAAACCCACCAGCCGTCACTGGAAAGAATGCTTGGGAGGAGCATGAAGAATAATTTTACAAGTTCAAGAACAATAGAAGTTCTTGATAGAAATAAATGATGTGAACACAAATATACATAAGGAAATAACACTAATTGATGGTGTGTATATATATATATATATATATATATATATATATATATATATATATATATATATATATATATATATATATATATATATATATATATATTAGGGCCGTCAAATTGATTAATCACATCTAACATACATATTCATAAACACTTTTATAGAGTCCAATTCTCACTGGCTGCTTATTTGCATGCATATTACTATGATATTGTTAGTACTAATAAAGCACATATCAATGCCTTATTATGTATGACCATATATATATATATATATATATATATATATATATATATATATATATATATATATATATATATATATATATATATATATATATATCCCTTAATACCCTATACCTAAACTTAACAAATACCTTATTAACTATTAATAAGCAGTCATTAAGAGGTAATTGAAGCAAATGTTGTAGTTAATATTTAATAGTGAGAATAAAGTGTGACCATATATACACACTCATATTATATAGCCTATTTACAAACTTTTATGTTATATGTGATTAATCGCTTTGAAAGCACTTATATTATTATTATTATTATTATTATTATTATTATATATAAAACTGTGTTAATCATCAGAAAATGAATGAATGATACAAGTTGTTGTTTGTATAATAATAATAAAAAAACTGAAGTCATTCCTCAAATTTATGCCTTTAAAAAAGCAGCACATAGCAGCACATCTGAGCTGCATTTTTCTCAGGTGGGGCCATAGGGAGCCAAGAGGCCAATAATTAGTTGTCATCCCTGCTTGCCTTTATAGTGCTAATTTGGGGTCAGGCTGTGGGGTATAAAGGTCATGGCCACAGCTGGCTCTCTCAGCGTGTCCACTGCGGCTGTTTGTCTATTGCTGGAGAGAAAACAATCTCCTGGCTGTTCCCTATGGTCGGCATAGTGACCTTGCCCTTGGCCACGCTGGGGATGGCAGCTGGTGTCAAGGAGAACAACGCCACAGAGTTCCCGGGACCTCTGTCCTCTGCTTTACTCCACGAGCTCCTCTCGCAGGTGCATGCCAATCGGCAGAGAAGGGGCGGAACGTTCCTTCAAGAGACGTCACAACCTCTTCTATGATTGTTTACCTCATAATCAAAACACTGAAGGCTAGAGCTTATCTCACCTTCAATCTTCTAAATCTGACCTTGGCTCTTCAAATAACAGTCTGATCCTTTTACTAATGGCTAACTCTTCCCCGGAGGGTTCATCTCCAGGTCTCAGTACAATAACATAGTGGAAGTGCATAACTCTGTGGGAGCTTACTGACCAGCTTTTAAGGGCATCAGCTTCAAAGCTGGAGTACCTGAACTAAAGTTTAAGTTAAATTAGACTTGCTATTGCCGAAGGGCAGGATTAACCAAAAACTATAATAACAAACTCCACTTTGCGCACGTCACGCCACACAGTTCTGAGTTGAGAGTTTCAGGAGAGACAACAGGACACCCTCATCCTTGGACTTTCTTGCGAGTGTTCGCTGGCCGTTTCCTTACTTCCTTCATTCTGTTTGGGTAAACAGTGCCAGCCTGGTGTCCACCTGCTTTGGGGCAGTTGAGAAATTGACATTTCCTGAAAAGTTCCTTGAACTTTGACCTGTGGGGGGCAGGAAGAGGGGTGCGGTGTGGCGATGCCCTCCTGTGTGGCCAACTACCATTTAACCCCCTAATTGTTACAAGGCAGCTCCTGGCGCTCTAATACTTGGTTTCCGGAAATCACTCTTAAACAATCAAATGAACGCACATGCATGGAATTCGCCATGCCTTTGGGCCTGGGATAAACGGTGTAGCCTGAAACAGTCATCTGGTGGTGCTCAAAAAAGAAGGAAAAGCTTTGTCTAAACACATTTCTAGAAGTGAATCTGATCAGTAAGTGAAATGGATCAAATAAATTAAATAGAACCAAATCACAGAAATAGAGTTGATTGCGGTTTTAAACAAGGACTTATCAAATTATTTCAACGGTCACACTACTCAGGATGTCACAAAAAACTTCTTACAGTATGACAGTCATTAAAGGGAATTAACATTATGGTAACATGGAATGTAAGGGGATATGAAGCAGGTACACTAAAAAAAAAGAGTCCATTTTCAATCAGATTTTGAAGTAGACAGACTGAAATAGTATTTTCTTGTAAAACATATCAGAAAGGTGGATGAAGGTGGGACAGAAGTAATATTTTTCCACATACAGTGGGAATTATATCATGATCATTGCTCATTGCAAGACATTTGACTTTATATTGTGCATTATCGTCACTCTAAGAAAGCATTACTGATTCTTGATATGATAATTGAGTCATTCATCATATGCTCATCATAAAAAATATTTGGTCATTTTTTGGGGTTATTTTTTCAGTGTTTGGGTAGTTTTTGCTTTACCCAGCTCCTGGGTCAAATGTAACAACCCAGGGGTTGAGTTATTTATCACAGGCTTTTTGCAACCTCTTCAGGAGAGAGCAGTTCAGCTCCGTCAAATTGGTGCATGTCTTCAGTAAAATACAGGTTTGTGTACATTTTATTTTATCTATAAATTTGTTATTGTGCTATATATATTGTTTAATTTTATGCAAAGCAACATACAGGGGCGCAATGTGAGTCACCTACATGAGTGTTGCGTGACTCGCGTCTGTCTTTCCGCGCTATGGAAACGCCTGATGCCTTGTAAAAAATTGTATGATTGTATTAAAAAAGATATAGAATATAAATACATAGGATGTTAAAATATGTCCTCAGAACTGCAGACTGATTGTTTATGGACAGGTTATAGAACCAGTCACCGCATATTTCGGCTACGAATGAAACGCAGGGCAGAGGTCTAAAGTTAGAATTTCCCCCGCTGAACATGATACAAGCTCTGGCACGAGATCCAGCACCGTCACGGTGGAAACGGGACAACAGAGACTGGTTGATTACACTTGAATTACTTCTAAAGCCTCGTAGACACAGGGACAATTATCGCGCGCACTTATCGCCAGTGTTTTTTGAGAAATTTTTCGACGCGTCTTTGTGTTCATACCCAAGCAATTTTCACTGCTGATGAGCCCAAGTGAACATGCAAATTCACTCCCTAACAGTAGATGGCACTTATTGAAAAATAGAAAATACCCCAGTACACAAGGTGCACAATTTTATGCTTCTGACACTCGCTTGTCACATAGACGAAGAAGAGAGTCAGTATTTACCTGCTTGCTAAAACCATTCACACACTTTTTGCTAACTGGCAAACAGAACATGGACACTTCAAGCTATTTTATTCGCTGTGGCGTTTGTCATGAAGTTCTTTGTGTTCAGACACCAAAGAGACCAGCAGCTCTTCATTCATCTTGCCACAATGCATCTTGTTCTTCATTTACTTACTTCGTCTTTGTCGTCTTCTTAGGTATCAATGTGTGCTCGGTAAGACCGTTTTGTGCTTGAGCGCTACCAAGTGGAAAACTGTTCTGTGGTCAGACAAATCAAAATTTGAAGTTCTTTTTGGAAAACTGGGACGCCATGTCATCCGGACTAAAGAGGACAAGGACAACCCAAGTTGTTATCAGAGCTCAGTTCAGAAGCCTGCATCTCTGATGGTATGGGGTTGCATGAGTGCGTGTGGCATGGGCAGCTTACACATCTGGAAAGGCACCATCAATGCTGAAAGGTATATCCAAGTTCTAGAACAACATATGCTCCCATCCAGACGTCGTCTCTTTCAGGGAAGACCTTGCATTTTCCAACATGACAATGTCAGACCACATACTGCATCAATTACAACATCATGGCTGCGTAGAAGAAGGATCCGGGTACTGAAATGGCCAGCCTGCAGTCCAGATCTTTCACCCATAGAAAACATTTGGAGCATCATAAAGAGGAGGATGCGAGAAAGAAGACCTTAGACAGTTGAGTAACTAGAAGCCTGTATTAGACAAGAATGGGACAACATTCCTATTCCTAAACTTTAGCAACTTGTCTCCTCAGTCCCCAGACGTTTGCAGACTGTTATAAAAAGAAGAGGGGATGCCACACAGTGGGAAACATGGCCTTGTCCCAACTTTTTTTAGATGTGTTGATGCCATGAAATTTAAAATCAACTTATTTTTCCCTTAAATTGATACATTTTCTCAGTTTAAACATTTGATATGTCATCTGTGTTGTATTCTGAATAAAATATTGAAATTTGAAACTTCCACATCATTGCATTCTGTTTTTATTCACAATTTGTACAGTGTCCCAACTTTTTTGGAATTGGGTTTGTAGTTTGGATTGCCGGTATAGTTCTGTTCTGGGCAAGAACTCCCTGCACAGCAATGCAGCCTAGCATGGATAAGAGCAGGGAGAGCAGCAATAACGCCCCTTAAGGTAAACAGAACAGAACCAACATAATGTATTGCAGATATCATTAATGTTCATATTAAATGTACAAAATAATCCAGTAATTTAGTCTGATTCAAGGGGAATTAGAATACCAAATCCTGACTGACGAGAGGAGGAGCTGGGGATGGAGGAGGGTAAAAGAGCTCTGAAGAAATGCGACAGCTGATAGTACTGAGGAGCT
Source organism: Paracanthobrama guichenoti (assembly GCA_018749465.1). NCBI lineage: Eukaryota > Metazoa > Chordata > Actinopteri > Cypriniformes > Gobionidae > Paracanthobrama > Paracanthobrama guichenoti. The sequence continues at coordinate 1,609,832 of CM031955.1, forward strand.
TATATATATGTATGCTGTGATACTTTGTATTCCTATAGGTAGACGTGATCAGCTGACAGTCAGCTGATGTGAGCTTGACTGACGTGACCTGCCAGAACTGACGCTATACGCTTGATTTCTGCGTTGAGTGTACGGCGTAGCTACATCGCAGGCTGTGTGTTGCACGTGTAGCCTATGACGTACCCTGACGTGCACCTCTCCAAAAATGTAACAGCACGTCAATTTTACGCGGACTGCAAGTGCTGTGATTGGTCTGCCAGAACCCCTCCCTCAGGGGTTATCATGCTCCCTCTGCATGTGTGACTGCATGTCAACGCGGACAAGGATGCAGAGGTATACATGAAAATCGACATGTAGCCCACGGCGTAGAGGCTATGGTGCAGGTCCGACACAGAAGTATAAATCAGCCATAACCCGAGGCATTTTTTTTTACGCCTGCCGTTTTGTGCATCGGTGAGCACACTCACGTTGGGTGTTTCTCAAACGGAAGGCTGCATCCTACCGAGATTGCGTCATTCCTAGTCCAGTCCTTCTGAGGCTTGTAGGCTAGTGTCCTCCTCAGCAATTAAATGCTAGAATGAGACGGTCTAGTAAGTGTGCACAGCTATATCACACATGTTCCCACCCCCACAGTCACGGGCCGGCACAAAAATACTATTAAAACGTAACTTTGGAAAAATACTTTGTATTACAAATATTTATATTAACTGGCTTTCTATGAATGCAATACAGTGAATGACAGCCATATGTGGTCTCCCAGTGGGTTACACTATTGTCAGTTTAGTGTTAGTGATTAATTTACAGCAAAGCAAAAGATTACTATGCTTTCATATATGAAAACATAATTTTTGTCTTACATTTCATAATAAACTAGCTCAGTACTGACTCCAGGTGCAGGTATTCCGGGGAGAGTGGGAGAGATGATGAGGGAGTGAGTTCAGGTGTGAGACAGGGAGGATTATGGGAAACGGAGTCCGGGACAGGCGTGACTTGTAACAGCCTTCTAAGGATCTTTCAAATTGAGATGGCCTTCGGTGACGTTTGATGACGTGGCAGCCGAGATTTGCAGCCTTCATAGGCTTTGAGAAACATCCATTGGCACCCTTTGTTTAGTCACAAGGTGTTAAACGTCCCGGTGTGCACAAGGATTAAATGTTCAATTTCTACTGAGATAAAATAATAAGATAGTATTATAGTAAAAATGAATCAAACCATTATGCTGGGTTAAATCAATCGTAGGCTGGGTAATAAACAACCCAATTTGCTGGGTAAAATTAACCCAACATGTGTTTTGTCTTACATTTACCCAGCCTTTGGGTTAAAAACAACCCAAAATTAGTGTTTTTTTAGAGTGTATACTGCTTCTTCAGACATAAGCGTTGAAAGTTTGTGCAACAAAGTAAAAGTTCCATAAGCCAAAAGGTTATTATTATTTTGTGGTCTTTGCAAGAGCTGGTAAAGTGTTTCAGCATCACACATAATCTCTTTTTGACTTTTAGCTACATGATCACAGTTTAATTCATTCATACTGCCTGTGCCTGACCAGCATCTGCTACGCAAATATCCAACACAACGCAAACAGAATTTCCAAGATGTGCTTTGTCAAAATCATAGATACTCTCATTCTGTGCCAGTAAGTAATTTAAACACAATAAACATTTGAATTCATGTAGATACATCTAACTACTCTTCAAAATGTTTGACATGTCAGCGAAGCAAAAGTGGATAAACATGTTAGGACTTTAATTAGTAAATGATGACTAATGTGTATTAGTCAGCCTTTATTAGAAATGTCACAGGAATTTTAAACGGGCTGAAAGGAAGCCGTATATCAGGAGAGGGAGATGGTCTGTCTGTCCAGATGATTTGCAGACGCATTATTAGCATACAGTGTGAGTTCCTCTGGAGGACATAGCACTTGTTTTTCTTCTTTCTCTGTGTTTTCTTTTTCTTTCTTTGCCCTTGTGTTAAGGTTTATCGAAGAATTAGCTTTCCTGTGATATATCATTTTACCACCAAAGATTTTTGCACAAACAGAGAACACAAACACATCTGAGAGACTAATGTCTTGAAATATGCTTCACATAAGCACTTGTGTTTATCATTTTAAAGTGCAGTTTCTGCTCAAGATGGGCTGTGAATATACTGGAGCAAAATGGAAATCACAACTTCAGCAAAAAATATGGAAGTGTGGAGTAATTAATGTCCCTATGACAAACAATAAAAGACTGCATTAAAGTTGCCATAAATGGACCGTTCTTATTTTTTATGTAATATTGCAGTTGATTATAAATGATTTATCTGTGCACTTCATAATTTTTTTAAATTCATGTCCTTATAATCTTTAATCAAAAACATTAACCTTCCTTCCCCCATCGAAACGACTTCGCTTCTCTTCCTGTCATGTGCTATGGCGTGAGGGCGGGGCTTGGTTTCTTCCTTTGGGAACTGATTGGCTCATTGGAAGTTGGGCGTTGCTAACAAAAAGGGGGCAGAAATGAGAAAGACCACGATAGCCCTGCCCTTGTGCCATAGCACATGACAGACAGAGAAATTTTTTTCTAATTTCAGAAGCCATTTCACTCGGATATACATCACAATAGGGGAAAAAAAGCCATCGCAACTATAATATTAACTAGATTTTTATATGGAAAAGTGCTTGCTCATGCAAAACTTGCCTCCACAATGTTGGAGTTGGAAAACTTTCTAGACTGTAGTCAGTGGTTGCTAGGGTGTTGCTATGCTGTTGCTTAGGTGTTGGGAAATTGATAGGCCATAATAATTTTATTGTCTGCACCACCATCACTAATAATAATAATATATATATATATATATATATATATATATATATATATATATATATATATATATATATATATATATATATATATATATATATATATATTATTATTATGATATTACTTAATATAAGACCTACATTTTATTGGCTGAACCACCACCACAAATAATAATAATAATAAATATAAGAGCAAAATTTTATTGGCTGAACCACCACTAATAATAATAATTATTATTATTATTTGTATTAAATATAAAATGTTATATATTTTATTTGGTAATTTCTATTTAATACAGTTTCCCCAAGTGCATCATGGGATGTCAAGCACCCTGTATGGCTTGCCACACTTCAGTTTTTCCACTTTGCACTGACGCACGTGGGCTTAGAGTGTTCCTCAGCGCTTCTGAGATAGCGACCTATAGGCCTGATTGCTTCCCAGGATCTGAACGAAAAGCAGCATCCAGTCAAGTTTCGCTCAGTCCCGCTAAGCTATCCACACAAACTGCCAGATCAGAGGTGTCTCCAGCAGCACTGGATTACTTAGGAGGCCAAACTATATTTCACTTCATCTACTTTGTTTATTTCTTCCTCTTCTCTTTATCTGCCCTCTCCAACCTGCCGCTTCCAATCCGATCCTCCTTTCCCGTGTCACTACTGCCCAAAAACTCAGGTGTTATTTTTCAAAAGGGGATCTCGGGAGAGTCGGAGTTTAGTGATGTAATGAAACAACAGCCAGATTCCAGGCAAGCTTTTAGCACCAGCAGATTGGGTGGGGAGAAAGTTCTGAAGAGACTCCAAGGTCAATTGCTGTGGGAACCGACACTTTTGCCAGAATGAAAAAGGAAACGGAGAACCTATCAAAGGCTGCTACCTCCAACCTCTTGCTTTCACCTCTCTCAGCGGACACTATCATATGTCTACTTCATGTTGACGGAGGCCTTGTAAAGTATATGTGGCATAACATTTAATCCACATTTAATTCAATGTAAAATTGGTAACTTGTAGCCAAATAGAAAATTAAAATGTAACTGAAATTTATGTAACCACAAAAGTTAATATAAACAGATGAAAGTGGTATTCTTGATGATCCAAAAATAATTTTGACCATGTGAATTCTTTTCCCAAAAAGAATAAAAGAGAAAGCGATGGATGGATATAGGATGGAGATATTTTGGTTGCTAAACGTATTAACTTATTGTTATTAATATTATTTCCATGAAACAACTGTGATTGAAATAAAAACATAAAATGCAATTAAATTAAATAATAGAACATGTCAAAAATAAAAGGTGTATATTTGACCTATGATTCAGTATTAAATCCTTTATGATGTGATGTTGATCTAAAACCTTTCTCTCAGATACTTTAAAAGTCTTGGCAGAAGCAGAGACACAAGCATTTGGTGTGTGAACGTTGTGTGTTTAAAAATCCCTGCTTTGTTAGGTACGACGAAGATCAGACAAACGGCTGGAGGAGTCTCCCACCCCACCCCCAATTCAGACAAAGGCTTTAATTAATTACCACGTGTGTCATACATGTTCTTTTTAATGTATTATTTATTGGTATATTTGGCATTTTAATGATTTTATAGTATAAATGCACTACTAATTATGTTATTTATATATATATAGGTTATACTTAATTTTTACAGTGTATTTATTACACTGTAATTAGCCATTTAATTACTGAGTAATATTAGGTAACTACATGTACTTAATAGAGTTAGGTTTAGGGTTTGGTTTGGTTTAGGTTAGTTGCATGTAATTATGCATAATTTATAGGTATTACTATAGTAACTACATGTAACAATGACACAATATATATATATATATATATATATATATATATATATATATATATATATATATATATATATATACATGACTTTTCAGAATACCCTGCATTATACATTTTTTGTTGTGTATTTTATATATATATATATATATATATATATATATATATATATATATATATATATATATATATATATATACACAGTATATGCAACAAAACATTTATAATGCAGGAATTCTGAAAAATGTTCCTCTAAAAGACTTTCTTTTTCCATCTTGCCAATGATGCATAGGTAAAATACAAAATAGTTGCCTGCTATCCGATATTTATTTATATTTGGGAATAAAAATTTTTTGTTTAAGATACAAAAAACATAAGTATATGAAAAAGTGTGAATTTACGAACTTCCCTTATTTTACAATCTCTATGTTTATTAGTAATTGCAGTAATTGCACAAAAAGCTGCACAGAAACTAACACATTTACAAATATCTACACTTTTCACATGAAACAAAATGAAACATTAATCTTTTGAAAGCAATGATCCTACAACAGCTCTTGATATCAAAATGAGAATGCTAAATGTGAACTATACCACGCTGCTCTGCAGTAAATGTATGTCACGTAAAATGTGATCCAGCACTCCATATCCCGCTTTCACCGGCCCCTGTCTTCCACCAGTTCCTGCCACCCCGGAGGTCAACGAGATTAGCCCGGGAACGTGAGAGGAAGCCAGGGATGGCCTGGTGTGGAGCCTCCCCTCACTCTGTCTCCATCTCCTCTCCCCTGTGATTTAAATTCAATCGCTGAGAGCATCGGCGCGACACAGCCGCCATTAAAGCAGCGTGCTATTTACACATCATAAGCCAGTCTATTACATTGACATCCCAAGGAGCGCACTTCAGCCCTGCGCGAACTCATCCTCGGCCCACTACCGGGCCCCCTCTCTGTTTGCTCTGTGCTCCGGCATGCTGATTGGGCGATTTTGGAGCGATATGACATTCCACTACTGCAGGACGACGTGTTAGGTCATCTTTCTGAAGTAGTCAGGAGGCATTCATTATTTTTGGGCGAGGGAAATTTTCAGAAGAAAGGTCAACTAAGAGATGGGGATGGTGTAGGTTGATTTTAATAGAGGTGGTGGTCGGTGGGTGTTACAATTGAGCAGGGAATACTGTATATCCCACACTTACAATATATCCACACCATCTCATCCAAAAACAGTGTTTAAACTGTGGAAAGTGAGGGAAGCAAATGTTTGCTTTTATGTATTTTATTCAGTATAACAGCACGATCGGCCTGACCAGTTGCAGTGAGAAGCGCCTGTTAGTACCAACTCAGTGCCCGAAATGTTTCTCCACTCCTGTCCGCTCATTGCACCACTAAAGACATTAAAAATATTTGAGCACTTACAATCAGATGGCTTGAACTGTGCATGTGTGTGAGTGTGAGTATATGTGTGTGTCTGACTGGTGTTTATATACTGAGGGTGCCCTGAGGAGAGCGAACTCAAAGCGGCTTAACGTTGAGGAGTGAACCCTTGCTGAACTCGGAGCAGGTGGGGAAATATTCTCTGTCTGAGTGTCTCTCTTGTACTCTGGGACCTGTTTTAACTTTTATAGTGATCAGTAGAGCTATATCACTTCTCTTACTCATAGAGTCTGTGGGTAAATTACATTGCCTTTATACATGAGTGTGACAATTAACGTGACATAGTTCATTGTGCATATATTACATATATATATATATATATATATATATATATATATATATATATATATATATATATATATATATATTTTTTTTTTTTTTTTTTTTTAATTAATACTTTTATAATTGTTATTAACAGTGTTATTAGTATTTTATTAATTGTTAGTGACAGTAAAGGCATTTATAATGTTACAAACAAGTTCTTTTCATTCTGAAAAAAGGTTAAAAAATTAAACATCAAATTAACAGTTTTTTAACAAAATTCAGCTTTAAATTACAGAATTACAGATCACAGAATTAAATTACATTTGAAAATATTTAAATTACCTTTTAAAATGATTTACATAAGATAAAATAGTTATTTTAAATTGTAATAATATTGCACAATATTACTTTTTACTGTATTTTTGATCTAATATGCAGCCTTGGTGAGCATGAGAATCTTTTCAAAAACATTTCAAACTTTTGAACAGTAGTGTATATAAAACTATATATGTGTTGAGCAAATATTTGTGTGTGTGTGTGTGATTTTTCTCGCTTATCTAAAAATGATCAATATGGATTGTTAAAATGTTTCAATGCAGGCCATCAGCACTTACACAAACCTACATCAGGTTACATGGATGAAACCCAAAACACTTGTGATTAGTTTGGAAAGATTTTAATATTCATGAAGGATGGATGTCCACCCATGGAGAGAGTGTTTTGCTTTGGTTACATGCTGACATTTTCGCTAGCTTGGGAATTTATAAATTGAAACCAAAAACTTTATGTACATTGATTCCTGCACACAGGCATTTGTATTTTTTGGGTCAGAAATTTTCTGTAATTGCACGTTTTAGTTTCAAGTTAGACATCAAGACTAAATATTTCTACTTTTTTATTTCACTTTAATGCTTGCAGTATTTCTCATTGATTCAGTTCACTAATTTCACAGCAGCTTTGACATTACAGATTCATCATCATCAAAAAAAAGAGTGAATTCAACAGTTGTTTACACACATAGAATTACATGTTATATTGCAACTGCAGAATTTCCTATCATGCCCTAAAGATCTAAGCTGGCATCATGTCAAGTTGGTGTGTCACCACATTTCAAGGACAGAAATACAGACCAGTTATCAAGTTGTTAATGTAAATTACAATTGACTTTTATTGGTCTACCACTTACTATGAAATTTCCCGTCTTTAAAGACAGCCATAAAAATTATTATAGTGTACTGCAAGTGCGAAGTTTTCATTTGAGGAAAGAGAAACCATAAATCACCAACAAGACCAGAGGAATAAAGAGATTTAAACCTTTCCTTCTTTTATTCGTTCTAGTCTTTTTTCATATAGTCATGGGGGAAAAACTAAATAAATAAATAATAATAAAACAAATAATAGACTGCGACTAACCATCAAAATGTGCATATGAGAGTGAAGAATTTAGGTTTTTAGAATTTCTGTTTTTAAAACTGAAAAAAAACTATATTTCTCCTAAAACTACTAGACAATATGGATAATAGTAGCCTAATATAATATTTAATCTAGTGTTTGTTACATTTGTTAAACATTATGCTGTTTATGGATTTTAATGTCATTAAAATGTCAATTGTCCCGTCAGTCTGTCATGTTGAAAAATTTCAATTGTAAATGTAATATTCTTCACATTTATCAAATAAATAAATAAAACATTTTGGAAATGTGTTGGTCGCCACAGGATGCACTGAACAACGTGGATGCTCAAACAAAACCAGTTGTGAGCCACTGATCTGAAGGTTTTGAAGTAGTTGAGAGCTTGTGGGGAATCTCTTTATGGTTATCATACCCCATCTAGTGGCTGGAGCCGGTTAGACTGATAAACTAACACGAGCCAGCAAACCTCTCTCTCCTCTCCACACTGCAAGCATGAGGAATAGAGCCAAAGATCAACTGTCAGTCAAAAGCGATTACACATGCAAGTCGATATGAAAGATTAAAAAAAACTAAAAAATAATAACTTTAGAAAAGTAAAACGTATGATTTCTTGTGGATAAAATATCGAGTTCCAGTGCAGCTGTTTGTATAGGCTAATAAACGAACGAACAGCACAGAGTAAATGTAATAGCTTGAGGTAGATTGAGTGAAGTGGAACCTGCTGTGTGTGCGGCTGCGATTCTGATCGTAAATATGGTTCATGTTATGTAGATATAAAGATGTAAGAATGTGTGAAAGCGCTGCCCTATATTGCCCCCTTGTTTCACAATGCCATTATCCGTCTGAAAACGGATCCCCGGTGAGCTTCTTTTGCGTTTTTCCTCTCAAAGAATAAGTGCACAAAATCGATCTCAGGTCTTGCGAGCAAAGCTGCGTCTTATAAGGTTACAGATGGGACCATTTAATTCACGTCTAGGGGCAATTCACAGACACATGCTAGTGAAAGAGAATATCTCTTTCCCAGAGAACCTGTGCTCCAGAAGTGCTCCACCTGTTCCTCGCTGCTCTCCCGTCAGAGCGTTTTCCTGTCTTTCCCCGCTTGAGATAAACATCTGTGTGTGACATGGCTTTCAAATTGACCATGTTAACGATTCTCTTCCATACAGTAAGCATGTCATGTTGAAAAGGGGGATTTCCTCATCTGTTGTGACTTTGGCTGTCAGCAAAGGGGAACCGTGTTACAGTATCTGTCCTGTTCTGCTAAAATTTACCCTCTTCTACCATTTCAGTACTGTGTCTCCCAGAATAAGTATATCAAAACAAAGCGAGGAGGTCGGTTGCACTGGTGTCTATCGTACTGGACGTTTTACTGCTCTGTGGTGTTCATACGTGAAAGTAGAAACAGATGAGCAACAGGTAATATCGCTGTCACTCACATGTTCACACAGACCTTTACTACAATGGAGAACAGATACTGAGAGATACAGATGTCTGTATGTAGTACAGATTCTCATGTCAATGTGTATTTGGACATCAAGAAAATATATACATACAACATATGCAAAATAGTAAATCTTATCTTAATATTTGTAAATCTAATATTTATTTATAAATCGGAATATGTAGTTATAAGTAAATATCTAAATGTAAATCTGAATATATACATGGATATCATGAAAATACAGGAGTAAATCTCAATATATACATGGTCTGAATATTTACATTTACATATCTGAATATATAGTTATAATTCTGAATAAACTGTACACAGTAGATGTAAATACTGAACAGTCTAATCTAAATGCAAACTTGTAATTATAACTTTATATATATATATATATATATATATATATATATATATATATATATATATATATATATATATATATATATATATATATATTATAATGTGTGTGTGTGTGTGTGTGTGTGTATTACAATTTATAAATGTATATTATAATGTAATAATATAATATATAATGTAGATGTAAATACTGAACAGTCTAATCTAAATGCAAAATTGTAATTATAACTGTATATTATAATGTATAAATATATTCAGATTTACATATATTAATTTCTTGTCTCACACACACACACACACACACACACACACACACACACACACACACACACACACACACACACACACACACACACACACACATATATACAAAAGAACTACAAACAATTCAAAGCCGTTTTCATCCAAACCTGCTCATTATTGGTTAAACAGCTCCTGGGAAGAACAGCATGTTCTTTGACTTTGTTAATAATAATCACAATTTCCTTCTCAATAGCATTCACTGAGCTGATCACAACAAACGACATGATACACAAAGAAGTATGACGTGTAAGTCAGGTTATATGATGATGATGTTAATGCCTTATCTCTCTCCCACTATGGCAAAAGGCCACACATAAATCGCGAGTGCAATTGAAAAGCTCAGCGGCTCCATTAATTCCAAGGCCATATCCTCGCTCTCTTCTCTTGAATAATTGATCCTTTATAAAACCAGCTATTAAAAAGAGACTCGCCCATGAGAGAGCTTTGAGGGAGAGAGAGTTGTTTCAGGAAATCGCAGAGAAACGTCAATGTAGGAACACCCTTTTCCTTCAGACTTGATTACGGATGGTTTTAATCTGACAGAAAGAGTTGACAAGACTGGTGATGCAATCCCTGAAGAGAAAGCCACCATTCATTAGTCCGACCTAATGTGATTGAAAGCACTTGTGCAAATAAACAGGCAGTTAGAACTGATAGAGAGGAATCTCAGAGCCCATGCCGGTCACAGACAGTGACTAATTCAGTTCGGCCCTTTTATCTTAGTAATCCCATGCAGCAAAGTTTGCAGGTCCGAGAGAGGACTTATAAATTACATCTAATAGGCTTCAAATCAAGTACTAATTAAAACTGCATTAACGTTAATGAATCGGAAAAATGGAGACCCCAATTTATTGGAGTTGTGTTTATACAAGCAAGAGCTTCAATAATACATGACGCAATCCTGCTCTATGGGATGAACTCTTCTTCCTAATGCAAACCTCCTGTGTGTGTAACGGAGCACAGATGAGGACGTGTGTGTGTGTGTGTGTGTATGACGGTAAGTTTGGGCACTCCTAATCATTACTGGCCTTGTTAGAGGTTAACTTAGCAACATTAAGGCATCTTTAGCATCAGGAAAACACAGATGGAGTGTGAGTGTGCCAATCAGCATCACAGGTGCTCATAATTGTCTCTCTAATTGCTTCATTATTTCTTGCGGGTCTCGGGCCCCTGTTTTTTTCCCCTCCTCTTGTTGTGTGGCATCTGTGGTTCCATCACATCAGCATTTGGCAGATCCCTCTCAAGTCTCAATGAGAAGCCTCTCTAGAGTTTCAACATGTATCTGCATGTTTCCTTGATTTCCCTCGAGATTGTCTTTTATTTATTCACTGATTCTCCCCTCAACCCCCTTTAATAGAAATTCCCGTGGTAGAGGGTATGATTGTGGTGTTTATGACAAATTGTTAAATATGTCATTAGAAAAACAGAGAAAGAGAAATGGATATACATGGAAAGGGAGAGAGAGTGCACAAGCAATAACCAGGAAATTCCCACATCAATTATGTCAGTCAAAGTGCTGTTTAAGTGCATGGTTTTAAAGCACACTGCATCTCGACTAGCTCTTGTGTAATTATACAGGTGAAGAAGCGTTGCTCCAAACAGGGCTCTTGGTAAGTCTATGAGAGAGTCAACTTGTTTCATTGAATCACAAACAGAAAGGTATGATCTTTATGATGGATCGATGGCTAGATTGATGGATGGATGGATGGATAAAAAGATTTAAAATGGATGGATGTTTTGAGGGATGGATAAAAATATATTTAAAAATGATGGTTGGATATAAAATATAAAAATGAATGGATACAAATATATAACAAATGGATGGATGGATGAAAAGATGTAAAGAATAGATGAAAGATGGATAAAATTATAAAAATGGATGGATAAAAAATATATAAAAAGGATGGATGGGTGGATGGATGGATGGATGGATGGATAAAATACTGTATATTTAAAAATGATGGTTGGATAAAAATATTAAAAATGGATGGATAAAAATATATAACAAATGGATGGATGAAAAAATGTAAAGAATAGATGATGGAAGGATAAAATGATAAAAATGGATGGGTAAAAATATATAAAGATGGATGGATGGATGGATGGATGGATGGATGGATGGATGGATGGATGGATGGATGGATGGATGGATGGATGGATGTTTTGAAGGATAGATAAAATTACGGTTGGAACAAAATGTTAAAAATTGATAGATGAATGGATGGATAAAAATATATAACAAATGGATGAATGAAAAGATGTAAAGAATAGATGATGGATGGATAAAAATATAAAAGACAGATGGATAATAATATATATTAATGGATGGATGGATGAAAAGATGTAAAGAATAGATGAATGGAAAAATATGTATAAAATGGAAAATATATAAAAGGGTTGGATGGATAAAAAGATATTTAAAAGAAAGAGTTGATGGATGAATGATGGGTGGTGTAGATAGATAGATAGATAGATAGATAGATAGATAGATAGATAGATAGATAGATAGATAGATAGATAGATAGATAGATAGATAGATAGATAGATAGATAGATAGATAGATAGATAGATAGATAGATAGATAGATAGATAGATAGATAGATAGATAGATAGATAGATAGATAGATCAATACCAAACTGTCTGCTGGCTCACTGAATCCAAATGCAATTACAAAGCCACAGACTGAGTACGGCTCCACAGAGAATACTTTAAACCTTCTCAAAACAGTCCTCAGTCTCCAGGGCCACACTGAAACTGACAGTATGGTCAAAACAGATTTACCATCGTGAGGAACCCTCATCCTATTGGCTCTAAAAGAACTGACCCTGTGCCTGTGGAGTTCATCTCTGGGATACACTTTCTCCTCGCTTTAGAAAAACTCCAATCACATGACATGAGATCCCCCAGAAGGCCTAACCACCTTCTGCCCACCCACAGAGCCAATGAGGCAGTCATGTATGCACATTCATGACTCTCAAGTCTGGACTTGTGCTGAGCGGGACTGGACCAATTATCTGCGCTCGACTGGGAATACCCACGACTATGGCTGAGACCCATGAACCTGTGTAACCACTGGTCAAAAGCCTATGTGTAGATGATACAAACAAAACCTCCCTGTCATAAAGGTATTGCACTGTATATGCTTTCTGGATTGGATTTCAGTGAATTATCAATATATTACGATATATATATATATATATATATATATATATATATATATATATATATATATATATATATATATATATATATATATATATATATATATATATAGCTCTGAAAAAATTAAGAGACCACTCCAAGTTCAGAAATCAATGTTAAGTGGTCTTAATTTTTTTTAAGCATGCAAACACAGTTACATGATAATTGCCATTAATTTTATATAAATAAAAATACAAATATATAAATTTAAGCATAGGTTAAAGGCTAAGTTTGACATTCATCGTTTTCCTATTTTGCGTTGCCAAAACCATTTTTGAGCAGCCAGCGTTAAACTACAACGACAGCTGTTTTTGTTTTTCCTCCACAGTACTTTGACAGAGACGCACTGACTGCTAAAGCTATGTGAACACAACTTTTCCGATCTCCCCCAGGAGGTTTGTGTCTCTCAAAATCACCTGGGACTGACTAGTCATAATCTGCACTGCTTAAAGTCCACATAGCAACTTTCACACTGTCCAACCCTTGGCAACAACAGCAAGTCCTTTACCTCTGCCCTCGCCCTCACTTAGCTCCATCTGTGCAGAACAGCCTGTGGGGAGGAAAGAGTTAATTAAATTACCATCCATTTTTAAAAAGCGCAGTGTCTGCGTCTCCTGCCAGATGATGAGGGGCATGCCTGAGCCTGTCGCTCTCTCCGTCTGTCTCCCCGGAGCTCCTGCCTGTCACACACACTCAGGTGTGTTTCCAGAAATGCACCTTTCACATGCACTTACCGCATCGACATCCGCACTTTCACAACAAGATGCAAGTCACCGAGATTAATGAGCACGGAAAGAACGAGTAGAGAATTCAGAAGGTCAAAAACCTCTGATAGTACTGATTTTGATGTTGATTCTATGTAAGTTCAATGTTACAGTTCAGCTCATCAGTGTTTTGAAGTCTTTAAACGTTGCTCATTAAATTCGCCATTCCCATTTTAACCCCGGAATGGATTAAAGTTGTGAGCGAGTTCTTCCGAGAGCCAAGCTTTTCTGAGAACTAATCAAAATAAGTGTCGTTCGTCAGGAGTGAAATCTGGGGGCCTTTAACAAGCCCTTCATTATATTTGACCTGATTTTCTCCTTGTAAGGACTTACAACAAACAAATGGTGAGATATTTCATGTTCCTGGCAGCACACTTGGCAACAAAACAAGGGAAGGGTGGAAGTGATTCCTTTTCTTCCAGCAATTAAATGGCTTCTTGATCAGTTTTCTGGGAAAAGGAGAGAAGGTGGTAAACAAATTAAAAGAGCCATCCATGACTAAACCTATCCCTAGGATTTGGGAGGTGGGGACTAAGAAAAAAACTTGCGTGAGCTACATGCAGAATTTGGAGAAACAATTTGGAAAATGCCAATTGCATTTACATTGGAGGCCAATTATTAATTCTGATTCGTGTTACCCCACTTACTCACGCAGTTAAATTAATGAGGCTTGTTATCGTTCGTATTTAGACATAATGGACAATTGCTGAATTGTGAGTGTTTACTCTACTGGAGCTGAATCCTATCTTAGGCCTTTTGTAATGTATTGGCAGTGAGCAAGAGGAGAGATTAACGGTGTTTGTCATTCTTCTCACAGCAGTTTTATAATGCAAAACATGGAGAAAGAGAAAGAGAGAATCAAAATGACCATTTGAAATAGCTACCATAGAGGAAAACTTCTGAAAGCCAATTACTGTAATTCTTGATCTAATTAGCAAAGACTCTTATGCCTGCTACAGAGTGTGCGATTTCAGCAATCCTGTAAGATTATTACAAATCACACTGTGCGGCATGGATCTAATAAACTTGGGTACGACATGTATGTAGGCTGTATGATGATGACACCTATTGAATCGTAGGCTAAGTTAGTATAGAAGAATAAAATGTTATCAGCATGCACTAGTGGTAAACAAATAGAGCAAGGTGAATTGCAATTGTGATTTTTATGTGCTCTGAAAAAAAAAAGGAGGAAGCAAAAGAGGAGAATATGGATGTACGTGTCATGGCTAGGGAAAAGAGGCCAACTTGGCATGCCACATGCAAATGGTGCTCGAAGTAAGTAGTTTTACGTTTGATTATGTCGCGTTGATCAATACACCATTTCATGTCGCATTTTTATTGGCTAGTCAGTACACGTAGGTCGTAGGAGCAAACATACTGTGAGATGATCATGCTAAATTTCTGACACTGTCAGGAACTTATCACAGGCTATCTTTGGTTGCAAGACCGTGACAACGGCCATCTTTGAGCCTGCATGATGTAGGACCACTGTCTAGAAATCGCCATGATTGGTCATTTTTCATCTGGACAGCTCAAAATCGTACAATGTGTACCGGGCATTACATCACAGTAAGCAATTTTGCATTTAAAAGATGTCTAATAGCCATCCAAATACAGCCCTGATGTCTAGGCTAAAACAAGGCAAGATTTGGGTCAGTGAAAATGTAATAGACATCTAACTATAGTCCAAGAATAGATTAGTCGTCAATGCATAGAACATGTCAAAGAAATGAAACCAAACACTGTTGACTTTGCTTACATGATGGAATATCATACTCGCAAGTTATTACAGCAAACATGAGATATAACCAAATTCAAGGTTATTTTGGCTAGAATTGTGTTACTCATAGCCGGACTATATCGGGTCTATAGTTATCCGAAACGGTGTAATGATGGCTATTGCTTGCTGGGATGGTTTGCAAAACAACATCAGAGAATACTACCAAATACCAATCACATGAAAAATTGCAATAAGACTGCTTTAAAGGGTTAATGCATCCAAAAATGAAAAATCAACCATGATTTACTCACCTTCAAGTCATCCTAGGTGTCGGAGTTATATTAAAAATGTCCTGGCTCTTCAAAGCTTTATAATGACAGTGAATGGTTATGTCGTTTTTGAAGTCCATAAAAGTGCATCTATCTAGTCTGATGTCGTCATACCCAATTCTAGTCAGAATATGAGTGATACTGCTCCATTGGGCTGTGATTATTGGGGTGTGTTTCAACCGAACCAGGAAAAAAAATGCCTCTGCACTCAATTGGATAGACCTACAATCAATCAGAGCAACGGAGTAAGTGACGTATGTTGAGCTACGCATAGTAGTGGGAAGTTTGGATCATTTTACGGACTCGGATCTTTGAATCTCATTCAGCAAAATGAACAAATCTTTTTTCAAGTCATTTCGTTCATTTCAGCAGAATATAATTAAAATGTCACATGTTAAATTCCCCAACACATCTAGTACGTTGATCACATTTGGAATAAAAAATAAATTATAAGCTAATGCAGCCAAGGCCAAACTTTAAGAAAGAAATGATTCATTAATTGCTTAGCTGGGTCTTCAGGCTATGCAGTCTGTTAGTTAACCTCACCTCCGAATCCGAGTCGTTCTTTCTTTTGTCACTTCACATTTATCACATCTGTTCGCCAGAAAGATTAGTACACCTCTCCTGTCTTTGGGTTCGAGTCGTTAGTTCCGTCATCAGTGTCTGATCTGGGCCGTGACAGCCCCATATGCACTGCATGCATGCAGTCCCGAAAACAGTATTGATTAGTTCACCTCTCGAATCTTCGGGTTCGAGTCATTTGTTCACCAACTCGCAGCCCCATCGGCTGAATGCAGAAGATCCTGTACAGAACCGATGGCATGTAGCGCATGCACGGTTAACAAAAAATGAACGAATCGCTCTCTGAGACAACTTGTTGTTCCCGAGTCATATTTAAGATTAGTTCAAAAAGAATGAATCGTTCATGAACGACACATCACTAACGCATAGTTGTCAACAGAAGTCAACTGCACGCACGCTGGAAGAAGTAGAAGAAGATGAGTGTAAACGATCTTTGCCAGTGTTGTAAAAAGAATTAAAGGATACACAGAGTACTTCCCAACACGATCATCATTTTTGAGAGAAATAGTAAAGATGAATGCATAAGTTCTCTGTTTAGGATTAGAACGAATTCAACCCAAATGCTCTTTGATGACGTTGCTGATTACGTTACAGTTGATCATCTGTCAATCATCGTATAAAGCCCGCCCTGACAATTTGATTGGTCCGAACAGCTCCTGTTCAGGCATAGTTACTCCACAACGGATCAAGTCTAGACCGAACTTCCCGACCTCAAATATTGTGGGCGGGGCTAAGTTCGGCTGGCATCCAGGCTAGCATCTATTTAAAACTTTATAGACTAAAATAACTAGCTTCCGACCTACGCTAAAAGAGTAACCCCCGATGCTACGTTTTGTTTTGCTCTATCCACTGCGCTTTTGCATTCGTTAATATGCATGTGTCAAGGGTTCAAGGGTCTAGGGTTACTCTTTTAGTGCAAATCGACTCGCGTATCGCTGACCGCCGGAAGCAAGTTATTTTAGTCTATAAAGTTTTAAATATGGATATTTTTCTTACACAAATGCACCACTTTGCTTCAGAAGGCATTTATTAACCCCCCGGAGCCGTGTGGAGCAGTTATATGATGGACAGATGCACTCTTATGGACTTCAAAAATGACATAACCATTCACTGCCATTATAAAGCTTTGAAGAGCCAGGACATATTTAATATAACTCTGACACCTAGGATGAATTGAGTAAATCATGGACTAATTTTAATTTTTGGGTGAACTAACCCTTTAATGTTCGAAATATACATAGTATGCCCAATACAGATGCTTGCTAAATTTGAATACATATTTCAATTTAGAGCAATGATTGTTTTAAAATAGTTTGGAGGCCAATCAACTGAGAATAGCTAACATAATTAGCATAATTTATAGAGCAGTTGAAATAGAAGAGAGCTTAAGACACTTCAACGGTGCATAATCATATTTTGACCTATTTAATTCTGTTTATCCAACACAGGAGGTTATTAAATTCAAGTTTTTCCAAAAAATAAATGATTTGCTTGGTTTTGGACGACTGGACAGTGTGTTCCGAAAAAAAGGAGATATGCTAATGAGCACTTTTAATTCATGCCTGACGGGGAATCTTAATCTCAGACGTGTTTATGCCTTCTTTATCCAAGCATTTTATATCAGGTATCTCTTAAGGGATAGACAAGATCATAGCCAGCCTTTTCTTACTGTAAATGAAAAGGAATACAACGGATATCCTCAGAGGAGAAGCCAAATCCAACAACAGCGAGCTGTCGATTCTGAGTCCTTACATAAACAAAGACAATGCGATGATCTGATTCAACATCCTCTTTTCCTATGACGAAACAAGCTCATCAGGCAATCAATTAAACACATTTGATTCTCTTCTAAACATGTAAAAGTGACTCAAATGGACTGTCAAATCATTTCTATTTTCAAAAAGGATTTGAGAGATTAGCGTGTGGAGATGAGAGGCTGATTTGCTAATATAGATTTTCTTTCAGAACGTTCAGTAACACTAAAGTGCGTGTCTGTTGAACGGTAAGTAATATGCAAGAATGATATAGATGCCATTATGACGCCAAGAACAGAAAGGAAATCTCTGGCTCCATTTGGTTTCACTATAGCTGACTAAAGTACGGGCAACTAATCCTCTTTTTGTTGGACATAAGGGTTGCCAACAGGCCCAACTCAGGTACTCTACTTTTAGATGTTTTCAAGGGGTTTTCCACATTCTCAGGCGTAATGGTATTCAGTTTAAAGCTGGAAAATCAAACCTCAATGAAGACTTGAACAAAAACGTCTGTGTTTGTGATCTTCACACTAGCTTCATCTGGTAGGAACACAATGAGCTGTCTTAAAAAGCTCTGTCTTTTATATTAGTAAATGATTTATTTCTATATACAGTATATTCTTCCATCCAAATGAAATTGTGCTGCCAGTGTGTAATGTGTAGAATAGTGGTTTATGTAATCAGACTATCCCGTCTGTTAAGGTCAAAGAAGCCCCAGTGAGCATAATAACAGATGCCAGACACAAAGGCATTGTTCTCCAACAAGGATAACAGCAGATATTAACCAAACACGCAAGAGTTCCTATCAGGATAGAGCGCCTTGGATAACACAGGGTGGGCATCCATTTAGCCTACTTATCTAAAGTCTCTAATTACTTGGGTTTATTTGATAAACAGAAGAAGAGGAATGCATAAATGGTTCGACTACATCCAATGGGGATTAATCTGAACTCCTTGAAGAGAGAGAGATGGAGAGAGAGAGAGAGAGAGAGGAGAGGAGAGAGAATACATCTTTTGTGGAATCCTTCATTTTGCTCTTTAATCATGCTTTAATTAGGAACAGTAGGGCACCCAGTTACACTTGGCATTTTAAGAGATTGGCTGTTCGAAGAAAAGACTGTGTTAGTCTGGTCTCCGGAGAAACGTGTTGGAAAAACACACTGACAATGGCATCTCACTCTGTTTGGAGGGCTTGGAACTGAGGTAATATTGGAAGAGCAATGCTGTAGTGTTTGTGCATTTTTTAAAATTTTCGCAATTTACAAATCGTGACAAATGGCGTCAGGATACACATCATATTAAATGTGTATCACCTTTTCACTCACCTTCATGTTATTTAAAACCACTATATGACGTTCATCTATGGAACAGAAAAGAAATGTGCAAAATGTGCATCATAAGATTAATTCAACCTGTTCAACCGGGGGGTTGGGGGGGTCTAATGCTATTTATTTACACTGTTCTCATGCAAAACATGGATGGACAACATTTCAAAAAAGGAGTTTGATGTTTGAGAGTATTTCAGAGTATTTCTGTGTACGTTTCGGAAAGTTCATTTCCCCGAGTATGGCCCTGTATGACGTCATAAAGGGTGGAATTCTTTGTATGGGCACTTTTCCCGGATGA
The DNA here is from genome assembly GCA_018749465.1 of Paracanthobrama guichenoti. Lineage (NCBI taxonomy): Eukaryota > Metazoa > Chordata > Actinopteri > Cypriniformes > Gobionidae > Paracanthobrama > Paracanthobrama guichenoti. Next base: position 1,629,617 of record CM031955.1, read on the forward strand.
GCGCATACGCACAGAGTATGAGAGCAAGAGCACGTCCATCAACAAGCTTCGTTCGGGTTACAGAAGCCGTCAGATTAGATCACAAAATCAACAATGTCACTAAAGATGAGTGTTTCTGATTGTGAGGGAAAGATAACCTTGTTCAGCTTCCCAAATAACCCAGCGTTAAGGAAACAGTGGATGCAGTTTGTTTTTCTGGAGCAACAACGGAGTTCTGCAAGTGTGTTTGTTTGTTCCCGGTCATGAGTCGAAATCACCGGCAGTGAGTGAAACTGCATCGTGTGTGTGTGTGAGCTCGGCTGTTTTCGGAAAGAATCGGTACAGCGTATCAGCATCTTTTATAGTTATGATATAACTAAAGACTGTTCAGAGATATGAAGGATGCAATACTACTCCATAGGTGCTCAGGATTAACATGAGATTGGCAGTGTACCCTTTAAAGAAGACTCAGCAGATTATTTCTGAAGTAAAAGCACTTAAACATTTACCGTAAAGCAAAAGTAATTTTTTATTCTATACAAAATATGTATTTTACAAAATAATCTAGGACTCTAAAATTATTATAAAATCAAAGCCATATGTCTAACCAAGTTGCGTTCCAAATTTTAAGGTTGATATCACAAAAAGTATCAAAAAAGCCACAGGCTGACGCATTCTAATATATTTCTCAATATTTCTCAATATGATTTATATCACAAAATAGTGGTGAAATATGAAACCTTGAGTCTCAGACCTTTCCAACGATATGTGCTTGATTCCTAGTTTATGATGATTACTAAAATATTTGATAGGCAAAAAGGCAATACAAAAGCATGCCAAGTGTCCTATAAGGATTGCTAAAGCCTGCAAGTGTCTAGATGCACTAAAATGTTTTTTGATGAAGATTATTCACTCATAATTGAACTCTACAGAGAGTTATACACTAAATGAAACAGTGAACTGCAGAGTTAAACGTCCCATTCATTGTAATTGCATGGAGAAAAAAAATCAATACATCAGGCAAAATGTCTCCTTTTGTGTTCAACAGCAGAACACAAAGTCATATTCATTTGAGCAAATGATGACAGAATCTTCATTTGTTTGGGTGCACTATCCCTTTAATTCATCCTGAAAGTTACAGGTCGCTTGATGCATTAAAGAAACGTGTTTTCAAATAAAAGAATCGACATCCTCTTGAAGAGGCACACTTGTACTTCTGTTTTGAAGTCATTATGTGGCCCTTTTCCCTTCCTCCCCCCTTCCACCCGCTTCCCTCCTCACCAGCTAAAATAAAGAGGTGGCTTCACAGGCAATCTCGGCCTTGTTTGTGTAAGGTAATTACTACTCGTCCTCCCATCCCACCAGTTCTGATGATGCATGAAAAATAACCGTTCCCCTACTTCAATCACAGCCGAGGAAAGAGAAGAGAGAAAAGGGGAGCTGAGAAAAGTGGAGGAGGGGGGTTTGGACCAGGAGACGGAGAGAAAGAGAGAAAGGGGTAGTCTGGGAGCGACGCACACTGCTCCCTCCTCGTTTCTGATTAATTAGTTGGAGTTGGTAATCAGTTTAATAAGGCTGGAGTTGCTGGTGAGAGGTCCCCTTTGGCTGGGACTCGCTAAGCTGAACGGGGAGACCAGGGCCCTGCCATTCTTCCATCAAGTAAACACACAGCCCCTATTTACATAAACAGTTGTTTCTTTTCTCTTTCTTACTTTGAATGTGTGTGTGCGTGTGCGAGCGTTTGCATGCGTGACCCTGCTTTATTGGGACGACCTGCAAGCCTCCCACCACTGCCCGAGTCACTTGCAATGAGGGGGCAAGGCAAATTCATGAATTTTTCAGGGGATTTATACACTAATTAAATCTGGGCTTTCCAAAAGAATCGCGGAGCAGAGCGCCGGTACTGGTTCCTGCACACACAACAGAGGCCTAATGCTGTTAAGCCTCATGACGTCAGATATTTAGCATTCAGCCTTCTAGTTTGTTTGTGAACAAGCTTAGTTTAGAGAAGCGAGAACTTCATTTAGTCCACTTTTTCCTCTCAGACAAAAAGGATTAATGCAGGCATGCATTATATCAGTTATAGTAAAGCTAATGAAATAGGCCCGTTTCTGTGACGGTGCATCTGTCATTGGACTTTTAATAACTCCTAAGCTGGAAATACTTAGGAGCCAAATCCAAAACTTGTAATTTGTGGATGATTTTAGCTGCACAGACTGTAAATATGTTTTAAAACTTACAAATCTGGGAGGAAATAAATAGGCTGCACCTGTTTTTACAAGTTATCATATACAATATATTGATCTAAACAACACAACCATTCAAAAGGTCAAAAATTTGGGGTCTCTTATGCTCACCAGGGTTGCCTTTATTTGATAAAAAATTGTGAAAATAGTTACATTGTGAAATATTATAACAATTTATAATAACTTTTATATATTTTAAAATCGAAGTGAATATTTTTGTGGAAACCGCAGTTATTTGAAATAGAATTATTTTGTAACATAAATATCTTTACTGTCACTTTTGATCAATTTAATGTGTCCCTGCTAAATAAGTATTGATTCACTTTGTATTCATTGACACCAAACTTTTGAACGGTACTGTATGATAGTTCCTACAAAATATAATATATATAATCATCATGAACATGGATGGGAATCAGAATCACATCCACCATTCATTTTCATTGTATAGAAAAAGCGACTTACTGAAATAAAATTACAAAATTATTAATGATATATTTTTTATTATTTTATCAGCAGTAATGAAAGTGAGATGAATAATGCATAATCTGCTTGGGTCAGGTTTTCATATGTTTCTGTTAAATGCTGATACATGATTAAATTAGGGCTGTCAAGCGATTAATCGCGATTAATTGCATCCACAATAAAAGTTTGTGTTTACATAATATATGTGTGTGTACTGTGTATAATTAATATGTATATTTGAATACACACACACACACATACATACATATATATATATATATATATATATATATATATATATATATACATATATATATATAAATATATGTATATATATATATATATATATATATATATATATATATATATATATATATATATATATATATATATATATAGAAATATTTAAGAAATGCTTAATATATATTTATATAATTTATATTATATAAATATTAAAATAAATTCTTGAATATGTACATTCTTGTGTGTGTATTTATATATACATAATAATACGCACACATATATTATGTATAAACAAACTTTTATTTTGGATGCGATTAATCGCGATTAATCGTCTGACAGCGTTGAAATAGGCCTATAAAATGTTTCAACATCTGGTTTCCCATCAAATTGACAAACATATTTTAGTCAGAGTAAAATTCAATTAAAAACTGTTCATGATAATGACTAAATTTTGAAAGGTAAAACAAAAGGTGTAAAAATTATCATGAGGGTGAGTACATTTTCAAAGAATTTCACAGATATTTCACTCAAAAATTTAAATTTTTCGGAATTTTTGGGTGAAGTATCCCTTTAAAATCACTAACCATTTTTATATAATGATCAGGATGAATACTCACAGATGCACATACTAATATCTGCAAGACTTTTCATTTAAAATGATGACTGTGACTTGTGAATTAAACAATCCGAGTTGCACAAATGATTGCAAATATTCCAAACAACTAAATTACAGCTCATCCCCTCAGGACCAGCTCTTTCACACCATGAAATATGTGATTTGTGTTATTCAGTTTCTACCTCTGAGAGAAAACAGAAAGTTCAGCATAGTTCCTACCCAAACTTGTGGTGCAAAGCCTTTGATAAGGGACTACCTCATAAACTCTGCAGTTAATGATAGTGTGCAGTTACAACACATATCCAGTCAAGTAGCTGATAGTGCAAAGAAATAATTTAAGCTGTGTTAAGTGGCCTATTGTCATTCAAATGATAAATTATGCTTGGCAGAGGTTTTAGAATGGCTTTTACAAAGCATTGCTATTGTTTGTGCTGGGACAAGGTTTTAGGCAGCTAGAAGTGAGGGAATTACTTTAGAGAGTTGTGCAAAGTTCCTAAGGGTTCGGAGACAAATTGGTTCAGCACTCATCAGGTCTACGCTGAAAGTATAAGCTCAGCCCTCGACATGAAAACACTGACACTGCCATAACTCGGAGGAGCCCGGCTACACAACACCGCCACAGACTTACAGCTACTCCAACAAATTTAATGACCCAGTTGATTATAATACATGCACGCTAAACTGTTTCGCTTGCTGCCAAGTGTAATTTTCAGACATTCGTTAGAACTTGCTGATACACCGACCTATCCGAATTTGTTTTGCCAAGTCTTTTACTGCAAAAAAAAGAAGTATGTTTTCCTTTCATTTTTTTCTCAGGACTTTCTTTAAACCTGTTTGATGGCATCTTTCTCATCATCAAAGGCTATTTCAGAATGTGTTTCAAGATGCTATGGCAACAAGGCCCATTAATGGGTTATTTCTAATCAAGCTAACTTTTGTAATTATTAGCCGGGGAAAGAAATACCTTTTGTCTACTCATGTAGACACTGAATCCCCAACGAAAAAGGCAAAAGGTTTCATTCGACTTCCACAGCATCGTTCACTTCACCGTACAGGCTACAAAGACAAATCAAGCTAATGGTAATTACGTCACTTAAGATGATTTGGGCAGATCCCCTGAAGGCTTTTGCGAGCGCTTAGTGTCCATTTGTAAGACAGGGGCATTTCTCTAGTTCGGTCAGTGGTGTCAGAGCCCTGAGGGTGAAGGTGAATCATTCACTGCAGGTGTGTTTACACAGCAGAGTCTTGACCACTGAGCGACTCTATGGCCGTTCTCACAAGGTCATGTTCTGTGCAAAATGAATGAAAGTTCAATTCTCACCAAAGGGAGGTTTTTAACAAAACCTTATTTCTTTAAATTAAAGGTCAGCTAGTGTTTTAAAAGATACTGAAAATCCATATTTTGCTATAGTTTCACAGATTACATTACATTTGTGTGCATTGACTAATTTCACTAAAAATGAATATGTAATATTCATGAAGATTAATTAATAATTCATTCAGATAACACGCAATATGTCATTATTTTTTAATGATGAAAGAGTATTATGTCTGCACATTCAGCATATTTGTTCTAGGAACATTTATTTCATTTAAAGATACCATAATTTTAATTGGAAGTTCATTTCCATTTTGTTTCAAGAGTTATTTTTAGATGATTATAAGTGCTTTCAAAGAATAATACAATTTTCTTTTTACATGTTGCCATATCCATATCCAGCTTAGTTTAATTATATAGAAAATGCATTTATACTTTTTTTAGAAAAATTTATCAGACCACTGTAGGTTGTCCTCCTTAACAGAGCATAAAGTAATCTAGATAGTTAAAAACTTTCAAATATAATATCTCTTTTTTTCAAATGGCAATTTATTATGTCTTTACCAAATTAATTTGAAGTAACAAATGTTCATAATTTGGCCTCCACTGTCATTGTAGTTTACTGTACATGATACAAATATATGGAAGCTTGTTCTCAGAATTGCGAGATGTAAACACAAAATAATACGTTTATATCTCGCAAATCTGACTTCTTTTCTCAGAATTGTAAGGATTTCGCAATTGCAAGTTATAAAGTTAAATTCTGAGGACTTTTTTTTTAATTGCGAGTTTATATTTCACAATTCTGACCTTATAACACGCAGTTGCGTGAAGTCAGAATTGCGAGATATACACTCGCAATTCTGAGAAAAAAAGTCTGATTTTTATAACTTGCAAATTGCGACTTTATATCACGCAAGTCAGAATTGCGAGACGTAAATCACAATTGCAAGAAAAAAAATCTTTCTTCACATACCTTTTTAATTTGTTATTCTGTGGCAGAAACAAGCTTCCATACAAATGACAAAATGAGAGTGAGTTTCTGTAAAAGTCACTGGAAATATAAATGTTCTCATTCATAGCTTCATAGTAGGCTAGCTTATATATGGCCACGTACACTCACCTAACTAATTAGGAACACCATACTAATACTGTGTTTGACCCCCTTTCGCCTTCAGAACTGCCTTAATTCTACGTGGCATTGATTCAACAAGGTGCTGAAAGCATTCTTTAGAAATGTTGGCCCATATTGATAGGATAGCATCTTGCAGTTGATGGAGATTTGTGGGATGCACATCCAGGACACGAAGCTCCCGTTCCACCACATCCCAAAGATGCTCTATTGGGTTGAGATCTGGTGACTGTGGGGGCCATTTTAGTACAGTGAACTCATTGTCATGTTCAAGAAACCAATTTGAAATGATTCGAGCTTTGTGACATGGTGCATTATCCTGCTGGAAGTAGCCATCAGAGAATGGGTACATGGTGGTCATAAAGGGATGGACATGGTCAGAAACAATACTCAGGTAGGCCGTGGCATTTAAATGATGCCCAATTGGCACTAAGGGGCCTAAAGTGTGCCAAGAAAACATCCCCCACACCATTACACCACCACCACCAGCCTGCATAGTGGTAACAAGGCATGATGGATCCATGTTCTCATTCTGTTTACGCCAAATTCTGACTCTACCATCTGAATGTCTCAACAGAAATTGAGACTCATCAGACCAGGCAACATTTTTCCAGTCTTCAACTGTCCAATTTTGGTGAGCTTGTGCAAATTGTAGCCTCTTTTTCCTATTAGTAGTGGAGATGAGTGGTACCCGGTGTGGTCTTCTGCTGTTGTAGCCCATCCGCCTCAAGGTTGTGGCTTCACAAATGCTTTGCTGCATACCTCGGTTGTAACGAGTGGTTATTTCAGTCAAAGTTGCTCTTCTAACAGCTTGAATCAGTCGGCCCATTCTCCTCTGACCTCTAGCATCAACAAGGCATGTTCGCCCACAGGACTGCCGCATACTGGATGTTTTTCCCTTTTCACACCATTCTTTGTAAACCCTAGAAATGGTTGTGCGTGAAAATCCCAGTAACTGAGCAGATTGTGAAATACTCTGGCACCAACAACCATGCCACGCTCAAAATTGCTTAAATCACCTTTCTTTCCCATTCTGACATTCAGTTTGGAGTTCAGGAGATTGTCTTGACCAGGACCACACCCCTAAATGCATTGAAGCAACTGCCATGTGATTGGTTGATTAGATAATTGCATTAATGAGAAATTGAACAGGTGTTCCTAATAATCCTTTAAGTGAGTGTATACACTGCAGCTAAATTTGGTTGTCAGTTCACCTTTTATTGCTTAATTCTGTTCTGTACACACACTGCTCAGTAATTTACGGGAGTGATAACCGCATTCTTGAACCTTATCTCCTGAAAAATGAAGGTAGTGACAACCTATGCATACATTCGACCCGCTCCAGACACGTCGGTGTGCCACCATCTTGGAAAGGTCAACGTGTCATCACTCATAGTAAAAACCAATGATGCCACAACATTGTGCAGCTTCTGGGTGTTAATTTAAAAAAGAAACAAAAAATCAGATAAACTTACAAATGAGAATGTGTTGTTTGTGTTTTTATATGTATTAACTCAATATTACAGGTTTTTGTACTATGGTAACTTTTTAATATTGTGTTATCTGATGCCTTTGTCTTGTTGTATTGTGTTAGTTCACTAAAATCCTCTGCTGACGTCTACTGCAGATATAGATAATCAAATACATGCGTCAAACTATGGTTGCAGACACAGCCAACTTGCTCTTGTGTGTTCAGACCGTTGTTTTGACCGCTCCAATATGGCGGATGGCTTACGTATAGCGGCCCATAAAAACAGCCACTAATGGCGCTTTACCAGTACCAGTTCAACTCGACTAGTCTCAGCTTGGCTCGCTTTTCGCTCCGTTTTCCATTGCAGATAGTACCTCCACAATAGTACCTGGTCGTCATAACGACGCCACAGGAAACTGCCGTGACGTAATCTTCTACGCGACACACACCCGCTACCCACACACACACAGGACAATGGATGAAATCGAGTGTATGCTGTTTCTCACAGCAAGAACACAAACGTTATTTCAGGAGAGGCTGAGGGCAGCAAAACGAAACACTGCTGAAAAAATTATGACGCAGTGAATAGTGACGATTCTCTCTGACCAATCAGCAGTCTGCCGTGTTTTCACGTCACATTTTAGTATCGCCTCAGCTCGCTCAGAACCTCGCTGGAGGTGATACGAAAAAAAGTATCTGGAAGCAGGTATAGGTACAACTTTTACACAGTGGAAAACCAAACAAAGGCGAGTCGAGGCAAGTCGAGGCGAGCTGGTACTGTGTAGTGGAAAAGCGCCATAATAAACCTTATTCAGAGCAGCCCCAGCGTCATGACAGGTATGAAACAAGTGTGCTGCACACATCCTGAAAAGTGAAGCCAAAGCGTGTGACGCTTGGTTCCAAATCAGCACAAGATGTCAGTGCCATATTCTGACATTGGCAGCTTCACGTTTCTACAATGGAAGATAGTGAAGGGTGTTGTCCATCTTTTTTTACAGTCTGTGGTATGAAAGTGAGGCTGTGAGGGATAGACTTACCGTGTTTTCAATGGCATCCACTTTATAAAGCTCATAGATCAATTTTCTAGAGTTTTTTGTCTAGTGAAATTTCTTGGAAAGATAATTTTGCAGTTTTATCAGCAGAACAATAAAAAAAACATTAAATAACAGTACAAGAGATGTAAGTCTACAGCCTCACTTTCATTCCTGTCAAAAATCAAAGATGGAGCTGCTGTGAATAAGGTCTATGAGACATGTGTTTATGTTTATCTATTGTGACTGCATAAAAATTCTACGCAGTGTGTACGGAACCGAACTGAACAACTAGATTTTAATGACGTACGATATGAGAGACGACAGAGGAAAATACATTTACATTTAATCATTAAGCAAACGCTTTTATCCAAAGTGACTTACAAATGAGGAGAGCAATAGAAGCAATCACACCAACAATAGACCCTTTTCACATTTCCGGGTTTCTCAGAGCGGAAGTCGTCACAGTTGGGTTAACTTTTATAGCAGTGAATGAGAGAATGCATTAACTATATTTTTTGTGTCCCCATTTTCTCAAATAGCAAAAGAAAAACGCAACAATAGTGATTTCACAACTTTCAAAAAGAGGGAAAAAATAGAGTGAGATCGATAACGGCAGTGAAAAGAGAGAAAGATGTTATTTTTACCATCACTCCCATAGATGCTGTATTAGAAACACCCTCACAGCAGCAGTAAGTTGTTTTTTTTGTAATTTGATGCAAAAGTAATATAATACAAACTACTAGTGTTATAAATGTACATACAATTTTTTAAAAATTAAAATATAAAAAACGTTGCAGGATTTACGATATTGATGACTGTTAAAACACATCACAGTCTGTGAAAAGGGCCCATAGGGCAATATGCAAGTGATGTGACTAGTACCATAGTCTAGCACAATACACATAGCAAGGTTTTAATTTTCTTTTTTTTTTTTAGATATATAGAATAGTAAGTGATGGTATTAATGGGTCACGTATTGACAAAAAAAAGATGCATCTTCAGACGTTTCTTGAAAATGGCTAAAGACTCGGCAGCTTGGGTTGAGTTAGGCAGGTCCACCAGCTTGGAACAGTCATGGTAAAGATCCATGAAAGTGATTTTGTGCCTCTTTGGGATGGCACCATAAGGCGCCGTTCACTTGCAGAACGCAAGTTTCTGGAGGGCACATAGGTCTGAAGTAGTGATAGGTCTGTATGTGCGGTGAAATCCCAGGGAAAGCGGTATGAGACTTGTGTTGCCAGATCTTGCAAGCAAACCAGCGAACAAGCACCAATCCATAAAATAAATAAATAAATGGAAATGCTTTATGCTAAAAATAAGAACGAAATTTCACAACCCACACCAGCTTACTTTATAATTTCATAAACTTGATCGCTGTATAAGCCAAGCTTAAACAACAATTGTAATACATTTATAATAAGTTTAAAGTTAAAATAGCTGAGCATGAGTCTTTTGTCACTGTAATATTTCTTTGGTCAGAACAGTGGATACCAAACACGCGAGACAGCAGAGCATTGCTATGGTTACCACCAGTGTTGGGGTTAACGCATTACAAGTATCTTGAGTTACGTAATCAGATTACTTTTTCCAAGTAACTAGTAACTAGTAAAGTAACGCATTACTTTGTTTTCCCATTTACTGACTGGCAGCTCTCTTGTCCCCATGCTGAGAAAAATCAGGAGTAAAAGCAGTGCACAGTGTAAACATGATGCTTATTGTAATAAGTGAGCATGTATTTATTCATTTCACTTGCACAAAAACAGATTCAGTATTCCTAAAGATGATTAGAATCAGAAATGCAAAATCCAATAATTAAATATGTTAAATACAATTTTTTGCATTTAATATTACTTTATTGACCAAAGTACTTACATTTACATTACATTTACATTTATGCATTTGGCAGACGCTTTTATCCAAAGCGACAAACATTGCATTCCAGGTACACATTTTTACATTTTGTCAGTTTTTGCTTTCCCCGGGAATCGAACCCATGACCTTGGAGCTAGCGCCACACTCTTATTGGTTGAGCTACTTGCTGCCAGTGCTGACCTTCGATGATTCAGTTAAACCACAAGCAAAAATGAATTCAGATTTTTATTATTATTAGTTAAGTGTTAACTTTCTTCTCCTTCATCCTATTTTTCAGCTGAAAGGTTTGTTTAAGCTGCGCCCTCTAATGTACACACGTAAATTTGCATTTCTTTCAGCCTGAGGTTTACTATTTAAATTTTGGTGTGAAAGTGCCTTTACATTTGCCCAAAAATAGAACTTTTTTGGTATAAAAATAAAAACAAACAAGCCCAGCCCAGATGAGAAAAAGTAATGCCAAAGTAATGTAAAACAATACTTTTCTTAAAAAGTAACTAAGTAACGCATTTAGTTACTTTTTAAGGGCGTAACGCATTATTGTAATGCATTACTTTTCAAAGTAACTTTCCCCAACACTGGTTACCACTGTGTCAATCATCGCAGCTTTTTGGAGTGAATCGTGTTTCGTACACACATGGAATGATAATTTAGGGGACTCGCTCCCGTATTTAAATGCGGTTGTCACTCCTGAAACTTTACAGTGTGTACGTGTAGTTATTTAAGCAAACTATATAAACATACCCATCCAAAACTATTACATAAGACACAGACACTAAATGCTTTATCTGTACTTATATATCTGCCCTCATCATCCATAATTTTTAGATAATTTCAGAAAATAATCTAATGCTTTTGAAATACTGACACTACAGTAACATAAACAGTCCAACCAATTTTCTCATTTGACTCTGTAACGAGTCTATTTTTTCTTCTCCTGACTAAGAATCTTTTGTCTTGACACATATAATGATTTAATGAACGCAGCGACAGAATAAATGACACGTCTTTTGTGTTATTATTCTGAGCATCTTGACAAACAAGGCCCGCTGAGTGACCTCCTGGCCTCTCTCAAGAGCGATGATTACACTAATTAAAACTGTCAAACATCTGCGAGGGCCGCGGATACGGCGGAATTAAGCAGGTCGTTAAATCAACGGAGGAAAAAGTCAACATCCTCACAGACAGCTCCTCTTTTCCTGTTTTACAGTGAAATGAATGCTAGCAGTGCTCTTACACGCACACGACAAAACATTCAATTGTTTTGAAGCTACATTTTATTCTTTTCCCAAATGGATTGGTGTTTCTTTGTGAAGTCTGGTTAATCACACTGTTCGACATGCTAAACCGCTTATCTAGGGAATCTCGGCTATGATTTTGTCCTCAGGGTTCCACTTGTAGTATTTCTGTTTACATGTTCTTTTCCTCAAGTGATGCAGGTTTCTAGTGAAGAGGGATTACCATGCCTGTATGTTCATGGAACCTGGATTTCAACGCATCGTGGCTGCGTTCAAGCATCTAATAGGATTGGATGTCACAGACTTTTTTATGTTATTCTTTTCCGAACAATAATCATTTTCCCCCCTTAAGTGTTTCAACATGTGCATCAAGAGTTTTTCCTCTGCGCTTCACAACAAATCAACACGGGTCAGGGTGCAAGCCTGGCCTGCAGTAAAGAAACGCTACACAAGCTGCAAAGCTAGACGAAGACTTCGAAAAGCGGATTGTCCTGCTTTAAATGCTACAAACACACAGCTCAAGGCTTTATGCCATGTTCAAAGAGATTAATAGACTGAGATGCTTTTGATAGGGAACCGAGCCGTCAAGCAACCCCTCTAAGCAGAAGGATGGTCATGTTCTCTGAAAGCCGGTCTCTGGAACATTCCCTCATGGTGAAATGGTTTATGTATGCGACCCGAGACTAGTTTCTCAGCAGATGCATGTTCCTTCCGGACTCCTGGAGGACATGGGATTACTGTAAATGATGTACAGGTTATTTTCAAAAGGCTGAGGAGTGTGGAGCAGGTTCTGCTCACACAAATCATTGCTCGGTTTTTCACTGAAAAAAATAATTTCATCTGTTTCGATATTTTCGGCATTGGCTTTAAATGACCAAAATGCTGCACTACACAAAAAACTAACTCTAATGACTGCTAGTTGACATGTAGTTGCAAAGTTACTTATAGTTAGTAGAATGTCTAAAGCAGACCATCAAATTATTTGAGCCTCCTTTTGATTCTTTTAATAAATAGTTAATTCAGTGTTTACAGAATCTGACACTTACTGAACAAGTTATTATTTTCCGTCATATATATACACTTACCTAAAGGATTATTAGGAACACCTGTTCAATTTCTCATTAATGCAATTATCTAATCAACCAATCACATGGCAGTTGCTTCAATGCATTTAGGGGTGTGGTCCTGGTCAAGACAATCTCCTGAACTCCAAACTGAATGTCAGAATGGGAAAGAAAGGTGATTTAAGCAATTTTGAGCGTGGCATGGTTGTTGGTGCCAGACTGGTGCCAGACAGTGCCGGTCTGAGTATTTCACAATCTGCTCAGTTACTGGGATTTTCACGCACACACATTTCTAGGGTTTACAAAGAATGGTGTGAAAAGGGAAAAACATCCAGTATGCAGCAGTCCTGTGGGCGAAAATGCCTTGTTGATGCTAGAGGTCAGAGGAGAATGGGCCGACTGATTCAAGCTGATAGAAGAGCAACTTTGACTGAAATAACCACTCGTTACAACCGAGGTATGCAGCAAAGCATTTGTGAAGCCACAACACGCACAACCTTGAGGCGGATGGGCTACAACAGCAGAAGACCCCACCGGGTACCACTCATCTCCACTACAAATAGAAAAAAGAGGCTACAATTTGCACAAGCTCACCAAAATTGGACAGCTGAAGACTGGAAAAATGTTGCCTGGTCTGATGAGTCTCGACTTCTGTTGAGACATTCAGATGGTAGAGTCAGAATATGAAGTAAACAGAATGAGAACATGGATCCATCATGCCTTGTTACTACTGTGCAGGGTGGTGGTGGTGGTGTAATGGTGTGGGGGATATTTTCTTGGCACACTTTAGGCCCCTTAGTGCCAATTGGGCATCGTTTAAATGCCACGGCCTACCTGAGCATTGTTTCTGACCATGTCCATCCCTTTATGACCACCATGTACCCATTCTCTGATAGCAAAATAAAGTAAACTGTGACATATTATACCCAAATATTCTTCATACAGTAGACTGCCAGTAAAACTGATAAACATGTGGGACCAAAATTATTCAGACACTTTGACCTGACCGTGTTTTGCCTAAGTGTTTTTTCTTTAATTGCTAATGCAACCTTTTACACCACAGACTGAATAAAATTAAGCATTGCTTGGTAATTGGTTGATCCTAAATCTGTATTATCTAATTGTGTGCTTAAATTTAACAGCTGACAGCTGATTGGTTGATTGTAATCCATTACATACCTTTCTATCAAAGTTATCTGACATTATTAAGATGAATTTGTTCAGACACAGTTTAACTCAGTTCTTGTCATATTTTATTACCATCTTCTAAACTATAGCTAATAAACTGTGATAATGTGAGAAAATGTTGAAGGTGTCTGAATATATATATATTCCCATCTGCAAAGAGAGTTCAATTCTATCAAATAAATAGCTGGACCTCTATAACTAAAGTGTTGATTACAGTATAATTTGTATTTGCTTTAACTTTAAACACCACTTACCACTTCAAGACAAAAACTGACAGACAGTGTGTATCATACCTAATAATTATAGATGTCTCTGGCAAACCTCACAACACTGTTGGAAACATTCTTCAGGCTGTTGTGCAATGCAACAATAAAAATATTTTGTACAAGCCTTTGCGTATATGCACCCAATCATTCCTACTGTAAACGTGTGAATTTCAGTCCAGTGACGTACAGCCGAACAGTGAAAATGTGTCATCTTTCAGCAGATGAGCCATTCAGTGTGAAGCCTTCTGCATTATGAGTGTAATTAGCACCTCATAGGTGATGACATGCTCTCCTTAAAGACAAAAATCCTAAGATGACTAATGGTAGACTGATGAGATGTGGTTTAGCCTTGGACATGTTCTAAACATAGTCTGGGATGTTTGTGACGCATATGGAAACATGCATAAATCAAAGTTTCATCAAGATCTTGTAATGTTTTACATGCAGATCATCTGATTGCAGAAATGTACTTATAAGTAGATAAATAACAGGTAAATAACAGATGTAATTGATATTGAATGTTTAGATACTTAAGACAAACCCCTACTGAAGAAGACTCTTATTTGCACACCAATGTACTTGATCAGAAATAGAGTAAAAACAGTAATACTGTCAAATATTATAGCAATTTTAAAAAACTATTTTCTATTTCAACATTTTAAAATGCAATTTGTTCCTGTGATGGCAAAACTAAAGTCGTCAGTGTCACGTGATCCTTCAGAAATCTTCTAATATGCTGATTTACTGCTCAAGAATAATTTCTTATTATCAGTGTTAGAAACAGAGGTTCTGCTTAATATTTTGTGGAAACCAGTGATTTTTTTAGGTTTCCAAATTAATTTAAATACACACTGTGCACTGTGCATACACACAGTGTGTATTTAAATGATAACTTGTTTGTAACAATGTAAACCTCTTTACTGTTACTTCTGATCAACTTTAATGCATCCTTGCAGCCCCCAGACTTTTGAGGGTATTCCCCTACTATATATACATATACATAAACACACATATTACACAATGTTTTATACAGTTTATTCAATAAGGTCCAGATGCTCTACAGCAATCTCTAAAAGACTTCAAGATTTTAATCAGAAGGAATCATTGGCCTGCAATCTGTAAGACTTCATATACTAAGTGATGTAACAACCACAATTTGACTGATGTATTAAAGATGGCATTTACAACAGAGCAGTCCTTTCCTTTCAGCAAGATGTCTCCGTGGTAACGGGCAAGGCTGAAACCACACCCACTGCCTTAAGGCAGCACTGACAAGTTTGTGCTACAGTTGTCAGTTGGCTGTTGTCAGGGTGGGGATGTCAAAGCCCTAAAATTACAGATGTCTCTGCCTCAGGCCAACAGAGCATAAATCAAGGGAGCGAGTCTCCACATTCCCACTAATGACCTCACAAGACAAAGCTGTGGAGGTGGGATGGATGTTTAAAAAAGGAAGGTGCTCAGCATAAAGAATCATTCTGCTAAAAATACAATGAACATCTAAAATGAATAATTTACTCACCCTTATGCGTTTTGAAACTCATGTGACTTAATTTCTTCTGTCGAACACAAGAGAATTATGCCATTATTTCCAACACAATGAAAGGTGACCATAGCTGTCAAATAAGATTGTCATTGATCAACAACTGAAATTTTTGTCTGTCCCCACTTTAAACTATCATTTTGCCTCAGGTTTCGGATATAATCATATGGATTACTTCTATTATGTTTCATTGGTGTTTTGCTGTGTTTTTTTGGAGCTTGACAGCCCCTGGTCCCCATTCACTTTCATTTAATGGAAATGAGCAGCATGAACATTTTTCAAACCCGCTTCTTTTGTGTTCCTTGGAAGGAAGAAAAATCACACAGGTTTGGAACAACATAAATAAATACATTTCTTATTTGAAAAAAAGAAGTCAAATGGATTTTATCTGATAGACAGGCTTACACAAATGCACTGCCAACAGGAATCCTCTCAAAGATGCATCATGGGTTGAGTCCAGTGTCATACACACCGTTTTCCAACTCCACATTCGCTTTTTCCCCCTCACACACAGTCATCTTACACTCGAACCCGACTAAACTCCTCGTTTATGACTGCTCAAACCTCCTTACAGCCGACAAATTTCATTTTGCCCAGGCAAATCCTATTGCATATTATCCTGTACATTGCATTAGGCCCCTAATCTCTCCTTTCTCTTCCCTCGCTCCATACCGCCGTGGAAGAAAAAAAGCGGCTCCTGATTAACCCACTTACGGCAGTAAATAAATGGCGTGCGCAGTTGTACGCGCCAGATTTAATTATGAGAGAAAGAACGAAAATACATACAATAACGACCAACATTACAATAATGGTGTGCTTATAGAATTTATTTAGCCATATAAAAATGACCCACAAATCTGAATGAATGATCAAAAAAGCTGATTCAGAGAGAAATAAAATGTTAAATGACATAAAAGGGAATTTGAGTGCAATAATAATGTATTATGGAAAGATTACCTCTATAAACAATTATCAACATGCCAAATCTGTACTCTGTGCTGTGAATGTCACATGAATCCCATATTGCTTTTGGTTTCCCATCTTTTCTTTGCTTCAAACCTAAAATTACAACAACAACAAAAATTGCATTGAAAGTGACACACTTGAGTTAAAATAATCAATAATTTTGAAAAAAAAAAAAAATTCAAAGCAATGCAAAGAAAAAGCAATCAAAGCAGATTATTTTGGATAAATATGCCTGCATATAATTGCAGTCAATGCAAACAAAATCTGTATATCGTGGCTACTTCTAACTCACAGTATTCAATGTGCATTTAGAGTCTGACCAAAGAGATAAGCAGAATCCGCATACTCATTAGAAAGCTCTAGTGAATACACATGAGTTAACACATAGTCCAGGAAAGAAGGGACATTTAAAGTGTGAAATGCAGAGTGACTTAATGAAACTGCAGGGTATCAGCACTGGGGACAGATAGAAGAAGAAGAAAAAAAAACCAAAAACAACAAACCCCCAAGCGATTTGCTTCCTCCTTTTTTGGGCTGCCCGGGAAGCCTCCGCTTCCTGTTTGGTGCTAGCGAAGTCACGGCAATCGGCGGCTTGTGCGATTTTCACGGCCAGCTATTGAGAAGGAGACAGAGACAAGCTCCATTAGCTGGAGAAAATCAGTCTGCCTGGCAAACCTCACCAACACTGCCATTGCGTCAAGGTGGAGCTCGAAGAATGCCTCTGGTTCATATCTTCATCACTGCGAGGATGGCGTATCCCGCATGGACACGCACATGCTCAAGCTTCAAAAATAAAAAAATAATTTGTGGTTCATAGATAGAAGTAGGACACCCAACCCTCGGTTCCACCACTCAGCATGGATGTGCATAATTAATGTTATTATCTCATATACTTAATCTGTTCATCTAAAGAGGACCTTTAATTCTGAAAATTGCAGTGCATGCACTTAGGATGGCAAAATGAATGGAGGGGGGCGAGAAGCACATGTCGGCGGTATCAGTGAGGGGAAATGTGTGTGGTGTGGCTAGATTAATTCCAATAGCCAGAGTGACACAGAGGGCTCAGGAAACAAAAGGAGAGTCCGGGCCTCTTCCATCACTCCAGGGATGGGTTTATTATTGGACCGCAAGAAACTTTGATAAACACTTGGAACAAATCACAACCCCCTTTTTTTTTACCCGCTGCCTTTCTCTCGCCGCCTGTTTTTTTTCGGGAGGGGATATGAGGGTAATTCTTTAGAACAGTGAAAGAACACAATCAGAGGGAACACACACAAAAAAAACCTCAATTGGTAATGAGGAAATGTGCCACCATTTCTAGGCTCGAAAAAACCTGGAGAGAGCAAGAGAGTGGAAAAAAAATGTTTCAATTATAATTAAGTGGGATAAACTTTATTAGAAAGACTGAAACTAAAATATCTCCTAATGCATGCTGGGATTAGGCAGGTCAGAGCGAGCAGGAAGGAGAAATTAAACTCTAAAGGCTTTTTATCGCCATATTTCAGGAACCAAGGGTGTAAAATGTTCTAATTTGGGATACATTAAAAGCCATAAAGGTCTTTCAAAAAGATTAATGGTACTTTGCTTGGATTTAAGATAAGGCCTTTAGCAGGCTGAGAGAGCGGGGTTCCGGCTGGGCCCTCGAGGCATTCATCTATACAGGCACTTGGAAGATTTGTAAAGGCGTCTGCATAACCTGAAGCTAACACACTATGACAGTTTTTTTAAATCCTTGCCATTTTTTTGAGGTTTTAAGAGCCATAAATCATGTTTTCTAGCAAGACAGCACAGAGAGGGAAGTTATAATGGGTGATCATGCCCGTGTTTAGAACAGATCCGGTCGCAGATAATTCACACCAGGGTGTTTTTAGAGAGGCGCGTTTAAGCAGAATAGGTGCTAGAGCTATCGCGCCCAGAAAACGATAAACATGACATAATGTCATTGGTAAAAAGCAGGCATTTTGAGACAACAAAACGGGAAGATGCCAAATGGCTTCTGAGGTTTAAATCTTGAGATTTATCTGTGTTTTCGAAACAAGGATTACCCACATTAACCTGCGCTCCAGCTTTAACCAAATTTTGCCCCCATCACCAAAATAAAGCCCCCCCTCCCCTTCGCTCTTCCAGCCGGGACTCCCTAATTTTCACACACATTACTATATTCAAAGCATTAAATGTCTTCATTTTTTTTTTTTTTTTTTTTAAATCAGTCCAGTCTACAATCCACGATTGTCTTTACTGGGGCTCGACATTAATGTCAAGCAAGTTACCTAGGAGACAGAGCAGATCAAAGAGACAAAAAAAAAAAAAAAAAAAAAAGCTCTCAAATGTCTGATTAATCAAGCCTTGCAAACAGCTTATTTCTTTTAGCCTGCATGCAAGTATGAAAATGAGATTCGGAGCGCAGTACATTGTGCAGATTTGTTCATTCTTATCAGAACAAAGCCGGCGGCAGCTTATTTCATGGATCACTGGCACTGTCATCAGTGTAGCGCAGAGCAGGTGACAGCACTTCTTTCTGTGGCAAGAACAAAATTAGCAAAAAGTCGGCACAAATTAGCCTCTCATATTTTCCGTAATATGACATTATTTTTCATTTACTTTTTTGATCCACTTTTCATGATTTTTCCCTCCTTTTTCATCCTTATCCCCCCTCCTTTTCCCTCTCTTGTGACTTGGTGCCAAATCCTTTCACATCAAATGCGGGCACAGAGGAAAAATGCAGGGCAGGAAAAAAAGGAATGAAAATCACAATCCAAAAAAAAGGGGGAAAAAGTGGGCTTGTGGGGGGGTTGGGGATAACATACACAACAAAAAGCGCTTGTGCTCTTTGTTCTAGGTAGTCACACTAAACCTTCCCATATTTCCAAAGAATTACAGTCAGTGCATTTCCATTGTCGTTTACCTCTCTTCTCTCCTCTTTAAAGGCATTGTGTGCCATTTACGCCAGTCCACAGCAAAGCCTTATTCAGTGCTGGGCTTATTTAGCGCCATTAATGATGTGACCTTTGAAAGGTCTGTGAGGGATGAATTCATTCTGCTCAGCCCTGTAACTGCAACTGCAACATGGGGCCACTAGGTGGGTTAAGTCAACAGTGGTGCAGTCCCCACTTGGTGTTGTATAGTAGATCACTGACTGCCACAGTGGCTGCTGTAAAGTAGACAAAAACATTAATGCGAAATATATGCAGGGGATTTCTTTCATTTTTGAGCCTTCCACAAATATATCACAATAAAAGTTGCAAACTATAATTAGAGCCGACAAAGCTCTGAAATATATAATGCTATTATTTAGTGATAATATCTTTGAAAAAATAGCTTTCAAATAAATAAGTTTGGCTAAATTTCTATTTTAAAATAGGTTTTAAATTAATTCTGGAGCTTGCATCTATAACCCAGGTTTTATAACACCTTAATGCCAAAATAACATGCCCATAGTTGACTAAGACTGTTTGTTGTGTGTGGTTTGTTCTTGGACTTTAGTTAGCCAGATAGTACTTACTAAATTAAATTAACTACTACATTCCACTTGCATGAGAATATTGCAAAACGATATAAAAGTGGCACATTTTTGGTGCATAGTAAAGGCTTAAAGGGATAATTCACCTAAAAATGAAAATTATGTCATTTACTCACCCTCAAGTTGTTCCAAACCTGTATGAATTTCTTTCTTCTGCTGATCACAAAAGAAAATATTTTGAAGAATGTGTTGACGGTAGCCACTGACTTCAGTATCATTATTTTTTCAGTGGCTTATTTTAAGTCAGTGGCTAATGTCCACTGTTAGGTTATCCACATTCTTCTTCTTCAAAAAAAAAAAATCTGCTTTTGTGTTAAGTAGAAGAAAGAAAAACATACGGTTTGGAACAACTTGAGTAAATTATGTCAATTTGAATTTTTGGGTTCCCTAAAGTGTTCACTATGCACCAAAAATGTTTCATTTTATATGGTTCTGTAATATTCCCATGGAAGTGGAACCCATACTTTGTTTAATCATTATACCAACATCATACATTAAGAAGTAGTTACATTTTCTCTTTTTTGCCTTCACCAATAGATCAATAACATTATTGTAATTCTGTTCTGTCATGCCAAACGTGTTCACAGTTAGAACAGATTGGAATAGTCATGGCTTGCATTAAAACAATACCAAGGGAAATCTCATGGAAACCATTGCATTGCCTGAATGAAACGAAATGAAACAGGCCACGCTCCCGTGACAATACCCGGTGTCATCTACACTAAAGCGGAGGAGACGAAATCCTCTCAACAAAAGTGACATATTGAGAGTCCTACACTTGATATCCTTGTATACAGTGAAAGATCCAGTTAACATAGCTTATCAGTCTCAAGGGGGTGGTGGGGGAAATAAGACAAGGAGTTCCTGTAATCTTGCCACCAACTTGACAAACAGCATTACAAGACATACAGAGAAGCAGCCTCTCTGAGGGGGATCTAGTTGGAAAAGCTCTCGGTATAATGCGCTTCTCTATGTTTCAGCCCCAATAATCTGATTCCAGATACATAAGACTGTCATCTTCAGGGAACAAGGGAGTGGAAAAAAGTCTGAAAGTTCGCTGGCTTTGTGCGTATTTCATTATCTTCCCTCTTCTGAGCAGGCAAGGCTTATTAGCAAGCTTTGAACTCACACTTACAATAATGTGCCATCAACAGTTTTATAAGCTAATTAGAAAAACAGTTTAATTAATGACTGACTGGCAATAAAATGGCAATCAGGAAAAAAAAAGGAAACGAGGGTGCTAAGCTTCCACTACCACCAATTAAGGGCTAATTACAAACAAATTATATATGTGTTTTGCTGTGGGCTTTAATTCGAAAAAAATGGCTTTAATTAAAAGAGAAAACATGCTAATTAATTAAACAGCACAAAAAAAAAAAAATCTACATTGAAAAGTATGCTTTGTCTATCAAGTAATTAATGAAATACAATAATCCAAATGAGATTCGCCAGCATTTGATAAAAGCTTAGGACCCATTTCAAAACCCATTTCAAAATTAATGGGCAAAAATTTAATGTGAGTCATCTACAGATATAATAAAAAGTTCATTCTGTGATAAATTGCTAATACTGAAAGAAAATGGAACAAAGAGGAGAGTTTTTGCTTAGCAGTTTTCTTGTTGCCAGAGGGGCCCGCACAGGAGGAAGAGCCAGTCTGGGGTTTCGTTACAGATTGGGTGTTATAGACAGAAAAAGGGCTAAAAATACCTAATCATGCTGCTTTCGAAATCAGGGAAAAGACATTAATATGATTAATAACGGAGTAAAAAAATTTATAAATAGACATATATTATGGTTAATGCACTAAGGCTTTGCAGCCTGTACAAAAGCCAACTAACTTTCTTCACGAAAGCTGTCAAACTAGTGCATTTTAATTGGATTGGTGTCTACCATTGACTTTGACCTAACCGCAATACTGGCACTTCAAACAGCACAGCACCCCTGTAAAGAACAAACTTTCAGAGAACACTGTCGTTAGAGCTCTGTCTTTCGTATTTACTGAGACACACTGTATTTAAAATGCATATTTGGACAAAAGCCCAGCTGACTGCTCTGAGATGAAGGCTGATAACAGGAAATAGCAATGCAACACATTTAATAGGTGTACCGATCATAACAAAACCAACGCTAATGTATAATATTGGCTGTGATGCAAAAGAAATGTGAGCATCCAACTCACATACTGAAGAATATATGTGCCTGTGTTCTCAAACTACCACTCACTCCCCCGACTTTATCTATTTGCGCCCCCTCCAACAACTTCTTTTCAGACTGTGTCTCCTTTTAATCATTTTCATATTGTCTGACTCCTGGAGAACTTGAAATGAACGCCGTACCCCCCACCGCTCAAGACTAGAAAGTCTACGTTTTGAAGTGGTAATGCGGAGCTAATATTTGTGATCAGGGCAGAGAAAAACTGTAGGAAATAATAAAGTGTGACAGTCCTTTGTTTAGTCTTGCTCAGTTCGTCTTTACCACGGAGACTCAAACTGCAGCTCTTGTTATTAAAATGTGCTTAGAAGGCTAAACGAAACCCCTTAAAAATAAGTTGACGCAAGTAATTCATTCTCTACAGAAAAAAAAATAAAATTATATAAAAAGTCACAACAGAAACATTTCCAAACAGTCACAGATTTGCCATAATCTTTGAGCGGTAATCTAAATATATATATATATATATAAAAGGTATTATATTTGGGTCCTAGAATCTGAGACCTGAAACTCTTCCAAAAATGTACATAGACTGATATCCTTTGGGAAGGTGTATATGGCAAAACATGTACTTTATATTGTTAATGAAGGCAAAATATTCTACACTCTAAAAATAAAGGTTCTAAATGAGGGGCTTCATGGTGTAACCATAAACAAACCATTCTTAAAAACCAACCACTTTTTTCTAAGTGTGAAGAATAATAATCAATAATCTAAAGAACAAGTTCATGTTAAAAGTTCTTCATGGAACCAATAATGCCAATAAGAACCTTTATATTTAAGAGTATCTTTTAAGGTCAGTTAGTTTTGGACTAGTACATGTGTTTTTGTTTCTGTTTTTGCTTAGAGGATATGCAGTGAAGAATTTGATAATACTGTATTCTTATCAATTAAAAGCTTTCACCTTTTACAAATTCATAAAACACTTTGTGAATCAAAACAGTTAAACCTTCTACAGAACATTTGAATACACTTTCATGCAATGAAAATCTCAAAGAACCCTTTGCTATCCACATTTGTTTAAACACTTAGACAAAGATGAAAGCCCACATAACACACACATTTTAGGATAACATGAAAGAAGGTTTTAACAAATTGCTTTAATTTGCAGATTAAAGGAAACATGGAAGATATCATGATTAAAAAAGCTAAACAGGAAGCAACCAATAAATTGTCAACATTTAAACATTTCAAAACAGCTGGTTTTGATATATATATATATATATATAAAAAACTTTAGATTTTAGAGAAAAGAAAAAGTATTGGATAAATGGGTTATGACCAATAAAATATCTCTGGTCCATGCATAAATTACAGAGATCATTCTCAAAGACAAGGGGCTCAAAAATATCACAAGAGCTTTAGTATATCACCATCTCATCAACTTCTAAACCCTTTAATTTAACGCTGTATTAGAATGTAAACATATTACAGAACGTATGATGTTTCATAGAGCAGTAGACACAAATATTATTAGAAGCTTGAAATTGAGGCTTGCCACAGCTGGGATTATTGACTGTTCACTGCATTATTTCAAACAGCTGTCTGCAACAACATCTATCCTGGGCAGAGCGCTCTGTGGCCGCACGGAGCGCTGTGATAATGAATACTAGCTGGATTAGAAATGAGGGCATAAAATGCTTCACTAATACCCAAATTGCCCCTAAGGACCACTGAAAAGGGACAACATATTTCTCTGTTTATCTATATGCGTTCAGTTCACTGGAAATGTTGCATGATAGTAGGTTGTGAACTAGTGATTAAATCCTTTCAATCCAAAAAAAATAAATAAATGGCACATTGAGCTCTGGTGTTCATATGGGTCATGCATGTTTAAATACGGCTTGCAACTTTCAGATCCTTTTCCTCCCTTTTAATCTTACATTTACATTTATGCATTTGGCAAAGCGACTTACATTGTATTCAAGGTACATTTTGTCAGTTCTTGCTTTCCCATGACCTTGGCGTTGCTAGCGCCATGCTCTTATTGTTTGAGCTACAGGAAACTAGCTCAATAATCTTCAATAATTTTTTGTCCCTTCTCTATTTCCCTCTAAACGAAAGTGGTAAAAGCCCAGATTTTGAATAAACAACAGCTAAACTACTGTTCAAAAGATAGTGGTCAGTAAGATTATTTTTCTGAGAGTTTCTTAATTCAACAAGGATGCTTTAAAGTGTTTAAAAGTGAGAGTAAAAGACATTTATAATGTTACAAAAAAAAAAAAAAAGTAGTTTCAACTGTTTTCAGCATTAATAATAATAAAACAACTGAGCACTAAATCAGCATATGTGACCCTGGACCACAAAACCAGTCATAAGGGTCAATTTTTGAAATTGAGATTTATATATCATCTGAAAGCTGAATAAATAAGCTTTCCATTGATGTATGGTTTGTTAGGATAGAACATTTGTCCGAGATACAACTCTTTGAAAATCTGTAATCTTTAGCAATGCATATTACTAATAATAATACATTTTTATACATTTACGGTAAAAATATCTTCATAGAACATGATCTTTACTTAATATCCTAATGATTTTTGGAAATCTATCATTTTGACCCATACAACATATTAGCATGATTTCTGAAGAATCATGTGACACTGAAGACTGATGTAATGGCTGCTGAAAATCCAGTTTTGTAATTCACAGGAATAAATAAAAATAAAAACAGTTTTGCTGTTTTTTTTTCCCGATCATATAAATGGAGCCTTTTGAGAATAAGAGACTTTTAAAATTACTGACCCCAAACTGAACAGTTTCTGGTTTTCTGACCCCAAACTGACAACGAACAGTATTGTAGCTACGTTGGCACAAATGCAGGCATAAAGTATGGCTACAATAACAAATGGTGCAACTCATATACTTAAATCTAAAACCCTTCAAATGATCTTCCATATGTGCAACCTACCCTATCATTGCACAAACTACAGGAGACATGGCTGATGAAACTTTGAATACAAAGACCATGCAAGTATCATCATATCGTGGCATGTTCACAAAAACATCTTCCATACCTACATCTCACTGAGGGATGGTGAATCAATCAATAGAGCATAAGAGACATGTCCAGCAGATGACAAATGCACATTACCTGGTGAAAACTGTAATATACAGTCTTTAGTGGAGAACAAATAAAGCAGCTAACAGTGGCATTACTGCGCAGCGACTGCCAGTGTTCTGTCAGAGGCAGACCTCAGCTGTCTGGCTGAGCGAGAGATTCGAGACTGCTAAGTCTGCTCAAATCCACTGATGCTCTAAGAAGCTTTCTGTGACAACATGGTCCTGGTAAGTCAATCAAAGAGGAAAGCCATGCAGTTTGTGTTTGTGTTTTTACCTGCAAGCCATGGCAAACTAATAACGCAGCTAGCTATAATTACTATACCAGTGTTATTTGATAATAGGCACTAACCTTAAACATTTCAGTGCTGTCATTTGCAAGCATTTAGAAATCTCTGAAATTGTTTAGGTGCTTTTGAAGTCTAGATAAACTCTCTGTGAAGGAATGCTTAAATCTGCCATTCTCAACCAAACAATAGAACAAAGGCGAGGGCTGATATAGCCGTGTGGCATCACAATGAAGCCCATGTAATGATGAAATGTTTCGAGAATGGTTTCCAAAGAAACCGTTATGTCTCCGTCTACCTGGGAAAGAAAAAGATAAAACCACAGAGATACTCCAGAGATAAGCGTAAGTGGCATCTGTATGGATTACAGCGTAAAGACTCTCAAAAGAAAATTGCCTATAAACCAAGGGCCTGTTGTTGGCATTACTGAGCTATTTAATGCTTGTTCCCATGGCGCTACGCTTGTTAGGAGCATGATTATCACCTTGCTTTGAACTGATTCAAATCAACATTCAACAGCATCACAATATGATTTCATTAGTGCGGAGTAAATGGTGTCATTTTCGCATTTACACCAAGAGAAACAGAAGCTGTAATTGATTACGTAGGAAACTAATATTTGAGGTTAACACGATTAACACTGCTCCTCCCAATTAGATGGATGGGAGAGCTTTATCGAAGCATGACCTGAGACGGTTTTATCCACAATAAAACTATAAAATTAATCTTAATAGAAAATTAATTATTGTAGAAACTAAAACATACATGTAAAAACACCAAAGACAGGAATAAATGCAGCTGCAGTACGGCAATAAACTGTAAAAGAAAATAATTATCACAAAAAGGATTTGCAGAATGAGTTCCACAAACCATTTAGTACACCTAAATATAAAGTTATTAACAGAAGATTAATTACCACTTTATGCAATATGTTGTAAAGCAACTGCATGATGAAATAAAGCTGGCTCATTGTTTGTATGCAGACTGACACATGCTATGAAAATCTGCCTGACGACATAGTATAATAAGCAAGCAAGAAAGAAAGGCTTATCACACTTTAAATAGTTAACCCTGGCTCATTCTCAATCCCGGGCTAGCGGAATCCTGGGTTATCTTGGTTCACATTTCACACTACTCATAATATACTCGGGGTTAACAATTAACCCTGGGTATTCATACACTGATGTTTCACACTGTACATTCCTAAACCCTGGGTTAAATTAAGAATAAATAAAGGTAGATTAATTTTTTCCCATCAAAGGCTAAAACAACTGATCGTACTAGAAAGAAAGAACAGAACAAATAAAAATAATGAATGAAAGAAGGAAAGCAAGCAAGCAAGCAAGAAAGAAAAATTAATGAATGAACGAAAGAAAGAAAAGAACAAGCGAACGAACGAAAGAAAAGAACGAGTGAACGAACGAAAGAAAGAAAACAAGAACAAACCAAAGAAAGAAAGAAAGAAAGAAAGCAAAAAAAGAACGAGCAAACGAAAGAAAGAACGAGCAAAAGAAAGAAAGAAAGAAAGAAAGAAAGAAAGAAAGAAAGAAAGAAAGAACAAGCAAAAGAAAAAGAACGAACAAACGAACGAACGAACAAGCAAAAGAAAAAGAACGAGCAAAAGAAAGAAAGAAAGGACAAACAAGAGCGAACAAATAAATCAACAAACGTAAGAAAGAAAATTAACGAATGAAAGAAAAAGAACGAACAAACAAAAGAATGAATGAGTGAATGAATGAATGAATGAACGAACAAAAAAAGAAAGAATGAGTGAATGAATGAATGAATGAATGAATGAACAAAAGAAAAAGAAAGGACGAACGAGAGCGAACAAAAACAAACAAACGTAAGAAATTAACGAACGAACGAACGAACGAAAGACAGAAAGAATTTGCAGAACTGTTCTCTTGTCAAAGCACTTCTGCATTAAAAGCTCTTGGTTTGTGGAGTTTGCAAAAGAATCATGTTTTCTTTCAAAATGTTTAGAAGTCACCCGATGTAAAGGTACGGCACTGGAAGCACACAGCCAAATCTTTTCAGCACTAAACGGTTTAAGGTTGACAGTGAACATCAATTCCATGCAGTAATGCTGGAATCAAAGCCTAGGTCGGAATTTAGTGGAATGCATTTCAGATTCCATTGAATCAAAGTTGCGAGGCTTAAAAATATTGCCCGCTATGATTGCCCCAACTTCAGAAAAGTTGAATGTCTTTTTAACTGCAATTACAGCTGTGCGAATGTTACATTTTCTGCCAAATTAGCTTGGAAGCGCTTGATCCTACGTACACTCCTAAAATGTGTCTTTTTAAAACTGCAGGCACTGTATTTAGGTATGAGCCCACTTCAAAGGTGTAAAACTGGCACCTTGAAAATGTTTTAGCGCTCGGGTTGAAAGCATTGTAGCCTTCATTAAAAGGCAGAACCGTAAGTTCTATAGTCACTGCCGTACTTCAAACTGGGGGAGGGCTTTCCATTAACTTTAGTGTAAAAGGGTTGCAAGACTTTCTGCCCAAGCGTGTGTGAATGTGCGTGTGTGTGTGTGTTTGTAGCCTCTGTCTTTGCAGGCAAAATGGCCACAGACCCATTAGCTCGATTTGTCACAGTTGGCGCGCCCCCCGAGATGGCTTATCTGGGCAACATACCTCTCGAGTAGCAAGTCTGTCACTCAGTTCTTCTGCCTTCCCATAGTCCCCTTCAGCGATGGCACTCTCAATGCTCTTTTCCAGGCCTGACTGAAGATGAGAAGGAGAGAAATAAAATGAAGTGATTTTCAAATAGAAATAGAAGGACGAGAAAAAAAAAAAAGAAAATCAAAGAGTAACTTAAAAACTCCCCCAGGCATTCTTTTTAATATGACTGCCATTACAACAAATATGTAGATTTCCTCTCGTAAATGAAAATCGTTGGTTGATTAAATATTAGGCAAAAAAATCTGTCTAGCCACGGGAGGTTACCAAACATAAATGTTGGTCTTTAATTAGATATTTGCATCAAAGCAGCAGGACTGGTGGAGCAGAGCTCTCGGATCTTCAGTGGACAAATCCCCCCCAAAAAAGACAACATTCACATTTTCTACCAGTTTCACTAACTCTAGACGTGTTTGTTCCTCCTTACGGTCAAAAAACATGAAAACCTAGCAATACATACTTCAATAATGTTTAACTACCTGACGTAATTTATTCCTGAGCTAACATATATTCCATACTGTGATTTCAGAAACGGTCATATAATATTCATTCTGCTTAGGTAAACATTTCAGAGGGACTGTTCCAATCAGCCTCACTCACAACTCCATTAAAATGTATTTTCACAGCATACGCTCAGCCCTTTAATAATGTTTAATCCAAAATAGATATAGCCTTTGAAAGTGAGGAAAAATGGAGCAGCAGAGCTGTCTAAATTAACAGGACAACCGGATATATACATAATCAAAACAATATTTGAACTCAATAACCCAATATTTTAACTCGCTAATGCAAAATTACTTGAGCTCGACATTAAACGATATGGACAATTGAATTAGCAGCGTTTTCCTACTTAAAACAAATTACATTTGCCAACATTCTGCTTACATGACAATTTATAAATTAAAATAACTGCAAAAAATGTTTTGAGTTAATGCTGCAGAATGATAAGTAATATGCATTAGTGCAAAAATGGCTTGAAGTTACAAATGAATTAGTTCTGTTTACAAAGCTTTGCACTTAAAGAGACTTATTTATAGAAAATTTAATCAGGAAATTCCTGCATGATGAAATTAAATTATGAGCCAATGTACAAAGTCAGCTTTCTTGAATCCTTTTCTCACATATTCTGCTCTCATCTCACAAGGAACAGACCGAAATCATACACTGCAGAAAGACATATTATTGCTGAAAAATTAAATGAGCTGTACAATATATGAGCAAACCTGTGCACAGACACCACAGCAAGGCTGTAACCACGTCTTAGACATAGGGGAGGACTGACGTTTTTTTGTTTTGTTTTTGCGTGGGGAGGGGGGGGGATTTGGTGGTCTTATTGGTTTATTTAAAGGAACTAAATTATTATAGGGCTAAAAGGGATTTAAGGAAATAAAGCAAAAGAAATAGGCAAAAGTTCCAGTTCTATTGTAGTTATGAAGTAAACTATTTGCAAATAATATATATATATAATTTCTTGCCACGTCAAATTCAGTTATGATTTACATAAATAATGTCATATTTTCGATTCAAAACAGTGAAATTTCATGAAAAAATTTAAAGTAATTTGCATCGCTCGATGTTGGACGCTGAATGCTACTTACATTTTACGACACACTCTTTCACTACTATAACTAAAGTGTCACGTTGAAATTCGCACTAATAGTAAGCCCCGCCTTCTTTGATTTGATTGGCCATTCTGACAGTTTACCAGCTACAGTGACATAAACTCTGTTGATATGGTGAGTTTTGTGGAATAAATGCCTTTTTTTATGCAGAGGAAGTAAAGCAACAATGTTTATGTGCCAGCACAATGCAGCCGTTATGTGCACACTCCTAAATCCTAATATGATTTAAAAAGAATAATATAGATTATAATAGATTTAAATGGTTGAATGGCTCTTTAATTACTTCTTTGCACTATAAAAGTAAATAAAAAAAGCCTATCACAATCTACCTTACACTTTTTCCAAAAAACATTTTTTTAAATCATATTTTCAGTTTAAAATTATTTAAAAAATAAATGTTAAAACCAGATATTTATTCTAAATCCAAACATTTAGAATAATAATCCAATAAATTCACATTCCATAAACGTTTAAATAGGTTTCATTTTTCAAAATTTCAAAAAGTCAAAAGTTCCACTAACAGAATAAGCACACATTAATGTTAAATAAAGTATTTGTTTGTGATATAACCAATACGGAAGTGCTATGCAACAAATATCTCTACAGCAACATTTTTAACAAAACGCAAAGGAGGCTGATATTTACCAACTTGTGCTGGTAATACTAAAAACAGGTCCATTTACAGAAGACAAATAAAGGCATATGCTGTTTTTATTATATTCTTTATGCAGTTCTATGCATGATGGCCTTTCAGCTTCTGAGTGGGGAAAATCTTCCAGTCATATTTGTTACACAAGCTGTCCAGTGTATTTGATTTGCATGCGTTCTCCTCCCTATCACTGAATTACAGCATTACAGAGAGCTCCTGACTCCATTGTACTGTGGCTTTCAATGGAGAAATCCACCTCATATAAGAAATATTAAACACCAACCAGAACAGACAGTGCAGCTACATCCTCATGTCAAGATTAAGGTAATCTCATCATTAAATATAATATGATCTATTCTGTTATGCTCAGTGTCATGTGGAAGAAAGGACGCCTCCTCACTCTGTCTTTCACATTTGATAGAGGAAACAATTACTGGTTACACATATAGTCGACAGAGAACAGAGAGAGGCAGTGGGATAAAAATGCTTTCAGCATCAGAGTGGAATTAGGACACCCACAGAGTGGTAGAGGAAGATGGCGGAAATCATTGTTACCATGAGAGGAGGTCTGCTACAAGGAGGAGGCTTGAGTCTATCATTGATGCCAAAATACTGCGTGAGCTCCTTCCAGTGCTCCTCCCGTTTCTCTTCAGGCTCCCTGGGTATAGACACAGAATGACAAGTCTTTCTGTTATTATTATTATTCAATCCAGGACTAGCATGTATACTTTGTGAGATTCAATTATTTCTGTACACATCCTTTTCTGCTCTAACTGGTGAGTTACAGAGACAGTTCGGTATATATGTGTGCTCAGTGAAATAGGCAGGAGGTTTCAAATATGAAGAATTTTGTACTTAGATGAGCCATGTTCTATTTGTTCCCCTTGAGGTTGGAATACACTACACAACTTTTAAAATTTAAATAGATTTTCAAACACAAAATACAGATGCAGACTGAGAATCACACACTACCAGACTTTAAGTCGTTCTGAACAACAAACTCACGCCGAAACATGCGTCATGTTGTTAAAAGACACACGACAAATGAAAACAATCGCTGTGTCCGAAAATCAAATACTTCCATACTATATAGTATTCAAAAAACAATACACCAAAAGTATAGTATGTATGGAAAGCAGTAGGACGACTTACTACTTCCGCCAAATTTCTGAAGTGTGCATTCGATGGACACTTCACCATCCCATGAGGCCACAGGAGATGATTTATGAATGGCAGTGAAGCAACACAACTGATGCTGGTAGGTCACATAACAGTAATAACATAGCAGATGTAGTACGCCCAAATTTCATTTATACTACCCACATTCATTTGTCTGGCTATCAGCAGACCAAGCTCAGTCTTTTAAGATTGAACATTGGTCTGGGGAGTCTGCTCTGTATTTTTTACTGCACAAGAGGCATGATCAACGGGCATAGTTCAAATGACTCTGTACGCAATTGGATAGTTCTTCAACCAATCAGACCAATGATCCATCGCTTCTCAATCTGTCATAGTGTTAAACCCACCAATAGCATGTCATGGGGAATAAGACGGTTTGTGACTGTCACTGACTGGTCAAATTAGTAACAGAAGCAGGATAGAAATACAGGTTTCCAGACTGAGCTGCAGGGCGAAATCAAATCGGCGGCAGACTGGGCTGGGTTACAAAGTTTACCCAGCCTACATATTCATACTAGACTGGGTAAACCCAGCCTGATCTGCCAGCGATTTGATTACACCCTGTAGTTCAGTCTGGAAACCTGTACATTCATTTCTACTGCTTCTGTTACACTTTTGCGGGAACCAATCACAGACTGGCTTATCCACTTTGCACGCTATTGGCAGGTTTAACACAATGACGGACAGAGAAGCCATGGGTCATTGCCCGTTGATAACGCCTCTTGTGGTCTGATTGGCTGAAGGACTATCCAATTGCATACAGAGTCATTTGAATTATGCTCGTTTATCACACCTCTTGTGCAGTAGAAAATACATAGCAGACTCCCCAGACCAATGTTCAATCTTAAATTGAGCTTGATCTGGTGATAGCCAGATACTATATAGAAGGCACTTTAAGTATCATGAAGTACATTCAAATTCAAATGTAGTACCTTACTCAGACAGTATGCAATTTTTCATATGCACCAAATGTGTTCTAAAATCAGCTCAAAATATCAGACATGTTTGATACTGTCCAACTGGACAGATTCATAGTCTGAAGCTTAAAAATCCTGTGCCCAACATACACGATGCAAAAAGTTGTGTAGTGTATTATACAGTAACGTAATATTCCTCACATCAGTCAGTGAACAAATAAAATATTTCAGAACCAAAGGCGGACAGCAGTAAAGTATTTTTGCTTTCTAGTATATTTTAAGTACATGTATTTTATCAGTGTTTTACAGAACTTTTACTTCACTACATTCCAAAGCATAATGTTGTACTTTTACTGCACTACATTTCATAAATAAAAGTTTTTTACCTTTAATACTTAATTAAAAATGATTAAGAATTAAATTAAGAATTAAATCATATTCAATATGAAACATGGTGCAGTAAAAATGATTTGGAATGTTGTGAAGTAAAAGTTTTCCAAAGAAAAACACTTTGAAAAATGTACTTAAGCAGAGTAAACATACTTCACTACTGTCCACCTCTGTTCAGAACTATACTTGAATTGATGCATTCCTTCACCACTGAAAAACAAATGAAGTCAAAGTTTGTAAAGCCTAAGGACATGTTTTTCAGCTTTGAGTTGTTTACACATGTTCCTCTCATAGTCTTGCTCATGACCTGCTGACTAATGTACTGATGTTTTGTTGGAATGGTCTATTTTGTGAATCATGTCCATAATTGTCCACCATACCTTTTCTGCTCAGTGTCGCAATTCTGTGTCCCACCTGTTTGAGGTATAAAAAACGAAATATGTTAATTCAAAGTGTCTGAAAATGTTTGTACATGCATTAAGGCATATTGTTTAGAAAGCATGAAATTGTGTTGCTGATCTCCAGTCAATGTGGATTATATTAGTTCTACTGTACAGTAGTAAATCCTACTGGACACCCAACAAACAAAACAAAGTGCTTGGCATCATTGTGATTGCAAGGGAAATTACTTTGAAAAATTTGCATTTTCATTTTTGCATGTAAATGTTGAATAAATTAAATACTATAAACCACAACAGAAATAGTATAGGAGAAGGGCACTGGTAGAGAATGAGAAGACATCTTGACCTTTCTTGTGGCGCCTTTTCCTTTGCCGTTTTGTTTGTGGTTGCTTCATTCTCTGATCATCTTTTGCTCTTTGGAGATCTTTGAACCTCTGCAATAGCAATAACAATAACAAAACAAAAACAGTGCTGTCAATCAGTGATACTGACACAATGATATTAAAATAAATGCTGATTGAAAAGAATGCAACTTATACATAATTTGATCACTGCATGATCTGCACTCTCTGACAATATAACTGCATACATGCTTAACCTCGGTCAGTCCACGTACTTGCCACTTATCCAAGGAAACTCCAGGAAGACAATCATCCCCAGAAGCATCATAATCATACAAATCAGTTTTGGTCTCATTACATTCACCCTGTACACAAACTGAATGTGGCTCTGTGCCTGACTGAAGTGAGAGGGGCTCGTCTCCTTGCCTATTTTCTGACGTTAGTCCTTCATCAGCATCATCAGAGCTCAGGTCAGCCTCAGTGAGACCCAGCGGCAGAAGTCCACTGTACATATTAAATCTGGCGAATCATCAAACACGCAACTATCGCAGACTTCCGCATTATTCTGTCAGACAACGAAGGTGATTTATGTATAAAGCAAATATACTGTTAAACGAGACGAATGATATAACGACATTACACTCTATCCGCGCACTACACCAATAACAGCAAGACGTTTACCGTTGCCTCTGTATTTCCGCGTTTTGAACATAGATCTTCATTATTGGATGGGCGGAGGAGCGAAAGCTGTAACAGAAATGCTGATTGGTCACATTAATCTCATTGTGAAACTGGATCCTTCCTTTTACAAAATAGAAGATGCTGTTCTCTGTTATGAATAATAGTTATGAATAACATGAATATGAATAATAGTTCACGACTAATATTTTTGTTAATTCGTCTATTTCTGTATAATTATTATTATTATTATTACTACTACTACTTTTACTATTACTACTGAATGATTTACTGTATTTTACTTCTTTATCCAATTGCTTTTTGTTATAAAATTTGTTATATAAATAAATAAATGGTTAAAAATCGAAAGTAAGTAGATGGTGGTGGATAAATGTGCCAAGGGCCTTTCTTAGCCATGAATAAATTGCCAAATTAAAATGTCAAAAGTCATTAAACATGAAAATTATATATTATACTTTATTCCCTAAAACTTTGGGAGGTTTGTTATTTCTGGTTGTGAGAATTAGAAATAGAACTTTACAACCTATTAAATGGACTGTATGTCTATCACTCACTGCCTCGTTTTCATTCATGAAAAATTAAATATGGCTTCTAGCCTGAATAAGGTTGACCAAAAATATTCCTAATGAAAATACTACATATTATGCAGTAGCAGCAAACTTTAAGGTAAGAATGAGTAAACTCATTGTTGTAAGCCAGTTCAGTTATGAAAAATATATAGGCTATATTTTTCACTTTTCAATTTTTTTACAAATGGAAATGGCAAACTAAAACACAATTGCTCATGTTTTCCAGAGTGATAAGAATGCTCTTATATGAGCAATGTCTCCCAATTTATTCAGACAGCTGAGGGCATCACCACATTATCATTCAAATGATTAGCATGCTAATCTTGTTTAGCCTGTGGCACTGGCAGACGAAAAACACTGATGCTTAAATTGCTTATTTATATCAAATAACATCAGTTTTCTGTTTTGTTGCTAAATAGGGGTGGGCTTTGTGCCTAATTGCAAAACCACCTATTTACTTAAATGATTTATTTAGTGTGCACAGATTTTGAGGCAACAAGCTCATTTGTATTGTCATAATGTCGTAAATTTTCATCAATATAATTTCTGCTTGATATGCCTCCAGCGGGGTGCCACTAGTTTTGAATGTGCCCAGCAATTTATCTCTCTTGCTCTTGCTCTTGCTCTCTCTCTCTCTCTCTCTCTCTCTCTCTCTCTCTCTCTCTCTCTCTCTCTCTCTCTCTCTCTCTCTCTCTCTCTCATAGGTCCCTTCCACACTCTCTATCTTTCTCTCTATGTACGTATTTTCTATAACCTGTAGTAAGTGAGCAATGCTCCTCGTTTGTGCTCATTGCTGCTTTGGTCAAATTTATTGAGTTGACCTGACCCTAAACCTTAATATGAAATACTTACTTTACTTACTTACGCCTATTACCCCTACTGGGACATAGGCCACTGACAAGGGTTCTCCAGGCATCCCGGTCCTGGGTCAGTCTCTCCAGCTGTCCCCAAGTGCGGCCTGTATTCTTGACATCGGCGTCCAGGTCTTGACGCCAGCTATTTCAAGGTTGACCTCTCTATCTTTCCCCTTGGGGGTTCCATGTAAAGGCTTGCCTAGTGATGTTGAAAGCCAGTTTACAAAGAGTGTGTCCTAACCATCTCCAGCGACATTGGATGATCTCTTCGTCTGCTGGTTTTTGGTTTGTGCACTGCCAGAGTTCCTGGTTGCTGATGGTATCGGGCCATCTGATCTGGAGAATGCGCCGCAGACATGTGTTGATAAATGTCTATATATATTTTGGTGGAGGTTTTTGTTTTGATAGACAAGTCTCTTGAGCTCCAGATATTCTTTAGTTGGAGAAAAGCTGTTCTGGCCTTTCCGATCCTCGCTTTCACATCGGCATCGGTTCCACCCTGTTTATTGATGATGCTGCTGAGATATGTGAAGTTGTCCACCTCCTCTAGCGTTTCCATTTCCAGCACGATAGGTGATGTATTAGTAGCGTTGACCTTCAGTACCTTGCTCTTTCCTTTGTGGATGTTGAGGCGAAGGTGAGTGGAGTTTTCTGCCACGATGCTGGTCTTTTCCTGCATCTGCTGCTGGGTGTGGGAGAGAAGGGCCAAGTCGTCCACAAAGTCAGGGTCATCCAGTTGGCTCCATAGAGTCCACTGGATGCCGTTTTGCTTTTCTGCTGTAGACGTTTTCATGACCCAGTTGATAGTTCCAGTTGACAGCTGGAACAAAAAACGGCGACAACAAACAGCCCTGCTGCACTCCTGTTTGTACCAGGAAGGCGTCAGTGAGTTGACCACTGTGGACCACTCTGCAAGTCAGTCCCTCGAAGGAGTTCCTGATGATGTTGGTGATTTTCTCCTGTAATGTCTAAGCAGCCTTCAAAGTGATGCCCTGTCCACACTATCAAAATATGATATGAAATAACAGTAAGAAAAATCTAATTTTATTGAACCTTTACACAAAATCTAATAATGTGTGTTTTATGCATCGTATTTGATACATCAAGCTTTTATGGCGAATATAGTATGATATAGTGAGAAAATGGAGCTCATGCACTCAAATCAGAAATAAACACCTCAGTTTTATTCAGAGACCCAGCTAAAGTGCAATTTGGTACAGATCCTGATATTTATATGGTTAAAACGTATGATGAAATTTTGATAGCTTGATATAGCCTACTAAAAATGTATTAAAAATATAGATTTTCATCAAAGTTTTGATCATGTTGATAATTTAGAGGCCTTAGAAAATCATGTATCAAATATGTAGGCTTGAGGTTAAATAGGCCCTACATGTTTGTATTCCTCAAAAACATAAATTCCATCCAACATCAAGAACTTTAAGTAAATATGATATGATAGGGCTTAAGTCACCAAGATATATTAAATGTCACTCTCGTAGCCCATATCCTCACCATTGCAAACTGATACCACCCACCCACAGTTAATACCAATTTAATTATATATGTGACAACTTGATGTCAAGGACAACTAGAACTTTCAAAGGTAATTTGGTGATGTAATGTATCACTGAGAGTGATAATATATCACTGGCGTTACTAGTGTCAACATTTTTAGGATTATTATTATTTTTATTTCATTACAAGACATGTTTCTCTTCCTACACTGGCACTTTTGTTCAGTTGGGCTTGAGATCATTATTTCTGTCATTTATTATACTTATTTAGAGTTTGTTGTTTAAAACTTGGAAACCCTCATTAAGTTTTGGTTACAGTGGGAAAGAGGTGGTAAGTGTGGTGAGATAAACTAATCATCTCAAAGTCTTAATTATTAGTATCTTACTGTGACAGGCTGTTTTTTTTCCCGATACAGTCAGCCGAGTTGAGCCTCAAATGAGCAAGCGCATGTCTGAGGAAATAGTAATAATTTTAAGTCATCTGGATCTGGCTTGGGGTGGCAGAATTCATTAGAGAAGATTAGCTGAGTGTGTACAAAGTAAATGAGATATCTAATACTAGCCAACACGGAGGTCCAGGGATTCCTCATTTAGCTCCGAATATGAGAAACCATGTTAAGAGGCGATTATGTATAGCTTGACTTCTGCACTGGCTATATGCCTGCTTTCCTTGCATTTGGCCCGATGGTGTGCTCTCGTATTTAATGACCCTTGACTTTTTAGCCTCCATGTGTATCCAGTGTACAAGCCATTACCAATAACGTCCAACGGCGCAGCACAAGGGAGGAGGAAGAGAAGGGTGACACCCAGATGAGATTATTCACCGTTAGCCTGACAGGGCAGCCAGCCGAATTGTTTTTGAGAGAGAAGCGAGGGAAGCTAATTATGAGTTTAAGAAGAAGGTTGGGGGGAAAAAAATAATAAGATTACAAAGAATAATTTGCAGATATAATTACACCAAAATTGGGTACACACAATCGTCAAATACATGTATTGCTTGACCTGGGTGAGCCAGTGAAATAAATCCTTCTTCTATAGCCTTTGTTAATTTGTTTTTATCATCTCCAAGTGGTGTTTGTGCAGGCAGTGCAATTTGCATGTGTAATTCCACTGTGCAAATTGACAACAAGTAGATAATTCTGGGAAATGGGCTAGTTGCAAGGCCCTAGCTATCTTCCTGTGCCGATTCATTTTGAGGAACTGCTGAGGCATGAAACTCATACATCAACTATTTCCTGACAATGCTCAGACTTATTGTCCCCTAAAATGTCATTACAGCCATTATTTATGGAGTTAATTCATTTATTAAACCATATTTACGCAGACAGAATGTCACATTGTGTCCATCGTCCAGAATGACGCCTTTAATGATGATTTGAACACATTTTCTTTTTTAAATTCTGCCAAGAAAGCCAAAGCGAAAAGTGGCTTTGTCTTTATGTCAAGGCTTAAGTTACTATTGGTAGGCTAATATAAAAACACAAACCTTTACCTAGACAGATGAAAACAAATGAGTGCCATCTAGCGGTCAGAAATCGTTTAAAAGAACGATTCACTAAAGAATCAGACATATAAGACTGCTTATCTGAGTAACGTTATAAAATAATTTCAACTCAAATCAATATTTCATCTAGCTAAATGTATTTATTTATTTGGCAAGTAGCCATATAACAAGTTAGATTGTTACCATCCGAAAATATGCTTTCAGTATCTCTGATTGACGCATTTTCGCCCCCTACTGGCAGACTCACGGAAATTTTAAATTGACGTGAACAAAGCGAATGAATAATTGTAACTATATACAGTAGGCCTATCTACAAAACAAATGACCACCAATACATCTGAAAGAAAGAAAAAAAAATCTTTCTAGGGCTAATCAGCATAAATAGTGTAGGTTAATAATATAATTATGTGGGCTAGTCTTTAAAAAATGTTTATTAAAATACATCACTTTTCTTTTTTTTTCATGTGCCCTCTTAATCTTTAATCAAAATAACTTCTTGCAGCGACATCTCTTTTCTTCTCCGATGACGTGTTCACTGGCGCGAGGGTGGGGCAACCTGTCACTCACATCAATAGCCGCAACGGGTTCAATCAATTCCCTATGGACAAAATCAAGTTGTGCCCTACATTTTCATGCCGACTTTAAATATTTCACTGCAACCGAATATCAAATCGGACACGACAAAACACATTGCGCAGGACTCAGGATCTCCACGCAGCTCCCGTGCTACTTCTGGTGTGTTGTTTGTCGGATAGTCGGATAGTGGAAAGGCAGCTTTAGGACCACGAACGCGGAGTGAGGTATCTTGAAAGGCTTTATTTTAGTCCACTACATACATAATTTGCAATAGAGAACGGCTGACTGTAGCTCATAGTAATTGCACAAATAGACGTGTGAGAACAGTAACATTCCGTATTCTGACACTATAACGAATAGAACTAACTTAGGCCTACACTGAAAAGAGAAAACGGTGGATTCTCACTCAGAAATTGCTAGTAAATTTCGCAAATAATTACAGTCAAACTGCAGTAGACTAAAATAAATAAATGTGTCATTTTTTAAGTAGAAAGACCAGAGTAGTATGCTATTTTCTTGTAAAAATGTACCTACAACTTTTAAAAAAATCCAATTTTACAGCGGAATCTTTCACTGTACGCCTGTCGTTCCCCAGCCCAGAGAGAATGCTGAGTAGTTATAGCCTACATTACATTTTGCACTAAATATGACAGTGCTCCTAATATGTAATTGTACAGCGGGAGACATCTCCTGGTGCTTCATACATTTTAATGGTACATATTCGCACTGGATAATTCCATCATGCCATTCTCATTTATTTTATTTTCTATTTTCACCTGTCACCTCGAACTACTTATTATGGCAGTAATAGTGAGCTGTATTTGAACCATTAAGCTGTAATGATTCACTTGCGTGACACTTTAATTCAAATAAGGAGTTTGAAGAGGAAGGCAGTGTTACTGGGATTAGACTGTTAGTGCTAAAACAAACTAATTTGATTGGCAAGATAATACTTAGAGGCTCTACAGGAGGTTTAAGTAGATGTTTGGTTGGCCATTAAATCCACAACCTTGCTTATAGGTAGCTGTACAGTAAAAAGATAAAGGAGGAAACAGCAGTTAAAGATGCTCCAATATGGAATTGTACATTTATATTTTGTAATTAGTTTTATCTCATAGTATGATGAATAACGTTATGTAGAACTCACTTCCTTGTGCAGAGGCGGGTTCATTGGCCATACTCAATGTCATTTCTTACTATGATGAAGGTTCCAATCAAGGGAATCATTGTGATTAAAATTCATGTTTTGCTAACTCATGGAGTGTGCAAGCTTTGGTGTTTGTATATACTGAAGATAAAGAAACAACTGGAGTATTCACCAGAGAGTTGAACAAACAACGCTTAAAAGATGACTGAGATGGGGTGAGAGACAAAGACTGAGTAAGAAAGAGAGAGAGAGAGGTAAATTTGAAACACTCCGTTGAACAGAAACAAGGTTTATGGGCTAAGCCAGCATAAACACATTAAGTAGACAAGATTCATCAGTTCTCCAGTGTCAAATCCACACTGCCCAAAGGCAATTTCTGAAGACAGTGATACATGTGATAAATCTAATCTGCCCTCAAAATATATAACTATATAAAACCTTTTTAGCAAGGAAACATTTATACATTATATATTTTCATTTTATATAAATCTTTGATATGTGCACATTTTTTTTATCAACTGCTCATGCAAAAAAATCTAACGTCTCTAACTCTAGAGCTTAAACATGAGGGTGTCTTTTAAAAAAAAAAAAAAAAAAAAAAAAAAGTACAGTAAAGTGAAATCAGAGCAGTACATTTTATGAATGTGATGCCTTTCAAATACATGCTGTGCCGAAGTCATGGTTTTCAGACTGCCTGAGTTTGCCGCCATTCATCTGTAATTAGTTTAAGCACAAAGTTGCACAACCAGACCATTCCCAGATAAAATCGTACATTTAAATTGAATCATTTATTCCTTTTTTTAGTGCAGGACTTCCAGCACATTTATCTGTTGTCTGTTTCTTTATTTTAATCACACTTCTTTGCCTTTTGGACAGCTTCACTGGCTTATAGATTAGTGTGAAATGTACCCCAGTTAGAATCTCTTACACGCTCCAATCAGATGAGCGCAGATTTAATCGGAGTGAATCGTCCATCCCACCCGTGAGGGGCTGCCCAGATGAAACACACCTCATATTCATAACTTCACTTACATGCCTGATTATGAAGCGGGAGATAGCAGGTAACTCTTATTCTCTGCCTTTTTTATACCAGCACAATTTTGCCTCCAAACTTGAATAGTTAATCGTAGACCCTTTCTTCATCAGCCGAGAATCAAAATCTGAACAGAAGAGGA
This sequence comes from Paracanthobrama guichenoti, assembly GCA_018749465.1. Classification (NCBI taxonomy): domain Eukaryota; kingdom Metazoa; phylum Chordata; class Actinopteri; order Cypriniformes; family Gobionidae; genus Paracanthobrama; species Paracanthobrama guichenoti. The sequence goes on from CM031955.1 coordinate 1,671,557, forward strand.
TATATATCATTAAAGATGAAAAAGAATCCCAAATTGAATTGGCCTTCTGGACCAGATATATTGTCAAATTTCACTTTCAGTGCCTTTTAAAGGATCCCCACCCCCACCCCCTCTTTCTCCTCTTTGCATTAATTTCCGGCCGCTCTAACTATCATTTTCTAAGAGAAAACGTTCACGTTCCACTGCTAATTTGTGTGCATGGCTCTGTAATCATGCCATTACTCTCTTTGACATAAAATAATGCCTTTGAATAATGGGAAATATTACCTGATGAATTAATTTAAGAGATAAGATCGGGGGTAAGAAGCTTAAATGCCATCTTAAATTATATGCAGACCTTGGAAAACTTTCCACGAGTCTCATTTGCATTAGCTTAGTGTTGGGTTCTCATCATGCCTCACCGCGAGAAGCCTGAACACACCTCTAAAATACGGGTAAAATAATAATATTAATACACTTGGAATTATGCAATTAGAAAAGTATTTACCCACTAAACAGCACTAGTGTCTGCTTTCAATTATGATAACATCTACTTCCGTCTTCCTACTTCTGTCTCAGTTTATGATAGCCTGTTTGCTCTGTTCTAAAACCCTAAGCTGCATAAGCGCATATCCATATAAAGGCTGTTCTAAAATGTATCTTAATTCTATATCTTCTAGGGTATCTTGTTTTCACCAAATTCTAAGGCAGAATCACATGTATCCTTGACAGAGAAGGCATCCCACAATGCATTGCAACAAGCTCAGTGGAAAAAAAAATCCAAAATGGCAGACAAGGCTAGAGAAATCTTGATTATGAAGTTCAGTGTTATTCAGATAAAATACAGTAGTGGTGTAATGATGTCCAGCCTAGGAAAATATTTGCCAAATCATTTTGTCAGATAAATATTCCTTCATATTTTAAATATTTTTTAAAAAGATAAAATATTTTCCTCAGATTTTGATTAATTGAACATGTAGGGTCAATAACTTAAAATATTCCCTCCTGGACATCACTTTTTGTCACCTGTGTGTGTGTGTGTGTGTGTGTGTGTGTGTGTTCATGCTTTTCTATATCAAGGTGGGGACTTCAGCCTATGCAAGGGGATAGAATATACAGTTTGTACAGTATAAAAACCATTATGTCTATGGAGAGTCCCCAGAAAGATGCACCAGTAGTGTGTGTGTGTGTGGACCTGTTTTGTGTGCGTGTTAAAGAACTTGGACTTCGATGATAGTCTATTACGTTTATGCAATTAAGCAAATACAGTGCTCTAGTAATCTATGCAGTTACAACACCTTCATATGACTGTAAAAATGTGACATAATATTGTTTGTGAATTAGAAGATTTAGCTCTGCTTCTTCTGTGCTATGAACGTCCATCTAACTGGAAAATTACCCAACTAAAATGTTAAATTAATTAGGTATCAAAATCTGAAATCACTTACAGTGATTTTTAATTCCTATTACGGGACCCTTCTATTTCGGAATAAAATCCGTAATTTATAATTCACTTCTGCTCATAACACAATTATTTCTTTTATTGCAGCAAAAGGGCATCATTTTGAGCTCTTAGCTCAGGTGGAGAGAAAAAAGGACTCTCAAATTCTAGAAAATCTCATGCCTAAAGATAGAGAGAGACAGACGGAAAGAAAAGGAGAGAGAGAAAAGGGAAAGGAAGGAAAGAGGGATGCCTTGCTCATTACACTGCTGTCATTTACTCTTCATCCTTCGTACTCTTTAGTGGCATTAAGACGGGATGTAAATTTGACAGTTAACGCTGTTAGAAAATGGCTAGTTCAAGAAGGGCAGGAATTAGAGATGGGCATTAGGCTCTGATAAGCTGCTTTCCTCCACTGCGGCAGCTGCTTAACATTCATGGGAAAGTCATCATCAAACAACGTTATCGCAGCTCTGTTGACGGCTGAGGAACATCATCACTATGATAATTTTTTTTATAGCTGTGAGCCAGAAAAGCCCCCTTTTATTTCAGCGGTGTGTTAATGAGATAGGGCCTTGTTGGTATGGGCAATGCAAACTTGCCACTCTCCACCGTTTGTTTGAGTCCCTCTGCCTCCAACGCTTCCCCTTTCCTCCCCCTCCTCTTGCTCTCTCGCTCTCTCTCTCTCTCTCGTTCTGCCCATCTCTCTCCTTTTTGCAGAATACAGGAGACACTATTTTATAGTGCGTGTTCAATGAAAAGAGGACATTTATGGCCACGTATACACTCCCAGTTTGGTGCCAGATCAGGTATATTGGCTTTCTGACTGGCTTTCAAAAGTACCAGAAGCCTTATCTAATCAATATCCTTTCTTTTTTGGGCTATATATGATGTGTGAATGCCAGTTATTTTGGTACAATCCTTAATCACATGAATGATCACAATGCAATTGTCATTTATTGCCCATTTTATTTAGTATTATGTGCAGAAATGTTGGGTAATCCCATACATGAGCTGCTTTATTGTGTGTTTGAATAAGTCATTGCAATACAACATCTTGCAGATAGAAAATGTCTATTGTCTAGCGTGAAAGCGTTCCAGTGTGGATGAAAGCTAGAAATACCAACATAAAAATCAAACCATTCTTTTGTTTTAACCTGCTTATGACAGTCTTAAAGTCCAAATGGATTCTTGGTTTCTTAGATTCACACAGATCCTAGTACTCTGCAGAGAGAGACATGCACACACCCAGCACAATGAGTCTCTGTCTGTGTTGGGGATACATGGGCTGCCTACTGCAGATACCAAAATCAGATTTAGGATTTATTACTCAGCTTTTGTTTGTTGAGTGGTTTGGGAGAGATTTAGGCACTCTTGATCTTCCAGAGATCTCTGTCAAGGGGGGACACAATGCATGTAGAATCTGAGCGGCTTTAATTAGTTTTTAAACTTTGAAAACTGCAGGGCTTTGTGCTTCTGACGGCAAACATTACTGGTTCAGGAAGAGTTTTGTACTTCTTAAGTGGTCTTTAAGGGGTTCCAGTGACATATTATCTGACTGCATTGTAATTGCGACTTAGTACACTTAAAACTCCAACAGCCTATTTTGAAATGTGACATTTGCAATACCTAAATATGACTACCATGATATTGATGTGAAGAACTTCAGACTACCAGGGAGCGATACTGATACTGATAATGTGCTGTTCTCAAAGCCAACAGTTTTGTGCTCATTCTGCATTGTTTAAAAAGGAACCTTCTTAGGCCCTGTTTACTTTAGTGTGTTTTTGTTTTAAAACGCATAACTTTTGCAATGGTTATGCATGGCGTCCACACTACTCTTGAGTTTTCAAACCTTGAAAACTGACTTTTGGAAACGCTGCAGACCCCGTTTTAGTTTGAAAACTCAGGTTGCGATTCAGTGTCGGACAAAAAAACGGAGACTTTTGAAAACGAAGGTGTGGCTGCCCATATTAACTACCTGATTCGGTCTTCTGGATCATTGCATATCTTTCCCTGATTCATCAAGCACCTATCATTACCATTATGCAGCAATAACAGACCAGAGCCATCTCTCTCAAAAACTCTGACCAGCCTCAAAGACATCTCTAATATGGAGATGGATCTGCAAACTTAGCTGACTTTGTTGTCCTTTTTAGCAGCCATTGTGCAGTTCAACTTTGCATTTTATAATACTGCAGCTACCTACATACACAAGAGGCAAGCTATTATTAGAGCAATTGGCAGCTGTTTACACTTGTTCGTGCATGAATGGTAATGTGACATGCATTTTCGGTCATGTAGTGTGGACTGAGCGGATATGCCAGTATGGACAAGGATCGTTTTCATTTTAAAACGCGTTAAAACGAAAACGCACTAGTGTAAACGGGGCCTTTAACACACTGTCTTAGAAGAAAAGATTCTACACAGTGTCTTAAACCGCTGTAACACTAGACTGTAAGCATGCAAAATTTCTTCAGACACCGCAACGGTTGTGATATGACATCACGGTCTGCAGCATCTTTTTTATAAACATGAATTTACAAATAGTATAACAAATAGTAATACACTCAAAATGTACAAAAAATTATACAATCTATTCAACTTTAATGCAAAAATATAGTTCTTTTAATTCAGCCATGACATATCGATCTTCTACTGGTCACACGTTTTGACGTAATGCAAATTCGCAGCTCAGAGTTCACCAACCTTTCGCATGAGCTTTGGTTTCAGGTCTGACGCATTCGCTTGAATGGAAGTCAATGGAACGAAAAGTGCAATGTGACCGCCCCTTTAGAAGAAAAGATTCTATATAGAGCCTTAAAGGGATAGTTCACCAAAAATGAAAATTATCCTATAATTTACTCTCCTTCAAGCCATCCTAGGTGTGTATGACATTCTTCTTTTTGACTAATACAATCTGAGTTATATTAAAAAAAATATAAAACATTATAATGGCAGTAAATGACAGCCCGGCGGACTGCCTTCCCTATTCAACTTATGAAGACAGTATAATGCCTCGCAGTTCAAAACACTTATGCTATGTCCGATGTCATCGTCGCACCTGTTACGTTTTTTTGCACGTTGAATACAGAGTCAAGCCGGAAGCCAGATATTTTACATTATAACGTGTTAAATATGGATATTTTTCTTACACAAACCCATCAATTTGCTTCAGAAGGCCTTTATTAACCCCCTGGAACCATGTGGATTACTTTTATAATGGATGGATACACTTTTGTGTGCTTCAAATTTTGGGCTGCTATTTCCATTTACCAGGACATTTTTTAATATTACTCCGATTGTATTCATCTGAAAGAAGAATGCTTGAGTAGCATTTTGCTGTCACAGACAGATTAGCAAGGTCTGCGACAACTTTCAGATCGCAGTCAAATAGGTGCTCGTTGCAGTCGCCGATACTCGTTAAGTATGAGCAGGTCAGCGATGTGAACTGAGCCTGTCTCAAGCAATCAGACGCTGCAATGTTTTCAAACTTGTTTGATATTATACATGTAGGTGGTATTATATATATGTGTGTGTATGTGTATATATATATATATATATATATGACAGGTGGAACTAATACAGCTGATCATGGTGCACATGGTATAAATGTAAAAATCTCATAATCACTTGCATGAATTTCTTGTGAATTTACATTTATGCATTTGGCAGACGCTTTTATCCAAAGCGACTTACATTGCATTCAAGGTACATTTTGTCAGTTCTTGCTTTCCCTGGGAATCGAACCCATGACCTTGGCGTTGCTAGCGCCACGCTCTTATTGTTTGAGCTACAGGAATTTATGCGTGAGAACTTTTTTTTTTTTTCACTGTTGGTTGGGACTGCCTCTTGACCAAATGTTTTGTAGTTTGTGTTCCTCGTCAGCATTGTGTTGTGTAGTACCATTTAAGACATTTCTCCTTGTATAGAACCTTTTTGGCATAAATGTTCTTTAAAATTAAGCCAATTGAAACTCATTTAATCATTTTTTTTCTAAGAGTGCAGAATAAAGAAAGAGTGCAAAATGTCTGTGCTTTTTCATGCTAAACTATTAATTTCTATGGGATTCAAAGGAGAATATCACAGGAGCAGTGCAGCTTTATCAGAATGAGCTACAAAGTCTCACTAAGTGGTGCAGTGGTGTCTCAACAGTGTATCAGTGTAGGTTTTTTTTATAAGCCAATCCCAGTCATTCCCTTACAGTGTACCAGAACAATATCTTATAAATATATATAATCCAACATTGAGCTATTTGTGATCATTCTATGACACTCTAATTCATCAAAGACTGATTCAATGGTTTATGTTGGGCATGAGTGATGATTCAATGTCTTTGTTCTCATATGCATTGTTGTACAAGAGTTTGTTCTGGTTCTCAAATTTGGTTGGCATTACAGGACTGTTTGTATTTATCACTTCGCTTGTCTGTGTTTGCATGTTCCAGTGTATTAGTGATTGGGATTTTTCAGTGACTCTTTCTGGAGGTATCATAGTCACAGTACATGGTGATAAACTGTATTTATGAGCGAATCACTGAATCATTAATTCAAACACACCGATCTGAAGTGATAATGTGCATCCACATTTTTTTTTCATTTTTGATAATTTTCAAAAAAATGTCATGGCCCCAGAATATTTTGTTGCATGAATATCTGAACATACAATATATCAAAACAAAGAACAAACCCTCTGCTTTAAAAACAGAATCCAGCTTCATGCATTATTTTTTTATCAACACTTGAATGTGGGTGTTTCATAAAAATAAATTTTGAATAAACATTTGAAACATTTTTTGTTAAAGACTATGTCTGGATCGGCTTCAGAATGACAATCAATATTGAGTCCATTAACACCCCCAAAGCTTCACAGTCCTATACCTCATCCTGGGTCAAAATTTCATTGCTGTTTAATGTCTGATGATTGCATTAGACTACATGCATGTAAGCAATGGGTAAGTTAAATTCTTTATAATTTGATAGTAAAATATAGTGTTGCACATTTTATTGGTGCAAAGATGAGTATGTGTATTTTGTCCTACATTTGCAGCAGCTTTTTATCACTTAATTAGAAGCACCACAATTACTAAATTGTTGTTCACTGAACAGACATTTAGACATTTATTTAAAAATGCAAAGTATTGAAAATCAAAACAAAGCTCTTTAAACACTTACATTTTTATAACACTTTAAGTGTGTGTCCCATCAGGGAAATCAAAAGTTCTACAGACACTCGTGGTCTTCACACCCACTTGAACACTTAGGCAGATGCAGAAAATATTGTACATCATAGACAAGTGGTCAATTGCAAAGACAATGTGTGGGTATTTGGACAGGCCCAATGCATTTATCGCTTGTTTCTGCTGCTTCTTCGACTGTATTTTGAACCAGAGATTCTGTACTCTTTCAGAAAATGTTTAATGGTGCCCACCACCATATAATTTTCGTCAATGGTGGGGAAATACTTAAGTAGATTTGAAGTAAATCCCTATACCAGTGGACTACACAAAAATTCACATACTTATCTGTACATATCTATTTTCTATATAAATTAATATTATTAAAAAAATCTGTTGTATTAGATGCCAAAACATGTACGTTTATAAGACAGTATGTAAAATGTGAGAAAAGTATTCAATCAAAAGAGTAAACACGACTACAAGCCAAGAGTACTTAGTACTTATTTGTACTTTTAAGTATATCTCGATCAAAAGATTGAGTACAAGTATAGGACAAATATACTTAGACTTTTCTGTCAGTATAAGTCAAGTATACTTAAGTGCAATTTTAAGTATATTTCTGAGAAGTATATAAAAAGTAGGCTGAATCTATACTACTTACTTTTAGTTTAAAATAAGTGAATAAACTTACTTTTTGTAAGGGTTTTCACTTACTGTTTAGTAGGGAATTAAGCACATTCGGACACAGCGACTGTCAATCATTGAATTATTTGCTCAGCCAATTTGTTCAAAATACTGATTCATTCAGAAAGGAACACCACTACGGTGTTGCTCGGAGACGTGCAACAGTTAATTTTGCTGTTGGCAGAGCAAAAAAACGAAAACTAACTGGCAATATGAAACTTAAGTTACTTTATTAACTTAAACTGTTGGTCTCAATATCAGCATGGCTATGATTCAACTGTACTCATAGCGATGTAACCTAAATTTTTCAGAACAACTCACTCATGCTCAACTGCTTAATTAAAAACAGTATGATCGGAGATGGCACTAGTTGATATTGTGCCATACATACTACAATGCTCGTGATAATTTACCCTTTGGAAATTAGTCTAATTAGCATGTGTAGCATATATCCAGATTAAAGGAAATGCCATTGTGATTCTAAAACTCCAGAGATGCTGATTCACGATCGGCATGTAAACAGCTTCTCATTGTTCATTACTCGAATCACGCTACCCCACGAGTCCTGCATTGCATAATGGTGGAGATCACATAGAACATATGCAAAGCATCATCGAGGCACAATGCTTTGACAGAAGCGGAGGAAAGCAAAGCAAACAATTGTAACAGCAGTTACTGGCTTTGATTTCTCGTGACTGAATAAATAAAAGCCTGCTTAGAGCTGTTGTTTGTTTTCCGTCACTCCACGCGAGTACCTTATTTTTCTCATGGCACCATTTTTCTCTTTCAGGATTTGTTCTTTTCTTCAATTACAGCCAAGAACCCGGACCGTTGAATGAGAGGCCTACAGCTCTTTGTATTGGTCTCTCAAGCTACTTAAGGGGTTTGAACATGAAACGCACACCGCTCAGCTTTATAAATGAATTGAACTTTATTCCTTGCAGTTCCAGAGTATATGAAAGCAACACCTGTAAGCCTGTAAGAAAACTGCAATAATGATTTTTTTTTTTCTTTTTCAACCAACGTTTAAGTATTCTGGAAAGGAATGCTGGATAGCTTTGGTGAACAAAGGTGAATAAACAATGCCATAAAGCACTGGTTTTCAAATGGTTTTGCTTCAGGAACCAGATTTTACTTTGGACATCAAGTGGTGATCCAACACAATTCCAAAATTATTTATAATACAAAATGTAATTTTATTAGTTTCATGCTCTTGGCAGTCAGTATTTCACAGCTCAGATGACATACACAGGTTTCAGCACAAACTTTGCTATGAGTGAACCTGTATTTAATGATGGTATTTTCTTTCACGTTGCTTGGTTTTGTTTTTGAGTATTAGGACATGTCATGCAACTGTCACAACCGGCTGTGGCTGTAGTAGTAAGCGCACAACAGAAGAGTAGAAACAAAAAGTCTTCATTATAATCCACACAGAGAACTCAACCACATACAACATAGTCAATAACAGACAAAGAACTAAGGAAAACTCATAGCTTAAATACATGGGGAGTAATTAGCGTGAAACAGGACGGGAGTCATTAGGAAATATGGAAACTAATGAGAAATGCAGCCAAACAAGAACAGAGTGAAAACAAACTAAAACAGAACAAACACGTTACAGCAACCTGTCTAATTTGAATAGTTACTTTTATAAAGTGGTAAATTTGGACCAAAATATTGTTGGGCAAGATAGCATTTGAAAACAAAACATATTTGAAGCATTTTGCCTCCATTTAAAAAGTTAATAAGCCTATATGTTTTGCTATTTTCCATCAAAATGATTATATGATTAGTCGCTTTTAATTAAACTGTACATTTTAGCATTTTATTTTCTCTTCTCTCCATGATCAGGATAGACCTTCAACCCAACTTTTGGATCACAACCAGGGTTATTATAGTTTTGAATTTTAATTTAATTTTTGTTTCTATTTTATTTTCAATTTCTCTATTCAATTTCGTTACGTTTCTATTATCATAGTTTGATTTTAGTGATTTAGTTTTTCTTTTTAGTTTTTTTGTAAGGCTAATATAATTTATTTTTGGTTTAACAGTTAACCGATTTAACACTCACAACCAACCAGTTGAGAAATACTTAAAGAAAAAAAAACAAGTAGCTATAGATAATGTGCGCTCTGAAATAATGACATTGACTGTAGTTTGCAACTTAGATTTTGTAGACACTTCAAGAATAACTCTTATTATCATAAAGGTTTTGAGTGTAGCTTCATTCCAGGCAAATCAACCTTCTCCTTCTCAGGACAGAAGAGGGCTGTATTAGCACATGAAGCTTGATTTGTCTCAGTGTGCCCTTGTTAAGTTTCTTTAATAACCTTGTGTAAACCTAAACCCTCTGTACTCAGTGCTCATTAAGGCAAGCTGGGAGTAATGCCCTACTGATTGCTCTCCCTGCATCAGCGGCAAGGCGAGGAGGCTTTAACATACGCGTGCCTCTCACATGGAAGGGAAACCAATAGGGGTCACTACTCCGCATTCCACAGAGCCATTACGGGGTGAAGCGGTTCCACCTGGGCCTTCGGAGAACTCCTGGAGTCAGTGTGTGTGCATGCGTAGTAAGTTATCACAGACGAGGACAGAGGACTCATTGTTGACGGAGGTGGTGGGCACCAAATCAGGGCTTCATCCATTTCAGTGGTAGGCAAGCGCTCCTCGTTCCATAATGATTTTGATATCGGAAAACGAAGTCGAGCCATTGACCTTCAATAAGGGAAAAGATTCTGCCTTAATGGAAATTCCCCATTTTTTCTGCACTGTTCCCATAAGCTGTGGGAGCATTATTTCAAGCCCATTACTTCCTAATCACATTGTAAAAATCCTTGCGCCTTTCATCTATCCCACCCCCTCCTTTATTTGAGATCCCTTCTTTCTTTTTTCCTTCCCTCTCTCTTTTGCACTCGCTTGCTCCGCTCTGCGTTGGTGTTCAGATTCTCAAGTATGAATGGATTACTCCGAAAAAGCTGTTACTCAAATTTGAGGTCAATTCCAAATCCAGTAGAGAAAGCGAGAGAAAAGAGAGAGAGAGAAAACAAATAATGTTGCATTATTCCTCTACCCATAGTGACCTGCTTTTCAACAGTTCCTCATCTCCCTGTTCTGAGCTGAGGCTTAGTTCCCATTGATAGAAGGTAATCTGCAGCACAATTTCTCCTCTAATATATTTACATTATTGTGTGGGCCTAAAAACAGTCTTTCATGGCTCAGCGAGGCTTGGGTCGTCTGGAGAATTTGCCTACAGGATTGAATCCTAAACAGCTGTCAAACAGAAGAGGGCTATAATGATACAAACAACAATGGCGCACACTTTGTCTAATTACGACTTCAGACTAATCAGACTGTTTTTTTGACCGTACATGCGTTGAGTGAAATCGATGTCCTCGTCTCTCAAAAACTGCTTATTTAAACATGCAGGATTCTACCCAAACTCTGTGTACGCTCATTGTTCAGGAATGACAGTTAGCGCGCACTGATTCGGTCAGAGGCGGTGATAAAGCCAGGCTCAGTTTGCTCGCAGTCATGGAAACTAGTTATAATCTAGAGAGGGAGGCAAATAGAGAGGCAAGCTGACCTCCTCGGTATCAGCAGGTTATCCTGCCCTGCAAATATTAAAGTAAGTATGTCTGCTCTGCCAAGAGGCCTGCACAATAGGCACATTTGTACAGGGAAACTGGATCTGGTGGACGGGAAACCATAAACTGACTTGGCAGACTTACACAACAACTGGATGTCATTGAGTCGGAGAGACCTCTGCCCGTTCTGGGGGGAACCGAGGGAATGCGTGAATGCTATCTTGGCTCGTAGCTGTTTTGTTTTCTATACGGCAGGGCTAATATTAAGGATTCCGGAGCTAATGATAAGTTAATGTGCATAATTAGGAAGCCATACCAATAACACAGCTATGAATGTATCCGTGTGTCGGAATGTAGAATAAACAACGTCGGAAGGCGCCGAGTCATTTTCCGTAATGTATGTCATAACTATGACTCGGATTGTTTATCCAGCCTTCAGTACGTGTGAAATTAGCACTCGAGAAGAAACGACGGATTCGTGAAATTTATTATATCTGTAAAACAATCCCTTTTTTTCCGAAAATTATGCACCTGCTCTGTGTTTAATTTCTCAAATCCCAATTAGTAAATGTTTTAGTTCAATTAACCGATTGTGTTTTATTAGTTATACGAATTTGACAGAAACAAATCCCCTTATTGAACTAAATATAAAATGTTTGTAATAAGAAAAGAGCCCCCTCGGAGAAAGGCAAAGTGCATTAAATCTAACGAAGTGCATTACACACATATTAAAGTAATTTTCTCTCCGCCTAACAGAATTGGCCCAAAAAAGAGGGGAAAAAAAATCACTTTTAACTTGTCATTGTACTTCAAGGTATATAGGTTTTTCACTCCTTAACTTTGAAGTAGGCTGCAAAATGTGCAGGTAGAGGGAGGATGACATCTAATCATCAGCAACTTCAAAAAGCATGCTGCCACTTAGCACTCCAAAAGCTAATGTCCCCGAGACATTCAGAATGTAAATTATTCAAACTCATTTAGCGTCGGCAAATTGGTCTAAGTTCAATCAGAAAACAGACTGACACTGAACAAGAGGAGCAGCCTAATTGTACTTGTTTGTCAAATGAAAATTTCATTTGGGTGGAAATGGAGGCTTCCAGCAAATTCTTTTAAGGTGAGCTCCTGGTTGTATTATCAGCTAAACACAGTAAAATCCATAATCATATGGCGATAATGAAAATGGTGCCAGTGTTAACATTCAGGCTTTCCTTGCCCTGGGCGAGTGGTGATAAAAATTAAGTACCATAGTCCTCTAGCAGGCACATTGACACCCAGGCTGGTCTTTAGCCTCTGCCATGCATTTTTGCATTTTAAAAACTTTATCAAAGCGCTGTTGCAATGTGGAAAATGTCAACGTGAAATGCTCTGAAGGCAAATTGGAATTTCATTAATTGTAAAATTATTGCTTTTGACTGATGTATTACTATGCTTGTTAAGAGCTGGGAGTGGAACAGACCTGTTCCTGTCTCTGCCGCACACTCCCGTCTCTCTCAGACATGCTCGGAGACCAAACTTTTCAGATCTGCTCTCGCTCGGGATGACCAGTTTGGGAATGGTGTCAAGTAGAAGTGAATCATTCCATCCAGGAGAATATGCCTGTCAGCACTTGAATGATGTATCTTTTTAACCCTCATCTGCCTTTTGAGATGAATCGAAGACAGCGTTCACAAACTCTAATAGAAAGTAAAGTGCATCACAGTCTCATCAGTGAAACAAGCAGTGACATTTTCCTTTTTGTTGCAGATGATTAGCGACATCGTGAGATTCTGTTTTCCTTCAATCAATATGAAATGAAAGGAAGCAAAATGCAGCCTAGAACAATGTTAATGCAAATTTCTTATGCTGTTCAGGCATTATTATTATTTTTTACAGAAACAATGCCAAATATACAAACCAAGTAGTATTATAATTATTACTTTGCATTGCTACATTTTGAAATGAATACATTTTTAATCTTAGAATATTGTGAAACCTGCCTCGATAGCAATTTTCTATACCTCTACTGGGATAATTGTGTGTGTGTGTGTGTGTGTGTGTGTGTGTGTGTGTGTGTGTGTGTGTGTATATGATATATATGTATATATATATATATAATGTATATATATATATATATATATATATATATATATATATATATATATATATATATATATATATATATATATATATATATATATATATATATATATATATATATATATATATATATATATATGTGTATATATATATATATATATATATATGTATATATATATATATATATATATATATATATATATATATATATATATATATATATATATATATATATATATATATATATATATATATATATATATATATATATATATATATATATATATATATATATATATATATATATATATATATATATATATATATATATATATATATATATATATATATATATATATATATATATATATATATATATATATATATATATATATATGTATATATATATATATATATATATATATATATATATATATATATATGTATGTATAATATGCGCTCAATTTATTTTTACAGAATTGTGATATTCCATTAACTGTATAGAGTTTGTTATATGAACAACAGTAAAAGTACTTACTGGCCAATATATAATACTACTCAGTTGGTCACAATCAATCATCGCAAGGAGAAAATAACAATTTTATAATAAATAACAATTGTAAAATAACAATTGTATTGTCACTGGACTAAATATTAATTAAATGTGATTGTTTTGGCAGAACATATCACAGAGCAAGCTGATACAACTCGGCAACCTGGATAATTTGTGTGTGATTTATTTAAAAATAATTTGAACCATTTGTCTGCATTATAATTGTGAAATTATTTCAATTAGGCTTTGTAATAGCATTTAAAACTTACTCATTTTCCTGTAAATCTAGTCATGCCCCTTGACTTGGTGATGAGCAGACAATTCAAGGAATATTGTCAGGTACGGAAATTATGTGGAATCTTGCAGTCAACTTCTGTCCTCTAGTGGCTGTGTGACAGAAGCACAAATTGTCAATGTCACCGATCTCAAAAATCTGCACATCAACATGATCATGTGTTCTTATTAGCACACAATTTACAATATTATTAATAGGCTATAGTGAATTATTAATCCTCTAGATATTAAGTCAATCTCACATGCAGTCTTGCACCTGATATTCTTACTTCCTCAACTGTCAAAATATTATACCATTAAAAGTAATTGATTATTTAAAGGTGCCAAATACCATGTCAAGTTGTTAAACAGGCCTAACTCTTCAGAGCCTTGACATTTTGTAATTTCCTTAATCTATCCACTCATCTAACGCTGTGTGCAACATTCGAGCAGCATATATCTCTATGTGTTCTGCTCTCTCTGTTCACTTTCTGTAAGAATAACCAGCGATAGGGTTAGACGGAGATCTGCAGTCATTCCCGCAGTTGCGTTCTATCAGTACTCTCTTTGTGCCACGGACAAGTTTTAAGCAGCGATCAGCCAGGCACGCGACCCCAGCCCTTGACCCGCTCTAATTAAATACTGGATTAAGCTGGAGGAAGAGGCCCGCATATATTTCAGGTTAATGTCTGTCTGTTCAAAGCCTTTTAAAATGAGCTAAGTGATGCGTTTAACTTTAGGAAGCTTACCTCCTCCACATTGGGTGTCATGTTAGTCTCCATACAAAGACTGTGTTTGTTAGGGATGTTGAGCAGTTGTACTGCACACAGTACTTCGAGGGAGGCCCGAGAACATCGAGCGAGATCTAGAACCCCACATGAGTCTATTATTTTCAACAAATCTGCTCAATCATTGCCGCATTTAATCTATGTATAAGGCATTAATTGCAGAAAAGGCGCACCTCTATTGTCAGTGATGGAATGCCAATATGTAACAAACCTGAATTTAATGTCAAAAACTCATATATCTTCTTTGGTCTAGCTTTTATAAGATGTGTTTTAAAAAAGTCTGTGAGATCAGATTTTCATTTATGAGTAATCGATCTGTTCATAGGTTTGGTTATCCATTCAAGATGGCCTGAAATATTGGTCTGTGTTAATGGTAGCTAGTCTTATGAAGCTACAGTAGGTTTGTTCAAGAAAAAATTATTACATTTTTAAATACTGTAATAGTAAATTCACTGGTATGCAAATGTCCTCCTCAGGAAATGTTTTGTTTCTTTTGTAAAGCTCTTGTTCCAATATAAAGCCAACATAATGCAATAATATGCAATAATAATAATAAAAATGCTTCTGGACATTTGCAATATTTTTGTCAACAGTGTATGCAACCATGGAATTGCTTTTAATAAAAGCAATCATTATTACTGTAAATCACTAATGAAAAGGATGCTTTGACACATTTGACTTATATTAGCTGAAATTGTGAGCATATTTATTTTGATGAGAGTAACATGAAGGAATTTTTGGTTGTAGTTGATATTTAGACGAACATTTCAAGAGACCTTCAGTCCAGCAAGAAGGTTACATGCTTATTTGCTCAAGGCACTGCGATAAAAATGATAGCAGTCACTGTCTAGTTCATGAATGGAACTTTCTCGGGTTTGACCCTGTGACCTTTAGATTATTAGAGCAGATTTTAAACCGCTGAGCTGCCACCACCGTATAATCTCGCTGTTAGTTTAGCATTTTAAACAAGTTTTTAAAAGTTTGCAATCTCAGCTTTCACAGCTAATATTCTTACTCCACACATACCATCACGGACACAAATTACCGCTGCATATTTCTGCCGAGTCAGATTGGCAGTGCTAACAACGTTCATTTCTTGGATTCAGTCTGGCCTGAAAGGAGCATTTAGGTATGAAAATGAGACCGCCATACCAACTTTCTATTCAGGATGAAACAATTACCTTGAGCCAGACCCACACACACTTTTCTATAGATAAAGAGGACTGATTAATATCCACTTTGCGATTACTGTAGAGCCAAAGCTGCTATTCCAAATTGAATGCTTATCATGTTTGAGCGTTTTCAGCAGAACACAGACAGTAGATGAAAGCAAAATGATCTTTAAATAGTGGTTTAAGATTGTGCTAGCGATAATTTGTTTCACAACAGTTTTGATCAATGAAGCGTGTATTCAATATATTGCCTATTTAGATCCTGGTGATTAGTTTAACTGGACCTTTAATGCCTCTTAAATTATGTGCACTGCAGTAATCTTTTTAGTACTTTAGTGTGTTATTAATATTTCTAACAGAGGTACCTCGTAATACACATTTTTGGTGAGATACAGAGAACTCGGGATAAATGAATAGACCTATATATATATATATATATATATATATATATATATATATATATATATATATATGGCTACCTCTGTTAGAAATATTAATAATACACTAAAGTACTAAAAGATTACTGCAATGCACATAATAAAAAGAAGAGGCATTAAAGTTATCTCACCATATCTCCATAACGTGTATTACGAGATATATATATATATATATATATATATATATATATATTCGCTATAGTTGGCAATAGAAAATGGTAATAAAATATGACAAGTCAAGAACTTGACTGAGTTAAACTGTGTCAGAACAAATTCATCTTGATAGTGTCAGATAACTTTGATAGAAAGGTATGTAATGGATTACAATCAACCAATCAGCTGTCAGCTGTTACATTTAAGCACACAATTAGATAATACCAATTTAGGTCAACCAATTACCAAGCAATGCTTCATTTTGTTCAGTCTGTGGTGTAAAAGGTCGCATTAGCAATTAAAGAAAAACACTCAAGCAAAAACACGGTCAGGTCAAAGTGTCTGAATAATTTTGGTCCCAAATGTTTATCAGATTTACTAGTAGTCCACAGTATGAAGAATTAATATGTCAC
Organism: Paracanthobrama guichenoti; assembly: GCA_018749465.1. NCBI lineage: Eukaryota > Metazoa > Chordata > Actinopteri > Cypriniformes > Gobionidae > Paracanthobrama > Paracanthobrama guichenoti. The sequence goes on from CM031955.1 coordinate 1,688,289, forward strand.
AGTTTACTTTATTTTGCTATCCTCACTTACATAAATTAACTATGGTGTCCTGCACCCACTAGTACAAAAATTATATCTGGTGTCTGAATAATTTTTGGTTTGACTGTGTGTGTATGTATATATGTATATGAATGAATGTATGTGTGTGTGTGTGTGTGTATATATATATATATATAATATAATAGACAGGGCTATTATTTTATATTATAATTTTATATTTTTATATATATATATATATATATATATATATATATATATATATATATATATATATATATATATATATATATATATATATATATATAATCATATAGTGTCCCATATTTGATATGTGGGATAGTGTGAGGATCTCGTCATTCCTCTATCATGTGCTTACATTTACCAAGCACTTGACTGTGTTTGTAAAGCCAAAGGCAGAGTGTCACTCACACCTCTTGGTATTCCTGTCGACAAAGACTCTTATCAACAGAAGACAGTCTCAATGCTAATTTTCCTTTCACCAGTCTGACGCCTGTCCAAATAACGATTGAAATCTTTCAACACTGTTTGCACACCATTTCATATGAGCATTTTTTCGGGCCTAAACCCCATTTAAGTTTTTAATAATACATTAAAATGGTCCCGTTCAGGTAAACACAATCTGATTACCGTGAGCGATTGAAAATGTGCTTAGACAGTGATTGTTTTGATTTGTTCTTTTCCTTCTTTCTTTCTTTCTTTCTTAGTTGAGTGAGTAAAAATTCTGTTAAAAGAAATCTGTAGATACAAAACGGCATTTTGTAGTAGTAATATGATCATATGGGTATAAAAATGTGATAGACAGACAGACAGACAGACAGATACATATATACATACATGCATGCATGCATACATACATACATAGAAACATACATAGATACATACATAGATACATGCATACATACGTAGAAACATATATATGACACATACATACATACACTCACCTAAAGGATTATTAGGAACACCTGTTCAATTTCTCATTAATGCAATTATCTAATCAACCAATCACATGGCAGTTGCTTCAATGCATTTAAGGGTGTGGTCCTGGTCAAGACAATCTCCTGAACTCCAAACTGAATGTCAGAATGGGAAAGAAAGGTAAGCAATTTTGAGCGTGGCATGGTTGTTGGTGCCAGACGGGCCGGTCTGAGTATTTCACAATTTGCTCAGTTCCTGGGATTTTCACGCACAACCATTTCTAGGGTTTACAAAGAATGGTGTGAAAAGGGAAAAACATCCAGTATGCGGCAGTCCTGTGGGCGAAAATGCCTTGTTGATGCTAGAGGTCAGAGGAGAATGGCCGACTGATTCAAGCTGATAGAAGAGCAACTTTGACTGAAATAACCACTCGTTACAACCGAGGTATGCAGCAAAGCATTTGTGAAGCCACAACACGCACAACCTTGAGGCAGATGGGCTACAACAGCAGAAGACCCCACTAGGTACCACTCCACTACAATATCTCCACTACAAATAGGAAAAAGAGGCTACAATTTGCACGAGCTCACCAAAATTGGACAGTTGAAGACTGGAAAAATGTTGCCTGGTCTGATGAGTCTCGATTTCTGTTGAGACATTCAGATGGTAGAGTCAGAATTTGGCGTAAACAGAATGAGAACATGGATCCATCATACCTTGTTACCACTGTGTAGGCTGGTGGTGGTGGTGTAATGGTGTGGGGGATGTTTTCTTGGCACACTTTAGGCCCCTTAGTGCCAATTGGGCATTGTTTAAATGTCACGGCCTACCTGAGCATTGTTTCTGACCATGTCCATCCCTTTATGACCACCATGTACCCATTATCTGATGGCTACTTCCAGCAGGATAATGCACCATGTCACAAAGCTCAAATCATTTCAAATTGGTTTCTTGAACATGACAATGAGTTCACTGTACTAAAATGGCCCCCACAGTCACCAGATCTCAACCCAATAGAGCATATTTTTGGGATGTGGTGGAACGGGAGCTTCGTGCCTTGGATGTGCATCCCACAAATCTCCATCAACTGCAAGATACTATCCTATCAATATGGGCCAACATTTCTAAAGAATGCTTTCAGCACCTTGTTGAATCAATGCCACGTAGAATTAAGGCAGTTCTGAAGGCAAAAGGGGTTTAAACACAATATTAGTATGGTGTTCCTAATAATACTTTAGGTGAGTGTCGATACATGCATACATACATACATACATAGACACATACATGCATACATAGATGAGACACACAGCATAAATAGTGTCACGCAAAACACCAAATTCCCTTTGGTGTTATCACTCAGGAAGTAAGGCTGCCTGAATCATTTCACCATCCCGAACAGGTCCGTAGAGTTCAGGGCCCAAAACTATTCTTTGATCGTTTTAGATTTCCCTCCATAAGCAGTCCTTTGTGTCTAGTGTGCTACTTTGGACAAGTGCTGGCCCACGGCTGCCTAAATGAGGTTATTCTGTTTCTCCCACTCACTGTAAATTTCAATAATTTGTTTGAGAGGCCTCTCTCTCTGTCACTTTTTATCATATTATCAATGACCACTCAATTTTCCCCCGGCTGCTCATATAGCGTGGCTCACCCCGGCCCTATTACTGTTCTGTAATGAAGTGCAATGGAGTAGTAATTGGTTCACATTATACCAGATCAGGTAACATTAGCCTTATTTCCTTATCGCAGTGAGCCCTGCTGCTGCCTCTCAATGAGAAACTCAACACAGCTTCCCCTTGCTTTAATGCACGGGTATCATCCAAATAACATTTCAGCCCATCCAGCAACCCCCTAGTCCTGCTCCAGTTTTCTGTTTCAAGATTGCTCCCTGCATTTAACTAAGCGATTGCTGCTTGTCTGCCGGTTCCTTCTGCTTGAAAACTCCCCAAAAGGCAGCAGCCATTAGAGATGCAGATACAGGGATAGCTTTTCTCGGCTCTGGGGAAGTACAGTAAGTGAGAAGGTAATATAAGCGAGTGGCTGTAAGATGAGTGGGGCTGTACAGTGCCCGGCTGGCCCTGTTTTCATTCAGTCCTGTATGTGCATCCTTTGTTCTGTTATTTATGTTGCTGCCTAAGCTAAACAGGAAGGGGTGCTGGATAATAAATCTTAAATCATTTAACATGGAAAGAGTTTCGTATCCGCGATAAGCTCAGCGCTTATCATATGTTACCAGGGTGCGCTCTGTTGCTCAAGAATGACGTTGATCATAATATATCTAAAAAATGTATACAGGTTTTGTTTTCATGTCTAAAAATGAATACACTTGAGAATTATTCAATGACTTTTAGAGGGTCTACTTTTTCTCTCGTTTGAGGTTCTCTCGCCAACCTGATATGCCGTAAGGCTATTGCTGCATTCATGCCATGTCGTAATTACCATGAATAAAGCTCCGTATGCCTTTGAATCGCATGTCATACACCGATCCGTCTACACAGCACCACTTCAAGTCAAAACACACTTTAAAGGTGCAGTATGTAATATTTACAGCTAGTGGTTGAAATGGGTACTGCAGTCCAAATTCAAAATATTGGAGAGAGTTGTTTCCCCTGCCCCTCCTGCGACTCGGCACTCACAAGAATTGCCAGATTTAGGACACGCAACATGAACGAGCGCAGTTGACAATGTGCAAGTTGATCAGCTAACGTATACGTTTGCAATGTTTATTGCCGATGCTGTTTGGGTTGGGAAATCTGCGATCTCTGATTTAATTTGTTTGCTGGCTTCCATAGCTGCAATATGCTGTGTTTTCCACCAACTGGGGAGTCAAAATACTATTGGATAAACTGGCTGTGGGCGGGATCACACTGACCGAAAACAAAAACAAAAAACAGACATTCCAGCACAGAGCGCACATTTAAAATTAGAATAACTGGTTGACGCATTGTTTTTCGGAGAAGCTAGTATTTGAACTTGTTTCCTAAATCTCTGCAAACATATTATGGGATTTTATATTAAAAAATTACATTTAAATCTGCAGTGGTCAGGTGATACAGTGGCTAATGACACGTTGTAATTACAAGTTCTATGAGCACAATAATCGTTCCGGAAATTACAACGATTACTGTACATTACAAGGTGGCATTTTTGTATAAATTTGTACAATGTGAATCGCACAAATGTACAATTATTAGAAAATAATTAAACATGAAGGTCTACCCCAACCTTACCCCTAAACATACTTGCCACTAGGGTGTAAGCAGATTGTATAAATTCAAGATGTAAAATAGGCTAGATAGGAGTTTCCATGTGAATCTCGGAATGCCCCCAACACAACTAACAAGTAACTATCTCAAAAATATCTTAAACATGTTTTGTTATATTTGTGATGTAAATCTGAAATAAAGTGAAATCTAAAATGAAGTAGACTTACATTTTGGTGATCTACCAGCTGACCCAGCAAACAGGGAATGTTCTCAGAACGTTGGCTAATGTTCTGGCAGGGTTCTCTCAAAATTAGGATTAAAAAAAGTTATCTTCTCTTTAATAATGCGCTCAAAATGTTAGCACAAAAACATTAGTTAGAATGTTCATAAAAAATAAAAAAGATGAGAGAACATTTAGAAATAACGTTCTCATAATATGAACATTAGCAACATGTTCTTAGAACATTTGTTCCTAGGGATTCTCACTGAAAGCGAGCAGTGAACTGCTTTGCGAGCATCTTTATAACACTCTAACTGGGCATTTGTTGTTTGAAAATGCTGTTAAAACATACTTTTATTAAAGGGTTACTTAAGCGATTAGCATTAAGCTTTGTATCAGTAGTAACCCGGTAGTATAGTCAAATGATATGAGATCGAATGAATCTGACTCATGCTGCATTTGTGCTGCGGGTCTCGTTCGGCTCACAGTGTATTGAACAGACATGTTCAGTTTTTAATTGTAGTGTCTGTTCTCTAACAACTGAATTAAATTATTTTATTACTATAAAAATGAACACGACGGTGGGGGCGGTGCCGCGGTGGGCAAGTGATGTAACCGGTAGGCGTGGCTTGGAAGTGGCCTCGTAGGGTAGCGAACCAAGTGCATTCTGGGAGTTATTGTCTTTCATCCACATGAGTAAAAAATAATTTTTCTGGCTTTTTTCAGTCTAGAAGGCACCAACTTCTAAAATAATTTTACATTTCTACTGCATAAATGACCCAATTTAAATACACATTCATATTTCCAGCGGTGACGCACTAGCCTGGATGCCTCGCTCAAACCCGAAGACTCGAGGGGTGAAATTATCAATTTTGTTTCCGGGACTGCATGCAGTGCATATGGCCCAGATCAGACACTGATGACGGAACTAACGACTCGAACCCAAAGACAGGAGAGGTGTACTAATCTTTCTGGCGAACAGATGTGATAAATGTGAAGTGACAAAAGAAAGAACTACTCGAATTCATAGGTGAGGTTAACTAACAGACTGCATAGCCTGAAGACCCAGCTAAGCAATTAATGAATCATTTCTTTCTTAAAGTTTGGCCTTGGCTGCATTAGCTTATTATTATTATTAATTTTTTCCAAACGTGATCAGCGTTTGCATAAGTACTAGATGTGTTGGGGAATTTAACATGTGACATTTTAATTATATTCTGCTGAAATGAACGAAATGACTTAGAAAAAAAAAAGATTGTTCATTTTGCTGAACGAGATTCAAAGATCCGAGTCCGTAAAATGATCCGAACTTCCCACTACCGCGCAACATGCATCACTTACTCCGTTGCTCTGATTGGTTGTAGGTCTATCCAATTGAGGGACGAGGCACTCCTGGTTCGGTTGAAACACGCCCCAATAATCACAGCCCAGTGGAGCAGTATCACTCATATTTTGACTAGAATCTGAGTATGACGACGTCAGTCAGGCTAGTGAAGTACCCCTTTAATAACGAACATATCTATCTTCATTTGAAAACCTCCTGTTTTGACTTTACAGTCTAATATCCTAGTAACTTGATAGTACTGTTGTTTTAGCAGTTGTCAACACATTTCAGCCAGGCTTCAAATGTGGATGTGATATTAAGAATAGGTGTCTAAAACAGTATGTGATTACACCCTTTAAGGACCTTTTCTTTATTGATACAATCCTAAGAGGTTTACAAAGCACTTAACCTCGCCCAGTACAACTACACACTCTGTACATATTTAATGAACTGTCCTCTGCCAAACATAAACAGGTGTCAAGTGCAACACACTCACTTGTGTTGATGTTCACAGGTACAGTTTACAGATAAAGGGACACATATAACATTTCATGTCCTTGGTCACCAAGACTGTACTATTTCATCAAAATTTAAATAGTACAACATTTGATTTGTGGTAACTACATCATTTTGAGCTTATATAAAATGGCTTTTACCACTCAAGGAGCTGATTATATTGGCTGATGATCATAATTCATTATTTATATTTTTTTATTTATTTTTTTGACCTGTTTATATGTTTTAAATGTAAAAAATGAAAAGTTTTTAAAGACCTACCTCTTTCTCCATGTGGGCCTCAAGTCAAGCACCCTTTCTGTATTAAAGCAGCCCATAGCATACACTCAGAGGAAAATGGAACAGGATATTGGATAACAAGGTTAAAATACAGGAGCAAATATTCTCTTATTAAAGTCCAACAGCAGGGATTTGATCTGAGCTGCCTAATAGACAGTGGTTTAAAGAGGGACCAGAGGGGAGGTAACGGAGGGGTCAAGGTTTTTCTCTCTAATGGTGGAGATTGGAGAAATTAAGGGACTTTATTTCCACAGGAAATTCTGATGAAAGGTGGATTATGGATCACAGCGGTCTTCCCAATCCACCTCTGAGTCCAGTAATGTGCTTGGGCCTGCATTTATTAGAGCATACGTAAAGCTCACTGTGCTTTATTGTTGCGCAGGGAGCAAGGCAAGGACAAAGCAAGATCACATAAGAAACGTCAGATCATGCTTTATTTGTGCTCGTGTCATGTAGGCCCTGTGTTTTTTTTTTCTTTTTTTTCCTTTTGACTGCCATAGTAAAATGCTGTTTTTTTTGTTTGTTTTTTTTATTACATTTTTTTTATTACATTCTACAATTTTGTTGTTAAATGTGCCGGTCTGCACATTTTTAGACGGATGAAAATCGAAGTGGTAGATGAAATCTAGAGCACTAATATCAAGTGTGCCCAATTTTCTAAAATGATGAGGATATGAAGCAATACAAAAGGGCGATCCTACCCAAAATAAGGAAAATGTATTTATGTGATTTGTTTAAATAATGAACTTAAATTTTCTACTAATGTCTTAAAAAGTGTAACAATGTAAAAATTGTCAAAAATCTATCTATCTATCTATCTATCTATCTATCTATCTATCTATCTATCTATCTATCTATCTGTCTATCTGTCTATCTGTCTGTCTGTCTGTCTGTCTGTCTGTCTGTCTGTCTGTCTGTCTGTCTGTCTGTCTATCACAATTAAGTAGTGTATACGATCTAGAAACGAATGCAAACTATTGCATTGTTTGCAACTGTTTGTTTGCATGTTTATTTATTTTTATTTATATTTATTCATGCTTACATTTTTTAAAATGTACTTGTGCAAATGTACTTTTGTACAAAATAATGACACTTGGGAATAGAATGCAAAGTACTATATACAGTACATAAACTGTTATTGTTACCTGTAAGCAGGGATGGCAGTATGCATCATGAATGATTGTCAGTATGACATCATCAACAATCTTAGCATTTTAATCATAAGAACTATTTTCTGTCGTAAATCTTCTATAGCCTAAACCAGTAGCAATTTATCTGATTCTCCCAAGATGTCCAGCCATGTGCATGCTCTGCTGCCATCTGGTGGATTCATCTGTGAGCTGGCGCTGAAAGTTAAAGATTTTTATGATTTGTGTTCAGTGTTACACCTAACTCTGTTCACTTCTTGTTGGTATTCTAAATCATAGGCCCTCCTGCATACTACTGCGCGAAGGCTGTAACTGACCTTCTCATTCCTGCATTTCCCAGAATCCACTTGTACTTCGTTTCACTGCGCGTAACATTAATAGACACGTAGAGCGCATACACAGACTGTATTACAAAGCCTGATTGTTATGAATCCACATGGGACAATGTCTCACTATCCACTTCTTTAAATACCACCTCTAAAAATGGCCTGGAGAGGAAGTGGTATGTGAGTGTCCTGTCACAGGTGGCAAGCAGCACTGCAGTGACAGATGCATCACAGCAACAAGTCAAGGTGAATGCCATTTATCTCTGGCAGGATCATGCCACTGTGACCCACCCGTGTGATCCACTTTCACTAGAAGTGAAGCATGAGCTCCTTAAAATCTCTCCTGCTGGAGCGTCTACAGAGTTGCAAATTACCCCCTAAGGATTTGTGAAAGCAACATAAGGACAGTCACTCAGTCTGACAACTCAATCCAAAAAGGTGACATGAAAGCTCAGTGTCAGTAAAGGTTTGTTCTCTTTTACCTTTTTTATCCTAAAAATGTCAACGTTTGCATGAATTCTCATGCATTTTGTTTTCCTTTTCTCAATAAGACATGCAAAAAAATATCCAGGATCATCTTATTAGACAGAGGGAAGTGATCAGATGTAGACTGAAGAAACTGAATGGCAAGCAAAATGAAATCAAAGTGAGTCAAAACTGTCAAATAAAATCAAGCAATGGTTGTTTTTGAATATATACAGCAATGTTATTTAACCTGTAGCCTATGTACAATTTTTAACATGATTATATAAATATATGCCATTTTTAATGCATTCTTAATCAAATATGCTGCCTTGGTGAGCATAAGAGACTCAAAAACTTCCAACCCCTGACATTTTAACTGCGTATTAATTTATTTCTGATCAAATTGTATTAATTGCCAAGTAAAATTTGCAATATTTGAATTTTACATTTTGTATTTTTTTATGGATTGTCCTGTTGAGTAGTCTAAACCATTTGCTCATCTTTCTTAGTCTAAGTCCTCAGCAGTGAGAGAGAGTATAGTGAAGAAGTATAAAGAGATGCAGAGAGTTCTGGAGGAGGACTGTAGGATCACTCTGTCCCTGCTGGAGATGGAGGAGACGGCTGTGATTCAATCACTAGACAACCTCATTGAGACTAACTGTGTCCTCCTCAGAGACATTGAGGTCCAGCTCAATGAAGCGATGACGGACAATGACACACAGTCTGCTGACAGGGTGAGCCTTTTATGAGCAATTGGTTGGACAGATTCATTGTTGTGGACTCTTTTTGTTTGTCATTTGTTTAAGTTTTATCTTAACCTGCCATAGATTGTATGGGCTGTCATTATGCCCAGCTAATAGGGAACTCTGGCGAATATTCTGGCAAGGTTCTTTCAAAGTTATGAACAAACATTCTTCCAGTAAAATGATCAACTAAACATTTGAGGAAACTAATATTTATACTTTAAATGATTTGTTTTTTACATTTTAAAGTTAACTTCAAAAGTAAGCAGAACTTGCATATTTTTTATTTTGTACTCATACATTTTAATTAGCATGCGCTTAACTTCAAATATTTGAGTAAACTAATTTAGACATTTAAAATGATCAACTTAAATATTTTTAGGAGTGGAAATTTTAGCATTTAGCTTTAACTATGCTTAATTCAGTGGAAAAATGCTAGCTAGCAGTTACTCTACATATATATATATGGGAAATAAGCTAGCTATAGCAACATATATATATATATATATATATATATATATATATATATTTATTTTTGGACCAACTTTTTTCCAATCAATGCAATCAATGCTATCTCAGTGATAAATAAAAGTCAAACAGACAGGCAGGCATACTTTTTCAGTTCAATTGTTTGATCAATAACTGTCCCAAACCAATTTCAACAAAAACATGTGATCCACATAATAACAAAACCAGATGTCAGAGTGTGTGTATATTCGTTTGCATGTATGTGTGCGCACCTGTGTTTGCATGTTTATCCTCAATTTAGACTTGGGCACATTGGCAGGACAAACTGTAAGTTAATTTAAAACTCAACTCAGCTCAAAGTACAGTAGCAAAAGAATTAAGACCTGCTCCAAACAGTACCAATATGTCACACAAAAAAAAAACATGTATTTATATTTAAAGGGGTATTTCAGCACTGGGAAGATGAATGTGTATTTAAACCGGGTCATTTATGTAGTAGAAATGTGAAATTATTTTAGAAGTTGGTGCCTTCTAGACTGAGAAAAGCCAGAAAATGTATTTTTGGCTCACGTGGATGAAAGACAATAACTCCCAGAATGCACTTGCTTCGCTGCCCTACGAGGCCACTCCCAAAGCCACTGCTGTTGGATCACTTGCCCACCGCGGCACCGCCCCTACCGGTGTTTTTAATAATAAAATCCTTTAGTTCAGGTAGAGAACACACTACAATTACAAACTGAACGTGTCTGTTCAATATAATGAGTGCGCCAGTGAGATTCATCACGAGAGCGAAGAGTGATACATTCACGGCGCGCTCAGCGACCATTTGGGAAGCACGATCCGGATTTCTACTAATACAAAGTTTAATGCTAATCACTGAAGTATCCCTTTAATGACATTGTGAGTTCTTTCTTTCTTTTTTTCTTTCTGGAAACAAGTTTCTGCCACCACATATCAAGAGGGCTGGACCCCGGTCATTTTACGTGACACAATAGAGGCTTTTTTTCGATTTGCATCGAAAACACTGTTTCAGGCTTTTGTGAATGCACTGATGATGCGCGTACAACAGCGCCATGCACAAGTGAATTGAGCATTTGAAAACAAACCTCCACTTGATAGTGCGTAATGTACGTGCCGAACCCGTATTGCCATGCTCACGGAATATTCCTTTCCGTGGTCAAAGGAATACTTTCAAAGGCTCTTGCACATCTGTGTGCGAGACAGAGCGGAACATAGAAAGTGAAGTATACCCTCGACTTTAGCAGTTGTATTTCCAATTTGAGCTTGATGTTCAGAAATGCTTGGGAATATGTAGCTTGTGTGGACGCCACCGCACTACTTGATCAACAAAAGAGCTTCACTACTGAAAAGCTATTTCATTCAAAAAACAGCAACGCTACCACCACGCTACTGAAAAATGTAGTTAAGCTAGTAACGTCACTACTTGTAGCGACGCTACTGCCCAACACTGAATTTGTCTCAATTAAAAGAAACAAGTTCATAAAACTCAAAACAATGAAACTATTCAGATTACTTAAAATGTGTCAGTTTGGTGAACTCAAAAGAAAATGAAAGTTCTAAATACTCATAAAAATGTATTTGATTTAACCATGGGCGTCAGAAGCAAAAAAAAAAAAAAACTCCCCCAGAAAAATGTTACTGGATTAGATGCCATTTACATTAAGTGGAAATAACCCGACTTATTTACTAAACATCTGGTTGGGCAGACAAAATTACAGAAGACACCAAATTATTTGCAATGGCAGTAGTGTAGGGGTAAAGCACAGTAGAAAGTTTTGACGCAAATCAACCCGAGGTTCAAATCCGCCTTCTGGGGGGTCTTGTCCCACCCACATATAATGGTTCTGACGCCCATGGATTTAATTTCTTTAATTTGAGTTGGCTTTACTCAAACCAATTAACTATTTTGATAATGTTCTCAAAATGTTAGGCCAAAACCAGTATTTACACATCATGGAATGTTTTTTCTGAAAAGTTTTGGTTGGACGTTTGTCTAGCGTTTGTTAATGACACTACTTGTTTTAGAATGTTCGCAGAACATTCAAAACGAACATTCCAATAATGTTTTCAAAATTATAAAATGGAATGTTCCCTGAAAGTTTGTATAATCAAGAACAATTGTTTTAAAAACATTTAAGGGAACATTCAGAAATAACTTGGGGAACGTTATGGGAATGTTAGTAAGACATTCTTAGATTATATTTTTGTTAGCTGAGTATGACAATATCATACTGAACAGCTAAATAATTCAAATGACCAATGTTACATGGCGAAATCTACCATCTCTGCAACATAATACATTCTCACTATATTTCTGCTTCTCTCTCTCATAGGTCACAATGTATGAGGACAGGTATGTATATTTAGAACCACACTTAAGAGAGATTTTGTCACCATGTCAGGCATGCTAGATGACTCATCTGCAAGGGCGTTATTGTTGTAGAGATCATGTTTGACAGCATCCATTTCAAGCAAACATGTTTTAGGTTTATTTGATGTGCTGCATTAATTAAACATTGCTTAGCATCCTGGAACAAACGTATTCTCTTAGATTAAAGTTTTCATAGCTGGATGGGCTCATTGAATGAAGAATATTCTGATACCGTTCAGAAATTAGTCATATTCTGATAATACAAGCATCATGTAAACACAATGAGGAGATTCCAGACAATATTTCAGTTTCTAAAAATCTAAGAACATGTCTAAAAGACATCTGGAATAAAGTATCCCTGTATTAATATGAGTTTTGGGTCACTTAAATTGTACACTTCCATAACTGAACAATATTTTTATCTGCACATACACATTAATATTTTAGCAAGGACGCATTAAATTTGTTTTAAAAAACATTAAGACATTTCTAATGCTACAAAAAGAATTCTATTTTAAATAAATGCTGTTCTTTTGAACTTTCTATTCATCAAAGGATACTGATAAAAATAAAAAAATATATATATATATATATATATATATATATATATATATATATATATATATATATATATATATATATATATATATATATATATATATATATATATATATAATTTCTGTATTGTATTTTTTATCAAATAAATGCAGTCTTTGTGAGCATAAGAGACCGCTTTCAAATACATTATAAAAGCTTACCAACTTTTAGGTAGTATAGCCAAACAAAAGGTAATTCTTGGTTGTATTGTATTAGATATTAAACTAGATACAATTCAGTGTAACCTTGAAAAGGCATGCAAGAACGATAATGGATAATAGAATTCTGTCTAACCAGAATCTGAAACTTAACCAGAAAATGGTAAACATGGTCATTATCTCAGACTTATTCTGGATAATATGTTATTTGGGACAATCCATGGGTCATATAAAGGACTTAGGTACTGACCTTAATCTAAATAATCTAATGGTGCTGATATAAATGTCAATATACTTTTGTTGGCAGGGTGCTGGAATTGCTAAAAGCGACAGACCCAGGTCTCATAAAACTTGATGCGGCAAAATCAGATCAGCTACTGGGCCTCACCAACAATTTACTACTGTTTATTCGCTCCCAGATCCCCATTGCCAAGAGGCTACTGAAGAGCTGTGAGTTACTGTGCAATAGCCCATAAAATTGTTGATCTTTTGCATGAATGACTTGCACCAAATGACAAACAAATTACAGTACAGTAGTGTTCCATACAGGTTCTTTCAACCTTAATTCAGATATTTCTGAGTTTAGTTTTGAACCCGTCTTCATTTCACAGATTCTTCAGGAGTGGTCCTGGACCCATCCACTGCCCATCCCAAACTGATTATTTCATCTGAAGGGGACTGTGCCACTTTCACAGACGTATGGCAGGATGTCCCTGAGCATGAGGGCCGCTTTGACACCACCCTTAACGTCTTGAGTGCCCAGTGTTGGGACTCTGGACGGCATTACTGGGAGGTAGATGTGAGTGGAAAGATCTACTGGGAACTGGGTCTCACCTACCCATCCATCCCAAGAAAAGGCCAAAAGGAGGACTGCTGGTTGGGCCGGCATGCTGAATCTTGGTGTCTGGAGTACTTTGATGGAGACTACAATGCCTGGCATGGAGGTATTGCTCATCCTTTGCCCATTTCCTCATGCTTTCATCGCATAGGGATCTTCTGCAGCTTTCCTGGAGGTCTGGTGACATTTTTAGGGGTGGATAGCATGACGCCGCTGTACTCATTCTGCACTGGGACATTTACAGACTGTCTACACCTGGCTCTTTGTCCAGGTCATGATCTTCAGGGGACAAACTCAAAACCTATTAAGATCTGTCAATTCTAACCATCTTTAAAAACTCATACCTAGCATTTAGAAGATCAGGTAGGCCTCCCTAGCAGAGGTTTGTTTGATTTCATACTGACTTTGTGTGTAGATTTCTTAGTTTGTCTTGCCAGAAGTGCAAAATAACTACCACTATATATATAGTAAGTCAAATGCACTTGCATTGTTTTGCATTTTGTGACTTTCAGTCAAATAAAAGATACATTTTCCAGTCACTTTGTCAAAGATTTATTAAATAGTGTTTCTTAAAAATATTGTCTTGTCTCAAACCCAATATCATGTATCATCTTGTTTAGTAGGCTAAGTGTATTCTTTCATTCAAATAAAATATTTTTCCACTCTTATTTTGTCATTGAGATTTCTTAAATATAGTGTTTCTTCAAAATATTGTTCTGCGCAAACTCAATATCGTGTATTGTCTCGTTTATATATATAGTGAGCTAAGTGTATCATCACATATCTAATTTATATATATATATATATATATATATATATATATATATATATATATATATATATATATATATATATATATATATATATATATATATATATATATATATATATATATATATATATATATATATATATATATATATATATATATATATATATATATATATATATATATATATATATATATATATATATATATATATATATATATATATATATATATATATATATATATATATATGTATATATGTATATATATATATATATATATATATATATATATATATATATATATATATATATATATATATATATATATATATATATATATATATATATATATATATATATGTATATATATATATATATATATATATATATATATATATATATATATATATATATATATATATATATATATATATATATATATATATATATATATATATATATATACATGTATAATGTATGTATGTATGTATGTATGTATATACACACTGTATATACACTTATACTGTGGGCCTTGTAAATAAAAAAATAAATAAAAATAAATGTACAATAAAAATTATGGAATGCATTCTGTATCTATCACAAATAGATATGCGTACCACAAGCACACTACCATTCAAAAGTTTTTTTCAACAAGATTTTTTCATGTTTTTGAAAGAAGTCTCTTACACTCTAAAAATGCTGGGTTGTTTTAACCCACTTTTGGGTCAAATATGGACAAACCCAGCCACTGGGTTAAAAAAAATATATATATATTGAATTTTTAACCCAACAGTTGGGTCTGTCCATATTTGACCCAAAATTGGGTTAAAACAACCCATCATTTTTAGAGTGTATCTCAGCAAGGCTGCATTTAGTTGACAAAAACACAGTAAAAACAGTGATTATGTAAAACATTATTTATTACAGTTTAAAATAACCATTTTCTATTGTAATATATTTTAAAGTGTAATTTATTCCTGTGATGGCAAAGCTGAATTTTCAGCATCATTTCTCCAGTCTTCGTTGTCACATGATCCTTCAGAAATCATTCTCATATGCTGATTTGCTGCTCTAGAAACATTTATTATTAATATCAATTTTGAAAACAGTTGTGCTGCTTAAAATTTTGGTGGAAGCCAGGACAGATTCTTAGAATCTATATAGAAGATAGAAATCATGTTGTAACAAATGTCTTTGCTGACATTTTTGATCAGTTTAATGCATTCTTTCTTAATAAAAGAATAAAAAATGTAACTGACCGCAAACTTTTGAATGGTAGTGTGTGTAGCTAACTAGTCGACGCAAGAAACATTTCTTGTTGTTGCTAGCTAGCTAATACAGAGACAGTATTACATAGAATTTAATATAAGCAAGGACACATTTAATTGGTCAAAAGCTGGAATTCAATAATAGCTGTGTGAAGTATTTATCCCCATGAAGACACAAGATTTTATTAATTCATCAAAAAATCATCTCAAATTCTACAATAAAAATGTGTACAAAGCACTACTAATCAGAGTACACACAAAAAAAAAAAAAAAAATTTGGTCATGGTTAATCTTTCATGGACCTGCTACTGGCTCCCGGCTGTTTTTTCATTGATCCAGTCCAAGTATTTAATGACTCTGGTATACACACCAGGCTTGTTCTTCTCTCCACAGCTGTCTCCCCAGCTCACTATACCATAGACATAGTGTATTTGATCCTTCTCACAGGTGAGAGGCCCACCAGAGTCACCCTGTCAGAAAGAAAGGGATATTTTTTTACTGATCTTTCCATGTTTCAAAATGTAATTCTAGTTACAGCAGCACCAGCTCTTTCAATATTAGTAAACAACATTATACAGTTAAAAAAATTATGACCCACCTGACAGGAGTCCACTCCTCCCTTGAGATAACCAGCGCAAAACATGCCGTCATCCAGCAAAGCCGCATACACTTTATTGCTTGAACAAGCCTGCTGAGAAATCAGCAAAACCTGTGCATCAAGCAAATGCATGGAGCCATACTCTGCTACAGACAGGAAGGGAAAGAGAATGGATTCAGTCCTTTCATCAATGAACCTTCAACACAAACTCAAAAATAGACATATGGAGATGTACACGTCTCTGTGGCTCCCCATCCTGAAATGCTGCATTCTGCTCCATCTGCAAAAGGTTCTTTTGGCAAGCAGGCCGCCTTCACAAACTGAGTTTCCTTAGCACATTCTCCATTAGTAGCTTTCAGTTTTAATAGAGCTGTATCACAAGAAAGAATGACCATTAGAAACAAGGAAATAATAATAAAAAACATTATAGACCTTCAAAGTAGCTTCTGCATTTTTAAAAACATTTTTTTATCACCAAATAGCCAGATTAATTGCTTAGAACTGCAACAATATTAATAACATAAGTGAACAACATCAATATTACATTCTTGGGGTCTTTTATTTTGAAGTTCTTGTGTATTTATAGCTTATCTGTACTAGTTCTCCTGTCTTGTTTTTCATGAAATTTTGCCTAAATAAACACTTGAACATCACTTGAACAACACGTGACTTTCCTCAACACCTAAAATTTATCTGCAGCCGTAAGGTGGTACAGTGGTCATGTGATACAAGTAGTTCTCAGAAAATTCACATCTTACAAATTGTAATTATGAGGTCCAAGAGCACATGAACACTTTTTACAATTTTAAATCTCGTAGTTACAGGAATTACGACATGGTGTGAAAGCACTGAAGAATGCAGAAGAGGGCTGCGTAGCTATTACATAAACAATTTCATTGGATGAGATCCCAGCAGTGCATTATGGGTAGTTTCTAATCTCTGAGTTGTACAAAACTTATTTCGGTGCATTATGGGATTCAGTCAGTGCAATACATAATTTCCACTATGGTGTTGGCCACCACAAAAAATGGCTGATGCTCAAAATAATGCAATATATTTTATGGAGTGATGGGATGATTTCAGGAATCACAAACTTCAAAATAAACTTCAAAATAAAACCCTTATGAGATTAAGAACAGAAACCAAAATAAATAAATAAAACAAAAATCATTACAACAATCTATAACACTGACTATTTCTATTAACTCTTTCCCCACCATTTTACAGAATTTCATGACAACAACACTTCCCCTGTTTTTACTGTTATATGGTAAGGGGTGCTATTACGCATCTTCTGAAATACTACAGAATCTCCGGATCCAAAAAAAGCTATATAGCAGAAACAAGTGTACCACTCACGTCCTAAAAAATGAAGCCAAAGCGTATAGATCACCCCCAAGTGGTTGGTCCCAGTATAGCTCATAAACCCCGCACCCTCCATGTATTACAATGGGACGCGAGACAAACTAAACAATACATTTGCACTTCAAATACATTTTAGGTAGTTTTCATCATGTCGATGTAAGTTCAAGTGTTCGTTTTTTTAAAATTCTTTGAAAGTTTTTTTTAAATTCACACGGGGGTGTGACGTCATGATTGACAACTGAGATTGACAGCTTCTCTGAGTGAAATTGTCACTGAGGCACCAACTGACTTTTTTCGGGAGGAGATTGGAGCTTTAGCTTTAATTTCTACATTTCCATAACTGTTTATTTCACACTGACATAATGAACTGTTCTGTAGTAAACTGTACTTCTACTAACAGATACTGCGGGAGTGTAGGCAGGTTTTTTATATTGCGGCTCTACTTCCTGCTCTCTACTGTGCAGATTCAGGTCCCGAGGTCACTACTGTGCCGACGCAGGTCCCAAATCAGCACAAGATGTCAATGTTATATTCCCAACATTGGCAGCTTCACTTTTATACAATAGAAGATAGTGAAGGGGCATTGTCCATCTTTTTTTACAGTCTATGAGCAGAAACAAGTGATAGAAGCATTGTCTACACACGTGATCTAATGCGACCATCAAACATTGAACGGAATATAAATCATAACTGCCTAACTTTACAGAATGAAATGTTGACCCAGGACGAGGTATAGGACTGTGAAGCTTTGGGGGTGTTGATGGACTCGATGTAGGCCTACTCCATCTATGTTTTGGTCAACGTTCTAAATCCGATCTAGACGTAGTCTTTGACAAAAACATGATTTTCTCAGCTTTTTGTTCAAAATGTTGCTTTTTTAAATAAAGCTTGTGATGTTAAAAACATAAAAGAATGCATGAAGCTAGAGTAAAAGTTTTTTTTTGTTTTGTTTGTTTAATAACAGAGGATCAGTTTTTTCTTTGTACACTCTCAAAAAAAGGTACAGTGCTGTCACTGGGACGGTACCCTAAGGTACAAAAGTGAAAAGGTACATATCAGTACTTTAAGAGTGTGTATTAGTATCTTAAAGGTACATATTAGTATCTTAAAGGTACATATTAGTAGCCTTTCGGTTTTGTACCTTAGGGTACCGCCCCAGTGACAACAATGTACCATTTTTTTTCTGACAGTGTATATATTTTATGTTCAGATATTCATACAATAAAATATTCTGGGAGCCATGAAAGTTTAGTGAAAATTATCAAAAATGCTGGCTGGGACACTGGTGGGGAAAGTGCAAATAAATGTCTACAATACACACCAATATCATTGTAGACGACATCAGGAGTTTCCTTGAACTTCTCATGGATGATTGTGTCCTCTACCAGCACAGTCTGGTCTGTTGGCTCCTTTTTGTACTAGATTTAATCCTCCCAATACAACACTGTAATCATGCTTTTTATCACTGTATACACAACAGAAGGAAACAAAACTAAGCCATGGTTCAAAATAACAGTAAAAAGAAGAAAGAAATAATGCAGAAAAATTACATTTCAGACTATTGCAAGTGCAAAGATTTCTCCACGCTAGAGGCAAAATTTTATATTGAGAGCTCATAAATTATTTGATTTAGGATGACAGTAAGACAATAATTCATAATGATAACTGTTAATTAAATGCTGTAAAATATGAACTAAAACAGTTAACAGTTATCATTGATTGGAAAAGCAAGGTTGGGACAAAAATAACGTTTTGTTTATGCAATCCTGACAATGATTCAACTGACACTCACCCAATATGTGATTTGGAGAAAAGCACACCAGATAGCATACATATTACCTTTAGTACATAGTACTAAACATACATAGTTTTTATTACCTTGTCATTTTGCACACATTCAAATCAATTTTGTCAGGTGCACAAAAGGGATTGCTTGCAAGATTCAAAGCTGTTCAGATCTAACCATTAGCCTACAGTATCTTATGTCTGTTTGATACCTTAATATGTCTTGTCACCATTTTTCTGTGGTCATTGGGTGAATTATGCTCTTTAATATTGTACTAAAGGCCATACTTACACACAGTGGGCAGCAGTCAGCACCCAACAAGGTTTGATAAGGGTGCCTCCACAGATGTGTCTGTAGCCTTGGATGGATCCTTTAGGTTTGATCTGCACTGATACTTGCCATGGATGGGCTCCAGGAATAGCTTTAAGACCCCCATAAATCCGGTTTAGTTGTTTTTTCGGCTGAGGTTTACCACAGGTAAGGAAATTCCTTATTACAGTAGCACTCTTAGTTGGTGGAACTGATGGGGCAGCAGTAGTGATTATTTGGACTGAACTGGTGCTCTCTGGGGTTATTTGGGCTGAACTGGTGCTCTCTGGGGTTATCTGGGCTGAACTGGTGCTCTCTGGGGTTATTTGGGCTGAACTGGTGCTCTCTGGGGTTATTTGGGCTGAACTGGTGCTCTCTGGGGTTATGCTGGCATCTGTAGGTGACATTTTTGGAAACAGTGCAACATTTTAGGATTTGTATTGCTTCAGAGTGTAATATTGCTATTATAAATCAGTTAAATAAACAAGATGTTAATATTGAGTAACTTTTATAAACAACTTTATTTTTTGCTCCACCACAGAAATAGTTTCAAACAAAGCCACAGCAGAATTAACATTCACAAGTCTCTGGGCAACACACAGCAGTGGTGTTTTGTTCCCAAATGAAGATGCAGTCACGCTTATTACCGCTGTTCAGAGAAATTTCGTGGCCAGTATTTAAATAGGAATCCCAATTTGGGGGTTTTGAGTGTAAGGGCGAAAAAAGTTCCCCACAAAGATTTCTCTCATGTTCAAGTTGGTCATGAAAATTTTCCACATTGACAGCAAAATGCTTGGTTTGAAATCTAAAGTGACTTCCAAGCTGTCACTATTGACCATTGTTTCGCCCAAAAATGTCACCCAAAATTCTGTCATCATTTACTCACCCTAAAGTTGTTCCAGTAACATTTTATAATACTGTTCCATCATTAATGAATAACTACACAGGAGCAAATGAGTAATGCAAAATTAATATTTTAATAACTACTATTAACTAACAAGAAACTCTGATTAATGAATTAGTAAGTAATGGTGCTCAGGTGAATGTGGTAGTTCACTATTAGCTAATCTATAACTACAAAATTTTTCATAACTTCCAGTGGACTACTAAGAACTACTATATACAGGTTCATAATTACATTTATGCATTTTTTTTTTTATATACTATGGAGGTCAATGGGGTCCCATCAACTGTTTGTTACCAACATTCTTCAAAATATCTTCTTTTGTGTTCAGCAGTAGAAAGAAATTCATACAGCAGCCATATCACCCTGTAGCCCAACATTGGTTTCCCACTGAAGCAGGGTTGAGCCTGGTCAGTACCTGGATGGGAAACCTCCTGGGAAAACTAGGTTGCTGCTGGAAGAGGTGTTAGCGAGGCCAGCAGGGGGTGCTTACCCTGTGTCTGTGTGAGTCCTAACACCCCAGTTCAGTGATGGGAACATTATACTGTAACAATCATGTCCTTTGGATGAGATGTTAATTCAAGGTCCTGACTCTCTGTGGTCATTAAAAATCCCAGGATGTCCTTCAGAAAAAGAGTAGGGGTGTAACCCTGGCATCCTGGCCAAATTTGCCCATTGGCATCTGTCCATCATGGCCTCCTAATCATCCCCATATATACGATTGGCTTCATCACTCTGTCTCCTCTCCACCAATCAGCTGGTGTGTGGTGGGCGTTCTGGTGCAATATGGCCGCCACCGCATCATCCAGGTGGATGCTGCACATTGGTGGTGGTTGAGGAGATTCCCCCCCTTCCATGTAAAGTGCTTTGAGTACCCAGAAAACTGCTATATAAATGTAATGAGCTATTATTAATTATTATTGTAATGAATTATATAGGTTTGGAACAGGTTTGAGGAGTAAATGATGACAGAATTTTCATTTTTGGGTGAACTATCCCTTTATGCCATTGCTATGTAGTTGCTAGGATGTTGCAGATTAATAATAATAACCTTAAATAGCTAGTAGATCAGTATTTTACTCTGTAAAGCCAACAATGATCAAAATAATTTAAAAGCAGATCTTTTGTATGTTGTTAAAGACATGACGTTGATTCAATGTTCAACTCTCATTAAAATCTGTTGATTAATAGATTAAATTCAATGTTGATTAATAATTACAGAGATGTTGCTAATGTGACAGTGTTTTGAACAAATTGGTTTAATGAATTATTTCATCCCTGACTGAATAAAAATCTTAAAAATCCCTTCCACTAATATAGTGGAAACTGAAAAGATACAATGCTGTTTGACTGTATCAGTAGTCTTGGAACGTCCGCTCAGCCATTCAAATTCAAAAAGAACTAACTATTATATTATATTATATTATATTATATTATATTATATTATATTATATTATATTATATTATATTATATTATCATTAAAGATGGCCATTGTTAAAGTTACAGCTCTTGATTCAAAACCTCAGTAGAACAGAACTAATCACTACTGTTTTGTCATCAGTCTAGACATGGTACGTGGCCAACAATAATGAGGAAGTCTTACCTGTCTTGGCTGGTATGGTTGGTTGGAGAGTAGTTACTTTTGGTGTGAATGCAGCTGTGGTGGGTTGAGCTTTAGTGGTAGTGGTGACCATTTTTTTGGTAGTTGTTGCTATGGAAAAAAGTACAACATATGAGTAATAGCTGAATTTGTGGCAAAACAAATGTGGAATAAAATCTGATGCAGATTTAGCGATGTTATGTCATGTAGCTTATCTGCTAGGTCAGATAGATAAGACTATCGATTTATTAATTCAAGTGACTCTGAAGGCCACAGAGCTGCTGTATGTTAGTGTTGTGCTTGTTGTTGAGTTGAGTTGAGTTGAGTTGAGTTTGAGCTCTTGATGGAAAAACATCAGATTAAAAACCACACTGTGACTTTATTATCAGTCTTACCAGGTGTGGGACATTTTCTGACGTCACAATAATCCCATCGAAGTCTCTTGTTCTTCTTTACAAAGCACCATGGTTTCTTATCTCCATCAGGGTTTCTATGATACAGAGGGATGTAGGATTTGCATTTGAGAATTTACAAGTCCATTGCTGATCAAGCCCAGATGTGTACAGTAGATGTATTTTTGACATGAAGTGGAATCAGTCTAAGACCACATTGAAAATATAACGTCAAATTAATTTAAACCTGAAAATAAATAAAGTTTTAGGATTTTGAAGCAGGAAGCAGGAATTTTAGGAAGCTTTTTTTAAAATGAATGCACTATTTCTAGGTCACTAGTTAAATATGTAAGTCTCAGGCTTTTGGTTCCCATGCGTTTTTAACCTGCAGAAGTTATGCGGTCCCAGGCCTTCACTAGATGCAAATGCAGTTGAAGGAAAAGATCCTCTATCCAGAATGAAATCAGAGTTCCAGTCAAGACATTCGGCCCCTTCTTCAGTCTCTGACACCTTTCCTTTGTATGACTGTCCATCCCCTCATAGCAGTCATTTGGATCTGAGGATAGTCACAGCATTTTTAAACTAGATGCACCTTTTGAAATATTTGAAGTAAATAATTTTTTGTCAATGTATGTTGAAACTAACTCATGAAACAAAAATTGCTTTTCTAAGAAATTGGCATATTTTTAAATGTAAGTTTTTTTGTCATTGTCCAATTTAAGAAAGATTTATAGATTGTCCAATATAAGAAAACCCTAAAATAAACTCTATATATATATAAATTCAGAATCTTTAAAGGGTAAGTTCACCCAAAAATGAAAATTAGCCCATGATTTACTCATGATTACTGAAGCTAGATAATTTACTTTAAATATGGATATTTTTCTTACACAAACACACCACTTCGCTTCAGAAGGCCTTTATTAATCCCCCCGGAGCCGTGTGGAGCAGTTATATGATGGACAGATGCACTTTTATGGACTTCAAAAACAAAGCAACAATTCACTGCCATTATAAAGCTTTGAAGAGCCAGGGCATTTTTAATATAACTCTGATTTTATTCATCTGAAAGAAAAATGTCATCTACACCTAGGATGACTTGATGGTGAGTAAATCATGGGCTAATTTTCATTTTTGGATGAACTAACCCTTTAAGATTTAAATTAATCTAAAGAGAGAAATACAGCATCTCTGTAATTATGGCAGAATACTCACCGACTTGACAGTATTGTCCACTGAAACCAGTTGGGCAGATGCATTTAAAATCACCATCGTCTGAAACACATCTGCCACTATTCTCACAAGGGTTTGGTGTACATGGAGCGGCTAGACAAAAAGACATAAATCATAAATCGACCCATACAACCCAAATTCTAGTAGTAGTACTTTTTTGTCTGAGCATTCTAGAACCAAATCCAAAATGCTAAAGTCTGTTCATTGAGTAACTCTGGCTTAGTGCAGCATGAGTTCAGTGCCCTAAGTCTTACGTGTTTTGCAGGTTGGTGGTGCAAATGGTGGAATACACTTGCACTTATAGTAGGGAGGAGATGAGGTAAGAAGACACAGTCCTGTCCCACAGGTTCCTGGTTTACAAACCCTTTTCCCTAAAACAAGCATCAAATGCCTCTCATAATGACTTCAAAGGCATCTGTATATATTGGTTATTATGTATATACTGTATATTGCAGTATATTATGTTATATATTGTATATTATGTTATATATTGCTGGTGGTGTGAAGTGAGCTCATACCTCTTTGACACCTTCTACCTACAAACTGCCTGGGGCACTTGCATTTGAACTTATCTTTTTTTTCCTCACACACCCCACCATTCAGGCATGGATTTGGGCTGCATTTTCCTGAATTACCAAAGGGGGAAACATTTATTTGATCATAGTTTAGGTGATTTCAGTTTGGTATAATATTTATAACATCATATTTTGGTTTGTATCTGATTGGACCATAGTTGTTCAAATGTACCGTTCAAAAGTTTGGGCTCGGTTTCACGTTTGCTCACCAAGGCAGCATTTATTTGATTAAAAAAAAACAACAGTAAAAACAGTAATATTGTGAACATTTTAATATATTTTAATATATTGTAATTTATTCCTGTGATGGCAAAGCTGATTTTTTTTTAGCAGCCATTACTCTAGTCTTCAGTCACATGATAGATCCTTCAGAAATCATTTTAATATGCTGATTTGGTGTTCAATAAACATTTATTATTATCGTCAATGTTGAAAACAGCTGTGCTGTTAATATTTTTGCTGTGATTCTCTTATTTTCAGGATTGTTTGATGAATAGAAAGTCCAGCAGAAAGAAAGAACAGCATTTATTTGAAATAGAAATATTTTATGACATTATAAATGTCTGTCTTTATATTATAAAAAGATCTTACTGACTAACCTTTGAATGGTAGGATAAACAATATAGGCAAGAAATCATACCTTTGAGGTCTTGGAGCTCAAAAAGCCAATCATTGGGCTCGTCATCATCATCAGTGTCATCTGTGTTGTCAAACTCAGCCTTCAGGTCTGATATCATAAGTTGCAAATAGAACATTTGCAAAGATGTATATGCATATGTATTACATTTCAACCCAAAAGCTGACTACTTACCCTCCAATCTTCCTTTGCCTTTCTTTCCAGGATGTTTACCAAACTTCCCATGTTTATCACTGTGCCCATGTCTATCACGTTCAGCATGCTTATCATGTTCTTCATGTTTATGTTTCTTCAACTAATGAGAGGTGAGAAACTTGCTCAGAAAATGCATTCTTTATCAAGATCAGCTAAACGTGATTCATATTTGATATTCAAATATTACATAATATAACTAAAATTTGGTTACTGTATAGGCAAAGGTTTGATTTTGACCTTCATTTGATACAAAACAAAACATAATATAGCATCACTTAATTTTTATTCAGATAAAAAGCTATCATATACCACAATGTATTTTAGCTTGTTAACTTTTTGTGTTCTGGTAGCGGACCGCTTGCCACATTTTTTACATTGCCTTTTTCCCCATCACATATTTTATCAGTCATCACAAATAAGGTATTATTCGAGTGAATTAAGCAATCTCGATTTTTGTTATATCAGCTTCAAATGTGGAATAAAACTTGGTTAGACATATGGCTTTGGTTTTCCAGCAATTTTAGAGTCAGAAATTATTCTGTAAAATATATATTTTGTATAAAATAAAAATGATTAGTTCAGTACATTTGCTTTACAGTAAACTTAAGAGACCATCCAAAGATCTGTATTTCAAAGCATTCATGAATTACAGCCATTTAAGTTCAGATCTATGCTCAAGAAGAGGGTGACCGTTAACAGGTTAAAATTGAACACAAGTCTGATGTTGACAGTATAGTGATTGTACTTAGGTAATGAATCTATGATATATGAGTATATAATTGTTCATACACACCTGTGCAGGGACAATGACAGCACAGAAAAAGAGGAGAAGCAGCCACAGCTTGAGATTCATGCTGGCCGTTGGTCTCTGAGGAAGTGACACACTGCAGACCTACTCTGAATCTTACAGTGTATAAGGTCAGTGTCCTGTGAGTGTGTGGGTGTGTGCGTGTATGCGTTGTGTGTGTGTTGAGGGGTTAACAGGTATATGCATCTGTAGGACTGTGCAACGGACAAAAATCAAACCACTTATTTATGTATTTCAAAAGTTTTATCTTCAGTTGACCTATACCTGAGTGCAGCGAGCAATGAGCATTACATTTCAAAATATGTGAAAATACAGTGATTCTGAATCATTCAATAAGCAGGGAATGTATCATCAAAAAGTCCAGCAGAGAATGTTTCTGGATTAATGGATAGACTGGCAGTTCACAGGTCATATTGACAAAGCAGGATACTGTTTGTTTCATTGGAGACTTTGTCCGAAGAGTGGATTGTGAGAGGTCATGCTTGCAGAAGAGGAAAGATATCAGGATAAATACAAAGGTACAAGGCAAGAAGTATACTATAAATATATAAAAGTCTCCATAAGCAATTCAACTTTTTATGGCTTTTAGTCCACATCTGCCAAAAGTAAAAAAAAAAAAAAAATATATATATATATATATATATATATATATATATATATATATATATATATATATATATATATATATATATATATATATATATATAATATTAGTGGGTGAATTCAGATTGACTGGGACACTTTTTCCAAGTCATCTCAATGGCAAAAGTTATATATATATATATATATATATATATATATATATATATATATATATATATATATATATATATATATATATATATACACTCACCTAAAGGATTATTAGAACACCATACTAATACTGTTTTTGACCCCTTTCGCTTCAGAACTGCCTTAATTCTACGTGGCATTGATTCAACAAGGTACTGAAAGCATTCTTTAGAAATGTTGGCCCATATTGATAGGACAGCATCTTGCAGTTGATGGAGATTTGTGGGATGCACATCCAGGGCAACGAAGCTCTGTTCTACCACATCCCAAAGATGCTCTATTGGGTTGAGATCTGGTGACTGTGGGGGCCATTTTAGTACAGTGAACTCATTGTCATGTTCAAGAAACTAATTTGAAATGATTCGAGCTTTGTGACATGGTGCATTATCCTGCTGGAAGTAGGCATCAGAGAATGGGTACGTGGTGGTCATAAAGGGATGGACATGGTCAGAAACAATGCTCAGGTAGGCTGTGGCATTTAAACGATGCCCAATTGGCACCAAGGGGCCTAAAGTGTGCCAAGAAAACATCCCCCACACCATTACACCACCACCACCAGCCTGCACAGTGGGAACAAGGCATGATGGATCCATGTTCTCATTCTGTTTATGCCGAATTCTGACTCTACCATCTGAATGTCTCAACAGAAATCGAGACTCATCAGACCAGGCAACATTTTTCCAGTCTTCAACTGTCCAATTTTGGTGAGCTAGTGCAAATTGTAGCCTCTTTTTCCTATTTGTAGTGGAGATGAGTGGTACCCGGTGGGGTCTTCTGCTGTTGTAGGATCCGCCTCAAGGTTGTGCGCGTTGTGGCTTCACAAATGCTTTGCTGCAGACCTCGGTTGTAACGAGTGGTAATTTCAGTCAAAGTTGCTCTTCTATCAGCTTGAATCAGTCAGCCCATTCTCCTCTGACCTCTAGCATCAACAAGGCATTTTCGCCCACAGGACTGTGATACTGGATGTTCCTTTCAGAGACTCCACGCCTGCCTCCTCCTCAGGAACGAGGGTTACCATACGTAACCGAGACATTTTTCCCTTTTCACACCATTCTTTGTAAACCCTAGAAATGGTTGCACAACCATGCCATGCTCAAAATTGCTTAAATCACCTTTCTTTCCCATTCTGACATTCAGTATGGAGTTCAGGAGATTGTCTTGACCAGGACCACACCCCTAAATGCATTGAAGCAACTGCCATGTGATTGGTTGATTAGATAATTGCATTAATGAGAAATTGAAGAGGTGTTCCTAATAATCCTTTAGGTGAGTGTATATATATATATAGTGAACTTTTGGAAAAAGTGTCCCAGTCAATCTGAATTCACCCACTAATTCCATATAAGGATAGATTATTTTGAATAGTCCTCAATGAAAACAGATAATGTAATTTCAGCAGGGGCTGCGTTCCATTTACCTGGGATGGGAATGACGTCTCACCTGAGTTGACCGCGTTTCAGTAAACAGGTCAGAAAAAGATGGACTCATCCAGGCAAAACTTTGTTGTGCTTGCTCTTTCAGAATACAAACACATAATGATAATGCCAAAGTATCATGTCCACAAATAGATGTGTGGACCAAGGCGTTTATTGAGACACAAACAAACATAAATGCTAATAATAAACAACATATTACTAGTGTTTCTCTATGGCTGATGCGCTAAGAATCCATATTGGATCTGAAGTAGGGTTTGTTGCACTTTCCTGGAGTTTCCCAGTTCCAAATTCTACAAATTCCCAGGAATTTCCCACGTCCTATAACAAATGGTAAGGCACCATTACTAAAGCAGGACTCTGGCCTCTTGTTTGCTTCTGACTAAAAAAAAAATCTGTTCTACTTAAAACATTCGCAGGCCTTCCTCATTCTACTTTATTGAGAGTAACACACACACACACACACACACACACACACACACACACACACACACACACACACACACAAAAAACAAACAAAAAAACTTTCTTTTACATATAGACAACATCCTTATGTTAAAAAGTAATAAATCATCAAAGTACCAAATGTCTCTCTCTCTCTCTCTCTCTCTCTCTCTCTCTCTATATATATATATATATATATATATATAATTTTTTTTATTATTCCAGTCCCATGTGTGTTAAAAGTAGTTTAGTGCCTCTACAGCACCTTTGGCTTTTGACCACATGAGGGCCTAGAATATCTCTTTTCCCATTGATGCATAGGAAAGCACTGAATATACGTCGCATAAACATAACAGTAAACATACGTAACCACTGATCTACAGCTTTTTAAAATATCATTTCCATAATAACAACAAACTAAGAGGATGATTTTACAAATGTACCATTACAGCTAAAATTATAAATTAATATTGAGATTTTTTTTTAATGGTAGCCAAAGTACAATATACACTTTAATCACAGTAACATATATTTTCTCAGTGAAAACAAGTGTATTTCTAAATAAATGATAGCCTACTGCATCTATGTCTATTTTTTTTTTTTTATCTACTACCATTTGTAATGTATTGCAACACTAGACACATAAACAAACACTGCCTTTTCTTCAGTGTTGTTTTCAGAGCAATCTCCAGCTGCTTCTAATTTGTGCATCAGTCACATGATAATGTCTATGATGCAAGCTAACCCTCTCTCTCTCTGTATCATAGTTTCTGTCATTGGGCAATGGATGATTGTGTAGGTCTGGTGACCGTGATGGGGATGTATGTGTGTTTAATCTGGATTATCATTTTCCAAATGTAGGTTTAATTATCATTTTAAAAAATATATTTATTTAATAAGTACATTGTTTTCACAATGTTCCACACAGAGCTATTCTGTAGCTCTACTGCAGTCAGGACAGATGGTTGACTCTATTGCGTAATCTGTTTCTGCTATAAATCGTTTACAGAATGTGATATCACATGTTGATCCTCCTCGTCAGTGTTCCACAACCACTTTCATTGCAGGTGCTTAGGCTGATGTATTCACTATGACCTACTTCAAGTTATCCATGAGGGAAAATCTAAAACACAGCAAAATACACCAAAACTGTCTCATGGGCCTTGTACTTTAAAATTAGACACATTACTTATAAGAGACTGACAAGCCATTTCAGTTTCTTTTTTATTAACTGCAGTATATTGTATAACATGTACTTACTGATGCCTGGATTTGCTTTCATTTATCAATGTGTTTTTACACATCATCATGATTTGCTTCAACATCTAAATCAACATGAAAATTAGCTGAATGTCATCAAATCTGGCACATTTTTAAATGGCAATTCCTATTATAGCAACCCATAAAATCCCATAAACCCATAAAGTTTTGCTTCCCATGTCCTAATCAACCTTCTTCGATTATGTCCCTTTACAGTGGGGCAGTCAGGTTACATAAAGTGGTACAAAGTGGTTTCCCCCTTATAAATACAAAGGATGCCATGATTTTCTGTTTTCCTTGGTTTCTATCAACAGAGCCAATCTAATTTTCCTGAGAGAGAAAGAGCAGTTCTCCTGAGTGAGATCATTTTATTTCTCTCCCGCTGTGAGTGTGCAGTGTATGGCCTTCTGAGAATGTTGTTGACGTCTTACCAAGATGATACATCTTTATTTGTAATGATCACTGCAAATGATTCACTGCAAAAGCACAGTGCATTTAGACACATTTCAGTTGAATAGAAATAATGTTTTATTATCTTGTTTATTGTACAGTACATGGTCTGCAGTAATGCTTAGGTAGGTGGTACGTGTCCACATGGATGGCAGGACCCAAGGTTTCCCAGCAGAATATTGCCCAAAGCATCACACGGCCTCCGCCAGCTTGTCTTCTTCCCATAGTGCATCCTGGTGCCATGTGTTCCCCAGGTAAGCGACGCATAATAACCCGGCTATCCACGTGATATAAAAGAAAACATGATTCATCAAACCAGGCCACCTTCTTCCATTGCTCCATGGTCCAATTCTTATGCTCACGTGCCTATTGTTGCCGCTTTCGGCGGTGGACAGGGGTCAGCATGGGTACTCTGACTGGTCTGCGGCTATGCAGCCCCATACACAACAAACTGCGATGCACTGTGTATTCTGACACCTTTCAGAACATCAGAACCAACATTAACTTCTTGTGCAATTTGAGCTACAGTAGCTCGTCTGTTTGACATGCAGCCACACATGCCAGCCTTCGCTCCCACGTGCATCAATGAGCCTTGGCTGCCCATGACCCTGTCACCGGTTCACCACTGGCATACTTTTGATAGATACTGACCACTGCAGACCGGGAACACCCCACAAGAGCTGAGGTTTTGGAGATGCTCTGATCCAGTTATCTAGCCTTCACAATTTGGCCCTTGTCAAACTTGGTCAAATCCTAACACTTGCCCAGTCTTCCTGCTTCTAAAACATCAACTTTGAGGACAAAATGTTCACTTGCTGCCTAATATATCCCACCCACTAACAGGTGTCATGATGAAGATATAATCGGTGTTATTCACTTCACCTTTCATAATGTTATGCCTGATATACCTATACCTGTATTTTCTTCAATACTGCAAAATGCAAGAAAGTGTGAATTCTCTACATTTTAATTTAAAATATGACCTTATATGCTGTTCACATGACCATTTCTAATTCACATAATCATTTCATAGAAGACATCATCAAACTCATGCTTATTTATCCCATGAGGTAACTTAAGAAGTATTTAGCTCAGATAAGTGAACAATAAACTGTTACAGATAAACAATCACACACCCTAGATATTCTGAAGGCATGTCCAGAAAGTTTCTTAGGAAATGTTGATGTCCGTTTCACAGATAAGCATTCAGCTACTGACAGTAGTATGTATAGTCTCTTCTTCCTTTATTGTGTGAAAGGGCTTCTCGAAGAAGAAAAAAATGTATGGTGGGAATTGGGAATTGATTGGATTGTTGTGGTTTTCTATTGCTGTGATGAGATCTCATGTGAGTGACAGATTATCCCGCCCTCGCACCAGTAAACACATCATACAACAATATATCAAACTACAATATACCATAAAAATAAGAATATATATATATATATATATATATATATATATATATATATATATATATATATATATATATATATATATATATATATAAAGAATAAAAGTACATAACTAAATTATTAAAACTTATAAGTAAAATAAGTAATATAATACTTATTGAGGGGACCTGTTTACATTTCACTGCCGGTTGTATATTCTGTATATAACTGTGCATGTGACAAATAAAACTCTTGAATCTTGAATCTTAATAGCATACAGCTAGCAAGATAACTAGAGAAAACAACATTTGTTATGTTGAGATCATGAGAAAATATTAACAACATTTTTTTGTATTCCACAGAAGAAAGAATGCATGTTTGGAACCACATGGGGCGAGTAACGTTAGCTAAATGATAACAGCATTTTCATTTTTGGGTGGAGTATTCCTTTAAATTGTGACCTTGACTAAAAAAAATGCATTTCCTTGGTACCTCCCTTAAATATATCTGTAATGCTCAACCACAACTTTTATGACCCGCCGCAAGACTGTTTTGGACAAATTAATATTGCGCTATCACTTTAAATGTAACACGACTAGGAGTTTCCCATCCTACTATGTTAAAGGATTGGCTCTTGAATATTGATTGCGTCACGTGACCGATTGGACGCGCCAGGAAGGTTACCAAGCAACGTTAGCGTAATCTAATTAATATTCATAAGCCAAACCTTTTCCGTAGTAAGATTCGTCACTTCGCTCTGAGCTCAGCACATTGTTTTGGATAGGAGTTGAGCTGTCATTCTCCTCCGAGTGCATCTCTGAGAAAAACAAAGGCGAAACGGCAACAACAGCACGACTTATTGTTTGGAAACGCATGTTCAAATCATGCAGTTATTTTCGCGACTATGTTGGCACAGTTTACGAGCATAACTGCACATCTGTATCTCATATGTAACGTTAGCTATTTCAGGAACGAAATGAATGATATGTTTTTTTTTGGAATAACGCGCTGAGGTGGATGTTCAACGTCGAGAAGAGACTGGAGAAAGTTACGTTACATATTGGTTAATAAATTCCTGCGTGGTGGCAATGACAACAAACTACACATTGTAACAAAACCACGAGGAGTATTTCTCTGCTCTGTAGAGATTTCTGAATTAAACACCTAAAGTCTAATGAAGACTGTAACCTCATCTCTATGTTTAGATCAGAGAGGAACAGGAGGATGGATTTTAGCAGAAGAATGTCTCCACGCTTCTCCACGAGGTGTTTCCTATTTAGGACTGAGGTGCCTTTTCACCTTTTCACGTTTATGATGTTTTACCTGTTCATATGCACTGAAGGATCCTATTCCAGGACCTGTGAGAAAAACTGCATCTTTGGAAGCTGTATCAATGGAACTTGCGTCTGTGACCAGGGATGGGCTGGTGATCAATGTCAACATTGCCAAGGGAGATTCAAGTGAGTAACGCTTTTTCCTCCGGGTAACAGGTTCATTGTTTGCAAACAACGTTTACATGTGGCGTTAGCAGCACATTATGGCGGATCACAGGAGTGTGGCATTGGAAAAGCTTTCCCCTTCTTGGTTAAATGTTTACCTTACTGTTTTTAAAAGCGCAAAGGCCAAAAATATGCCTTTTCATTTTTTTTTATCCCTTCTTAAAAAAAATATGCTGTATGCAACAACAGACAAGTTTCACGCACGCATTAAAAATAGAAAACATATTGCTTATTACACCCTTAAAAGACTGGTGTCAGCTGTTCCATAAAGAGCTTTTAACGTTCATAGAGCCTTTGCATTCTTTAGGTTATTAAACTATGAAAAATAAAAGGGTTCTTTATGGAACTGTAGGTGAAAGGTTCTTTGGGGAACCAAAATGGTTCTTTTATTTCATTGCTGTGAAAACCCCCCTTTGGAACCTTTATTTTTAAGAATGTGTGGGATTCATGAAAGGTTACCAATGGCGTAAAGTGTATCTCTTCATCATGTCATAACTCACAAAAATGACACATTTGTATCTATAAAAAATCCTCAAACACAACATAACAGATGGTATAAGTATTGAGATTGTGATTCTTATCAGCTCTGACTTGAAGTTTCCTCATGGTTTACATGCAGAAATGGGTGTGGGAGAACTCTTTTGACTGAATCACAGTGAAGATAAATCACTAAAGAAATCTCATTTTATTTCTATGGGACACCAATGCGATATATGGAGAGCAAATTGAGACCTTGTCTTTGTGCAAGTCTCCTGTCTCTCAGATATTTCTCCTAAGAAAGACCAATCTCATCAGAAGAGGTCTCAGTAATATCAGAAACCGCTCAGATTTCCTCAGAAAACCAGATTGCCTGGCCAATTCACATTAATTTTATAGCACTAAACTCGCCCACAGCTGTTTCATTTGTGTTTATTTTATTTCTCCCAAGGAATTTTAGGAGAATCATCTGAGTCAGTGTTGATATTTAAATAAAATGTAAATGAGAACTCAATAAAATTTCCTGAGCTATGAATGAGCATCTCTGAGAATTGTATTCTCAGTGGTTTAAACCTAATGCACATTCAGTGGTTAAGTAGTTGAATTTAGAGGTATAATTACATTGGTGCTTGAAATTGGTTTCCTCCTTGAGTTCAAATACATTGTGCTCTAGTAAGGGATAATCATGTGGTGTATTTAGAGTGTTTGAACTGGGCCTGTGACTCTGCACTCTTTGAAGAAGCAGCCATACTGACTATATTCAATCATGTGTAAGTGACATATTATCTTTTGTAAACATAAAGTTCTGGCTGTATGAAGTGTGAAAATAGGTACAGACTCTTATGTGTTGTTTTCAGCAGCACTTTCATAAAAACGTGGTTACTATAATGCTGTACTTTATATCTAAAAGAATTCTTTGAACATTATGGGCAGTGTCAGTCATCAGAGTGCCTTCTGTGGAGGTGAGGAGCTTATAAAAGAGCTTAACTGAAGGATCTGACCTTGTATTTCCCTTATCTTTGACAATCTCTGCAGATGTTTATTTCATTTCAAAAAGCCTTGTAATCTGACAGAGAAGTGCTTGTCTGTCAGAGATTTAAGGAAAAGTTCACCAAAAATGTACGCACTCTCATATTGATCCAAACCCATATAAATTTATTTTTACCGTGGAACACAAAAGGAGAAATTCTGATGCATTGTACTAAAGAAGAATTGCATCATTTTTATGCCAGGCAGTTACAATGAGTGGGGATGCTTTCAAGCAAAAACAAAGCCCCATCTAAATGACTTTAAAATTTAACTTGTCTTTCAATGAAAGCTTTGCCAATGCGTGT
Source organism: Paracanthobrama guichenoti (assembly GCA_018749465.1). Lineage (NCBI taxonomy): Eukaryota > Metazoa > Chordata > Actinopteri > Cypriniformes > Gobionidae > Paracanthobrama > Paracanthobrama guichenoti. Next base: position 1,723,424 of record CM031955.1, read on the forward strand.
CATTGTGCATGGTTATAGGCCTTACGGACAGACATATAGACAGTTAAATATTAGATAGATAGAGAAGGAAAAAAGGAAATAATGTGTTAATCTGAAACCAGTATATTGTGAAGTACACTCACCTAAAGGATTATTAGGAACACCATACTAATACTGTGTTTGACCCCCTTTCGCCTTCAGAACTGCCTTAATTCTACGTGGCATTGATTCAACAAGGTGCTGAAAGCATTCTTTAGAAATGTTGGCCCATATTGATAGGATAGCATCTTTCAGTTGATGGAGATTTGTGGGATGCACATCCAGGGCACGAAGCTCCCGTTCCACCACATCCCAAAGATGCTCTATTGGGTTGAGATCTGGTGACTGTGGGGACCATTTTAGTACAGTGAACTCATTGTCATGTTCAAGAAACCAATCTGAAATGATTCAAGCTTTGTGACATGGTGCATTATCCTGCTGGAAGTAGCCATCAAAGAATGGGTACATGGTGGTCATAAAGGGATGGACATGGTCAGAAACAATGCTCAGGTAGGCCGTGGCATTTAAACGATGCCCAATTGGCACTAAGGGGCCTAAAGTGTGCCAAGAAAACATCCCCCACACCATTACACCACCACCACCAGCCTGCACAATGGTAACAAGGCATGATGGATCCATGTTCTCATTCTGTTTACGCCAAATTCTGACTCTACCATCTGAATGTCACAGCAGAAATCGAGACTCATCAGACCAGGCAACATTTTTCCAGTCTTCAACTGTCCAATTTTGGTGAGCTCGTGCAAATTGTAGCCTCTTTTTCCTATTTGTAGTGGAGATGAGTGGTACCCGGTGGGGTCTTCTGCTGTTGTAGCCCATCCGCCTCAAGGTTGTGCGTGTTGTGGCTTCACAAATGCTTTGCTGCATACCTCGGTTGTACCGAGTGGTTATTTCAGTCAAAGTTGCTCTTCTATCAGCTTGAATCAGTCGGCCCATTCTCCTCTGACCTCTAGCATCAACAAGGCATTTTCGCCCACAAGACTGCCGCATACTGGATGTTTTTCCCTTTTCACACCATTCTTTGTAAACCCAAGAAATGGTTGTGCGTGAAAATCCCAGTAACTGAGCAGATTGTGAAATACTCAGACCGGCCCGACTGGCACCAACAACCATGCCACGCTCAAAATTGCTTAAATCACTTTTCTTTCCTATTCTGACATTCAGTTTGGAGTTCAGGAGATTGTCTTGACCAGGACCACACCCCTAAATGCATTGAAGCAACTGCCATGTGATTGGTTGATTAGATAATTGCATTAATGAGAAATTGAACAGGTGTTCCTAATAATCCTTTAGGTGAGTGTAGTTTACAATACCTAACTCTTACTAAATTGTGAATGACAGATAGATAGATAGATAAGCTGTGATGGAGAGACCTTGAATGTGTCTTCCATCATGGTTTTTACTGATACTTTGCATTTTACAGTATTTACGTGGGGCTTGCTGTTTTATATTTCCTGTTTTAGCTGAGTGGGTGTTGCCTTAAAGAGAGTGCAAACTGTATAGGAGCACTCATTGTAGCTCTTTTTGGAAATGTTTGTGCAAATGTTGGTTTTATCTGTCCTGTTTATTGACTTGTCTTGTTTTTAATCAACCTGTGTATTATTTATTAATCATGGTAAGGCAAGAGCTAATTTTAAAAAATGGTATGCGCTCCTATTAGTAAGCAGGAAAATGTGTGTATTTAAGGAGGATGTCACTAGTGGAAGGGAGGATTGGAAGACAGATTATGGTTTGAGTGAATTTGAACAAGGTTATTGTAGCGCTGCTTGAACCATATTTATTTGCACATTTTGCACATCTGCTTCAATAAGCATCTTTTTTTATTGGCAACATCGCACCCGTGTTTACATCTTGTTGTGTGATTCTCCTTGTGACTGCTTGGGTCTCTATCACACAGACAGAGAAGAAAAGAATGCATTATTCTGCAACCAGTGTATTGTGAGGTAGTTTGCGATAGATAGATAGATAGATAGATAGATAGATAGATAGATAGATAGATAGTTTAAGAAATGCAGTGGTTTGCTTTAGGAGGAAAAATGAACAAGCTGTTCTCCAGTTATAATTTATTTACTCCATCCTGGAACATACTTGGTTGTCCTGAGGAGTCAAAAATAGCTTCATAAAGATATTTCATAAATATTCTCTTGCTAAAGGACTTTTCTGTGGGCATTCTATGCCATGGGGGAAATCATGTAATGCCTTACTTCAGGCCCCATTTTAGAAGAAAAGAATAGGGAGAAAAAGATGTGAAATGTGAGTCTAGGACATTCAGGGGTCACAGTGGATGGGAGAATTTTGTCGTACATGCATTTCCTCTCATTTGGACCACTAATATTATGATGGAGAATTTGTGTCAGTAATATTGAGAACGCAGCAATAACCTGAATGCACAATGATAATCATGCTTCATATTTACTTTGCTTGTTAAAGGCACAATATGTAAGAATTTTGGATGAAAATATCCAAAAACCACTAGAACGGTATTATATATTTTGTTGACTTGTGTACTTGCATGATCCCAAATGTTTCCAAGAATGTTTAAATCCAGAGAAATAAGCAATTTTAACCAGGATGCCTATCAATTACATCATACCTGCGTTACCCTCAATTTTATTTTGTAGAAACCATTTTCACCATCATACAATACGTTTTAAAATTTAATTGCATGCCATTTAGCAACACAAGCCATCCAGCATTTATTAAAGGTGGGGTAAGTGTTATTTCACAACTGCTTTAGAAATGTGACTCAGGCTGAGTACCATAACAAACTGATAGCCAATCAGCAGTAAGGGGCGTGTCTACTAATGACAGGGAGAAGAGAGCGCTCGGTGCACGTCATTATTCAAAAGACACGACACAGGACGTGCTACCCAGTATCAGCTACCCAGCGCTGGAGAGATCTCAAGGGGCGAAGGCCGAGGTTGCTTTATTTCTTCTCGATAGGCGAGTAACATTGATTTTTGTTTTCTTTCACAGAACTAATATATGCTGGCTTTGTTGGACTGCTGTGCTCGTGCTATCGAGTTGTTCATGAGAACTGTTTGTGGTGTTGTGATCGCTATAACCCTCTAATCTTGTCATAATTGTAATGTGTTTGTTAGTTGGGCTGTCGTGCTCGTGCTATCGAGTTGTTCATGAGAACTGTTTATGTTATTGGCATGGAAAGGATGACATTTTCATTGAACATTCGACCTGTATTACCATAGTAACACACAGATTCCGTCATAGTCGTTGCCTGGGTTATGTATGTGTGGGGCGGAGCTATCAAAATAGGGGCGTGTTTGTTTTTCCGATTTGAAATATCAACATCGGTTACCAGAAAGCACTTACCCCACCTTTAATATGATATTCTAATATCGATTTAGCTTACTGCAGTGTGCAACAAGTGTCTCATAGCAGCCACAGAGCAAATGCACAGAGTAATGTTATAGCATAATTTTCAACACACTCAAATCAGATGTATCTAATATGATAAAATAGCGCTGCGTTACCCCATGTACGCTTGACCAGAAGAAGCAAAAGCGGCGACTGTGGCATAATAAAGTTCTGCTGCTGTCGTATGTCACGCTCGTCTCTCATTAGCAATTGCTTCAGCAACATGGTTCAGCTCCCTTAACACTTGGCCCTTCTCTGCTTTATGATACAGTAACATTAATAATCTCATCCATGAACATGATTTCTGCCCACGTCCCGTACCGGCTGTGAGGTGAAGACTACAACTCCTAAGATTCCGTACTCAATCTCTATGTCATCAAGCTACGCCTTTGTTTTGAATAGGCAACCTCTTTTTATAGCTGACCTTTTTCAATCATAATGAAAATGCAGCATAAATGCAATAAAATAGATACATAGTCTAGCAATAAATTTGTTGTTGGATCAGATACTAAATGAACTGAATAAAGAAAATAGATGTAAAACCATAACAATATGAAAGTCAGTTTCAACCCTGGCCCATAATTTTGATTAGTAATAAATATTGATTAGTATAATAAATATTATTTAAATCAATTTTATACTTAAAGAATATTTATATATATATATATTATATATATATATATATATATATATATATATATATATATATATATATATATATATATATATATATATATATAGATATATAGATAAAATAGTGTTTTTTTAAGCATGTATAGCCTGCATGTATAGCATGTATATAGCCTGTATAGAGTATTTTCCTGGTATCACAGACAAGGCTTAAGCTTATAGTCCCAGACTAAAATGCATGTTTGAGCTGTTTTAACTGAAGGTCACTTTCACAGGCATACAGTATCTTAATATGTCAGTGCCATTGTTTTGTCTCAAGATGCACACCAGTAATGTTTTTTTCGAAAGCATGTTTAAAAAAACTAATTCAATTCACAGAAACATTGATCTCATTGAAGCAGTTATTACAAGTTGTGATCATTATAATTACAAAATAGAAAATTTGGCAGTTGTGTATGTTGATGGCATCCAAATGGAAAATGATTAGCGTAGCTGCTGTTCATAACATTTCAAGCAAAAGATAATCAAGTGTGTTTCATCTGATATAACTGGAGTACAAGGCTATTGTATGTTTTATGTGAATGCTTGGCTAAAGAGATGTCTTTACTCTTTAATCTAGATTCAAACTGGGAGAGTGTGTCTGAGTGAACATTATAAGGAAGGCTATTCCAGAGTTTTAGAAGCCAAATGTGAAAACACTCTCCCTCCTTTAGTGGACTTGGACATTCTACCAAACGTCTGGAGTTTTGTTACCTCAAAGAGCATGAAGGATTGTAGGGCAATAGAAGATCAATTCAACACACAGGAGCTGAACCATGTTGGCCCTTATAGGTTAGTAGCAATACTAATTTGTAATCAATATAGAACTTAGTTGGTAACCAATGTAGGGAGATGATCAAATTGGTGATAAATTATCATATTTTCTTGACCTGGTAAGAACTCTGCAGCTGCATTTTGGACTAACTGTAGCTTGTTCATTGAGGATCCAGGACAACCACCTAGTAATGCATTACAGTAATCCAGTCTAGCGGTCATAAATGCATGAGCTAGCTTTTCTACATCAGAAACAGATAACATGTTCCATAGCTTAGCAGTGTTTCTGAGGTGGAAGAAAGCTGTTTTTGTAAAATGAAATGTGATTCCCAAAAGCCAAGTTGCTATCTAATATAACACCCAGGTCTTTAGCTGTAGAGGATGAAGTAACAGTACATCCTTCTAAATGAAAATTGTATTCTAAGAGATTCTGTGTACAGGTTATTGGTCCAACAAGTAATACCTCAGTCTTATCCAAATTTAATAGAAGAAAACTGGTCATCCAATATTTTATATTTTTAACACACTCTGTCAACTTGGATAATTTAGACATGTTTTTTTAATAATATTACCAAGGGGTAGCATGTATATTGAAAAGCAGAGGGCCTAGAACAGACCCTTGTGGCACTCCATAATTTACTGACGTTAACTTCCCTGTTTAAATAAGCAAAGAGGTAATGATGAGGTACGATCTATACCACCCTAATGCCTTTCCCTGAATACCAGTGTCATTTTTAAGTCGAGCTACGAGTATGTCATGATCTATAGAATGCAGTACTAAGATCAAGTAGTATTGAGATGCAGTCTTGGTCAGAAGCTAGAACTAAGTCATTTGTAGGTTTAAGAAGCGTAGTTTCTGTGCTATGATAGGGCCTGAATCAGGACTGAAATTTTTCCAAAATTGAGCGGGCACAACTTGTAGTATTTTAGACATAGATGAAAGATTTGAAATGGATCTGTAATTTGCCAATTAATTTGGATCTATTTGTGGTTTCTTAATGAGAGGCTTAATAACTGCCAGCTTGAACAGTCTTGGGATATGACCCAGAGATAGAGACGGGTTAATAATATTGAGACAGAGCTATTCTGCTAGAGAGCAACCTTTCTATCAGTAATTTAGTGGGTATTGGATCTAGTAAGCATGTTGTTGGTTTATATGTAATACATTTATTTAGCTCTTTCTATAGCTGTAAAGCACTGTAATTGTTCTTGAGGGTAATAATTGAGGCAGAGTCATAAAATGCTGTCAAAGGTTGTACACTTACAGTTGTATTTTTGATGCTTTTGCTTTTCTCAGTGAAGAAATTCATAAATTCATTACTAAATGGTGGTGGAATATTCAGTTCAGGCTGTTATTTGTGAATCTGTCTTTAGTGGTTGGGATAATTGGGTGCAAAATGGAAAATAGTAGCAGTACACAGTATGCACGTTACAAGGTAGTGATCAGTGACATCATCACTTTGCAATAGAATATCTATATCAGTAAGATCGGTTCCATGCGATATAATTAAATTTAGTGTATGATTAAAACCATGAGTGGGTCTGATGATGTTTTGCTTGATCCCGAAAGAGTTTAGTAAGTCTGTAAACTCAACTCCCAACACATCATTTGTATTATCTATGTCAGGGGTGTCTAAACTCAGTCCTGAAGGGCCGCTGTCCTGCAGAGTTTAGCTCCAGATTGCCTCAACACACCTGCTGGAAGTTTCTAGTATGCCTAGCAAGACCTTGATTAGCTGGTTCAGCTGTGTTTAATTGGGGTTGGAGCTAAACTCTGCAGGACAGTGGCCCTCCAGGAACAGGATTGGACACCCCTGATCTACATGAATATCAAAATCTCTGACAATCAGCGCTTAAATGTCCTAATTTAACTAAGGCCTAATCCTGGCTTAATCTAAGCCATGTATGTGAAACCGGGCCATAGTATGTAATATTAGAATAATGTATTAAAACAATGAACAACGAACATGTCTGTTTTTGTGTTGTGCTTAATGTTTGTCAAGTCATCTAGTCACGTCTGTTTACGTAAAGTCATGTTAGTTGTTATGTTGTATCTCTTTCTGCAAGTCTTCATTGTAATTCACAGCCCTGTGGGGTGGCCTCAGATGTATTTTAGAGGGTTTGTGTGGTTGGACACATGCAGTGTAATGAGAGGATGGAGATGTTAGTCGGAACACTGCAATGTCACTCCCAGAATTTTCATGTGAAACTGTCCTTTGACTGTGTCCTGCTGATCTCTCAGAGTGTGTGTTGTTTATATGACCATCTGTCCATTAGAGGATAAACTAATCCATCTAAAATGGGAAAAAAGCCTGAAATGGACATCCTCCAGCTGCCCCACCTTAAACTTTATCCCGTCCACACATTATAAGAGTTTTTGGCAGTGTGTGATTTGCCTGGGCTACTTTTTGTATGTTTATGTGTGGTCAGCTTTATTTTACATTGCATTTATGTATATATTGAATGAAATAATATAAAATGTAGGGGTAGACTACTTGTACAGTCATTTTGGAGATAAAATTATTATTATTTTTGTCAAATATTTTTAAAGAAATTCTGATAAAATTGTATATGTTCTGTTTTTAAACATTTCTGAGTGAATTTTGAGTAAATATAATGTGAATTGTGCGTTTAATTGCAATATATTTTATTTATATATAATAAATAATAGGCTAATAATAAATATATATGTATATAAGCAGATGCTAATATCTAGTATGATAGTGCTGCTTAATGCGGTTACGTTCAATATTTAGTTTTTTACGAGCATGACAACCTGACTCGCCCATTTTTAGGACTCACAACAGCATTATCAACCAATTATCTTATTTTTCATGAGAAAATGTTTGAATAAAACTGATTATTATTTATTAGTAGGTTAACTAACGGATTAATTTACTGATTAGAAAATAATTAATCCTAAAAACAATCAATAGATTACCAAATAATTGTAAAAATAACCAATAGATTAATCAATCATCAAAATAATTGTTAGTTACAGCCCTATATTATTATTTATTAATAATATTTATTCATTTTAGATGTTATTTTAATTCTATTTGTTTTGTAATTTTAGTACTTCAACTATTTGTCTAATATTTATATTTGACCTTTTTTTAGTTAAAAACAATTTGAGTAGATCTACAGAAAAATATTTATTCATTTATATTTTGTGCAAAACCACACATTTTATTAAGTTTCAAACAATCGCTAGGTCTAGAGTAGTATGTCACACTGTTTTGTGTTTTGACTGCAGACTGGCTAAAGATGGTTCCTGTGTCTGTTCTGCTGTCTTGCTTTGTATCTCCATATGTCAATCACTGTTGATTCTTTGATATCTCAGTCTCACTATGTCATATAGACAGGTTATGTTTCTGTTTTGTATCTATCAAGATTCAAGAGTTTTATTTGTCACATACACAGTTATATACAGAATGTACAACCGGCAGTGAAATGTAAACAGGTCCGCTCCATGGACAGTGCAAATTCACAGTTAAAAACACAAGGAAGAAATTATAATAGAAATAGGATATAAAAAAAAAAACTATCTATATATATATATATATATATATATATATATATATATATATATATATATATATATATATATATATATATATATATATATATATATATATATATATATATATATATATATATATATATATATATCTATATAATGTCTAATTATAAATAATAAAAATCAAGTCAAGAAAAAAAAGGTAACAAATAAGGATAAAGTGGAATAAAATAATTGAAGTAGACTTTGCAGTGAGTAAACTGTAGACTTATAAATATGTGGTTAACAAATGTATAAGAGTATAATGTGCAAACAGGTTTATAACAGGCTGTTACACAGTAACAACGAGAACAGAAAGTGCAGTGCAATGTCAGTGTATCGATGTTTATCCTGACGTGAAGTCACGTGATGTTAAGTTCAGGAGTCTGATGGCCTGGGGGAAGAAGCTCCTCCTGAGTCTCTCAGTTTTGGCCATCAGGCTTCGGAAGCGCTTACCAGATGGCAGCAGCGTGAAATGAGGGTTTGCAGGGTGATTAGAGTCCTTGATGATCTTGGTAGCTCTACCTTTGCAGCGTTTGGTGTAGACGTCCTGCAGAGACGGGAGAGCTGACCCTGAGATACGCCGGATAAGCGCACTACTCTTTGCAGGGCTTTGCGGTCATGACTGGTGCTGTTCCCATACCACGCTGTGATGCACTGAGTTAAAACACTTTCTATCGCCCCTAAATAGAAAGTTTTCAGGATAGCTGGTGAAACCCTGAATTTCCTCAGCTGGCGCAGGTGGTACAGTCTTTGCCTGGCTTTTTTCACCTGTGTCTGAATGTGAGCAGTCCAGGTCAGGTCCTCGGAGATGTTTACACCCAGGTACTTGAAGCTGCTCACTCTCTCTACTGGTGACCCGCTGATCATGAGGGGAGTATGTCCGTTGCTGTCTCTTCCTGAAGTCCACAATCATTTCTTTGGTCTTGCCAACATTCAGAGAGAGACAGTTGTCCTGGCACCATGATGTTAGATGCTCCACCTCGTCCAAGTATGCCGTCTCATTGTTGTTGGAAATGAGGCCCAGGACAACAGTATCATCAGCAAATTTGATGATAGAGGTGGAGCTGTGTGTGGACAAACAGTCATGCGTGTAGAGAGAGTAGAGCAGGGGACTCAGGACACAGCCCTGTGGAGCTCCCACACTCAGGGTGATGGAGGTGGAGGTGGACTGGCCTATTCTCACAACCTGAGGCCTGCCAGTGAGGAAGTCCTCAATCCAGTGGCAGAGAGAAGGATTCAGGCCGAGATCCAGGAGTTTGGAGGTTAGCTTGGTGGGAACTATGGTGTTAAAGGCTGAGCTATAGTCAATAAATAGCAGTCTTACGTAGTTCCCACTTTTGCTGTCGATGTGAGTGAGGGAGGAGTGGAGGACATGAGAGATGGCATCTTCAGTCGATCTATTGGGACGATAGGCAAACTGAAGAGGGTCCAAAGTGTCAGGAATGAAGGCGCAAATGGTGTTTTTAATGAGTCTCTCAAAGACCTTCATGACTATAGACGTGAGAGCCACTGGACGATAGTCATTTAGGCAAGAGGGTTTACTGTTCTTAGGGACAGGGATGATGGTGGATTTTTTGAAGGAGGTGGGGACCACAGATGTAGCGAGGGATTAATTAATTATCAGCTGTCTGTGGTCTCTGTGTGTAATCTCTGCTCTGTCTTTCTGTAAACGGGTATGGTGCACGTTTATACTTTTGTGCATTTGAGTGTGTAGAGCGTCAGGTTTGTGCAGTTATAGTTCTGTGTCCAACCACATTAGATAAGACGCGCCATTTGAAAGACATGCTTGTGCACCATTCAGAATTGAATTGAGAATTCCAGTTCAGTAAATTCATCTTGCAGTTATTTTTAGAGATCGACAGATATTGATTTTTTTAAATTGAAATTTTTTTTTTTTATATATCTAATACTGATATCAATTATTTATGTTTATCGACATCTGATAAGCAGGACCGATATTTAATGTTTTACTTCTGCTAAACATTATAAAACATTCCATGATTTTTGTTTTTATATAACCGCAGCAGCAACAATAATATTAACAAAAGGCAATATAAATTGACAGTGTTATCTATTCAAATGGAGAACATAAATAAATAACAAGAGAGTCTATCAACTTTGCATAAATGTAATTTATAAATAAATATATATATATATATATATATATATATATATATATATATATATATATATATATATATATATATATATATATATATATATATATATATATATATATATATATATATATATGTGTGTGTGTGTGTGTGTGTGTGTGTGTATATATATGTGTATGTTAAAATGATTAGTCTTTTCAATTCTCAAAATTCATCTTCTATGTGTGTGATGATTTTGTTTCCAGAATTTTGTAAGAATCTGTAAGGTTTTGTGTGTTATGCTGCGCTATGAGATGGGAGGATCTCTGTACCTGAGCCATGCTGTTTCAACAGTCCAGCAATCAATACTCATTTACTGGTCAAGTAACCTCAATTTGACAAGGAATGGCTACATTTTTACCAATTCAGTAAGACAGTATTGATTGTCAATGTTAAATAAGGGTTGATTTCAGTCAATAAAAAGTCTGTTCTGTTTTCAGGCTGCTTCACCAACATCTGTGGCATGATGTTGATTACCACAATAAGTCATTTAAACTTTTCACTGTCAATAATTTCAATCATGCAACTGAAACCAGACAACAGCAGAGTATGGTGCCCTTTTGTAGACATTCTCTTTCTATTTAGAAACCCACATGACTACCTTTGATGCATTACATCGCATTATAGCAATGTACAACAGTCTGCCAGAAAGGGACTTATATTCCATTCTCATGTTTAAATAATACCTCTTAATCCTCCGTCCCATTCCGGTGAAATATTAAGTGCAGTGCAGCATTCAGGGTGAGGTCACTTCTGAAGGCTTCTGACCTGTACTGTGTTTGCTTTACTGAGTTTCTGGTGTGTTTTCCAGTGCTCCTGCTGGGCTTGTTTTGGTCGTCCATGCTGGAATACATCCTCTGCTCCATTCCTCCCATCCTCCCTAGTCCTCTTTCCGTCACTCTCATCTTCTCTCCTCAGACTCTCTTTTTCTCTTTCACTACAGGGGTGACATTTCAAGAGGGAAGAAAGGGATGGTTCATGTGAAGTTCAACACAAAACCTGCATGTGAACTGCATTTAATTATCCCTCCTTATCCAGTTTTTTTTTTTTTTTTCACTTGCTGTCTTTAATTTTTTTTCTTTTCTGTAGATCTTGCACTTTTTCTCAGCTTTAACCTTCACATTTCAATTACAGTCATTCAACCACATGGCTAGGAACATATGGAATATTACTGATATATTCACAAAGATTATGGACAATGATTTGGCAATATAGGATTAAGCATCCATTTGGATTTTGCAATGACGTCTGTCCGTCCATCCATCCATCCATCCATCCGTCTATCTGTCTATCTGTCTATCTGTCTATCTGTCTATCTGTCTATCTATCTATCTGTCTATCTGTCTCCTTCACTTGGAAGGACTCCGTCCGTCAGTCCATACATACATACTTTATCTAATAATTTTCACTCCTCTTCACCCATTATCTTTTTCTCTCTCGACCCTTTGGCCTTGTGTTTTGTCTTTTCACTTTTTTATTGTTTTTCTCTTCATACTCCAACAACTGCATCTGGTTGCAGCCAGTATCTGTTTGTCTCTTCCCTCTTTCCTCTCATGGTGAAAATGACCGCAGTCTGACACAGAGAGTATGTATGTCACTCATTCAGGATCCCTGTGGGATTGTCCTCGACTTTATGATATCACCTCGCAGGCATGATTCCGAAAGCTCTGTTCAGGGTGTGGTGCTCTGGACGCCACAGTGTGCTTTGATTATTTGAGTTGAACTCTGCGTCTGCTCTTGGCTGACTGCAGATCGGCATGAGAATACATGAGCTCTCACTACACAAACTGTGTCCGATTCCTCACAGCAGGGCCAGATGAGCAGGGCTGAGAGGCCAGGTCTGTTGTCTATAGGGTCGCAGACCCTCATCCTCCATGGCAGTCTTGCAGTTTGGGAGGTGGTCAGCGTTTAGTGGCTCCCCAGTAACTTCATATAAATGGGTTTGAGTAAACACTGATCCCCTGGCATATAGATGTGTTGGGAATATTTTTTTTGTGTGTGTTTAAGTGCATAGAGAAAAATAAGTAAGGGTAAGTGTAGGGGTTGTTTGCTCTGTCATTTATTCATTTATTTATTGTGGTTGAACACGTCAGACATGCCGTTATACTTGAGTAATGTGACATTTGTGGATTAAAGTGTAATCAACCCAAGCTTTTCTAGTACCATGGTTGCCGTTGAAATACTGTCTGTTGGATTTTGTGGCATTACAGAACCATAGCCAATGATGAAATAAAAAGTTAACAAAGTAAACTTTGATTCTATTATTTATTGGTCACTACTAGACAGTACAAAAAAAAGTTCAAGACAAAAGTATACAAAATTAATTATCAGTTCGACAAGTTTGTATACATTCTAACAATAGTTAGCACGAAATAAAACTTTCATAGCATTTTTGAATATCTTTGTTAGTTAAAGGGGGGGTGAAATGCTGTTTCATGCATCCTGAGCTTTTTACATTGTTAAAGACTTGGATTCCCATGTTAAACATGGACAAAGTTTTTAAAATAATTTGGACGTTTGATGGAGTATTTCTGTGTCAAAAATACTTCTTCCGGTTTCGTAAAGTTTTTTTTGAGTATGGGTCCGCTTGACGTCAACAGGGCAGAATGTCCATGTACGGGCTCTTCCATGAAGGGTGTGCGTTTGTGCGACCAGAGCAAGAGAGCAAATGCACGTCCATTAACACGCTTTGCTCGGCTTTAGGGAGGCCGGCTGCACTGCTGTCGTGTGCGCTGGCAGAAAAGGACAGGAGGATCCAAATGCGAATAAAACAGTTATTACTCTCAACACAAACTGTGATAAAGAACAGCAAAGTCACTGAAAGCAGGAAAGCAGCATAGTCCTTGAAGGAAGACGGCAGGTCTCAGGGTGTACTATGGAGGACAGGCAAAATGGGCAGACATGGTCGTCAGGATCCAGGAACCGGAGCGAGGAAATCCCACGATGAGACAGAAGATGAACAGGAACTCACAGACACACTGCAACAAGGCTGAGTGAAACACGTATAAATAGGCCAGATAATGAGTGAAGCAGGTGATAGTAATCAATGACCACGCCTCCAACAACACCACACAAACACAGACAGAATGAGACGAGGAATTCATGCCCTTCCCCTAGGAGCGCCTCCTGGCGCTACCCTGAGGACCTACCTGTCGATTGTAATCATCAATTAAGGGAATGGTCCAATATGTCCCTAGCAGGAACCCAACTTCTCTCCTCCTGACCATAACCTTCCCAGTCCACCAAGTACTGAAATCCAAGTGCCCTCCGTCTAGAGTCCAGAATACGACATGGTTCCCGATCTACAAGTCGCGGTGGGGGAGGAACCGGGGCCGGCTGATTAATGTGGGAATGAAAAACGGGTTTTAATTTGGAAACATGAAAGGCAGGGTGAATCCTCCCTTACGCTGGAGGTAGTTTGAGGCGGACTGTCACCAGACTAATGATCTTGGTGACATGAAATGGGCCAATGAATTTAGGAGCCAGCTTGTTACTTACAGAACGCAGAGGAATGTTCTTGGATGAAAGCCACACCTTTTGACCCATGACGTAAACGGGAGGCTTAGACCGGTGGCGATTGGCTTGGGCCTTGGTGCGTCCTCCCACCTGGACCAGGGTCTCACGGGCTCTACTCCATGTGTGATGACACCTCTGGATGAAAGCGTAAGCGGAGGGGACCGTGACTTCGGATTCCAGACTGGGAAAAATAGGTGGCTGGTGTAGAGTATGGACGGTGCTCATAAATGATCGATCAGACCAATGCTTTGATTATGAAAAGTGAATCAACAGGACCGGCCCCGTGGAGTCTACGGACTGACAGTTTAACACCCCTAAAGAACACAAACCAGCTTCCTTCATCCCTCTCTCCTCTGCATTCCAAAGGACACCCTCATAAAACAGTCCCCTATCCTCACACACTCACACATACCAAAGAACACCCAAATGTGCTATGTGACTTTTAACTTAGTTATTTTTCATTTTAGATGTGCTGTGTTCCCTGTATGTATGCATGCTTTTTGTTATAACCATTTTAGATGTGTTTGATAGGTTAGAAACTTATAATAAGTAAATGCTTAATGAAGAACAACGTCAATCCTCACCTTTCCTTTAATTCATAAGTTAAACTCCCCATGCTTGGTCTTGAAATCTTTGTCTCTCAATTTGTAGACCGTCTATGTGCGTTTTGTGGTACTATGATGCATCAAACTCTTCCTTTTATGCCAAAACCCAAAAGTCTGCAAACTTAAAAGGGCCATAAACATGTTAATGAGATGAGACTCGAAGACAAAGGGAGATTTCCCGCTTCTTAGTTCCTTCGCTCTGATTGGCTGTTCCGAAAAAAAGAGGCGTGCCCCGTGATGGCCTTCAAAAGGGCCTGCAGGCTAAGGACTCGCTCTCTCCTGTTGCTCTTACTCTCTCTTGCTGCTTTTTCTTTCCCCTCACTTCTCTTCCCGCTCTTCTTCGGCACGGATTCTCGGATCGCCAGCGCGCCATTTTCCACAAAAGGACATTACCACACAAAGGAACCAAATTTGAACTTCCCGCGGATTCCAACGGATCCGCCCTGCAAGATTCAAAACACGGACCAGATCGCGGAATTCCTCACACGCACGAATTCGCGACCAGCCACGAAAGAAGCATATGCAAGTATCCCTTAACTGTCGTTATAGAGTATTGAGTTTATACCAATAAGTTGGTCTGATTCCTTGCTTGTTCTCAATAGGATATTGTCGGTAATACCACCTTTTCTTTGTCTCTCTCTCTCTCTCTCTTACGCTCTCTCCTTCCTTCTTTCAGTTAATTTGTGTATGTTTGTTGATTATTAAAAAAAAAATTATATATATATATATATATATTTCACACGTGATTGTCCCTGAATTGCTCATCCATAGGTCCCTTTTACGGTGAACCGACCCTGTTACAAATTAAAATGAAAGATACTTCTTGTGGCCAAAGAAGTCTTGTCCAAGAGTTCTTATAAGGGAAATAATTGGTGGACAATTATCCGTCCTTTGAACGCAATTCTAGAATTAAAGAAAATTCTACAAGCTGAATCAAGCCATAGATATTAATAATTGTTATAATCCATTATAATTAACTGTTAATATCCAAATTCCCCTTTGTGCCGATTTATGGATGTTTGATTGTAACACGATTAAACGCATGCATAAATCCCGCACCATTTCCCTTGAGCTAGATTCGCTACACTGGTACCCTAAACTACACTCAAATGGAGAGAGGCCTGTAGCCGACACTGGTAACGAGTTGTGAGCGTACTCAACCCAAGAAATTAGTTGGCTCTGAGAGGAAGGGTTCTTAGAGACCATACATCGAAACACTCTCTTAAGATCCTGATTGGCTCGTTCGGTTTGGCCATTGCTCTGGGGATGGAAACCCGAGGACAGACTAACCGTCGCCCCCAGTAATTTACAGAATTTGTGCCAAAATTTGGATATAAATTGGGGCCCCCTGTCGGAAACCACGTCCATCGGGAGGCCATGTAAATGAAAAACGTGATCTACGACAGCCACCGCTGTCTCCTTGGCAGAGGGTCATTTGGGCAAGGGAATAAAATTAACCATTTTCGAGAACCGGTCCACAATGGTCAAAACGACCATCTTGCCCTGTGAGGGCGGTGACAAAATCTTGCGCAATGTGGGGCCAGGGTCTCAAAGGAACAGACAGCGGTTGGAGTAACCCATCTGGGGAGCGATTAGAAGTCTTACCCATGGCACAAACCGAACACGCCAACAAAAATTCCCAGATGTCACGAGCCATACCAGGCCACCAGAACCGTTGCTTAACCAAAAACTTAGTTCTATTAACTCCTAGATGACAAGCTACATTGGAACCATGACCCCATCGTATCACGTCGGACGAACTCCCTCAGGCACGAATAATCAACTCGTTGGGCCGCTGGGTGGAGGCGTTACCCCTTCTAAGGCCGAGTTGACCTTTGATTCGACCTCCCATGTGAGTGCAGAGATGATGAGTCTCTCTGGAGAAATGCACTTGGGAGTAAACGGGAATTCGGAACGGTCAAAAACGCGAGACAAAGCATCGGGTTTGATGTTTTTAGAACTCGGGCAATACGAAAGAGAAAAGTCAAAACGTCTGAAAAAAAGATCCCACCGAGCCTGCCTAGAGTTGAGTCTTTTAGCGGATCTGATATATTCCAGATTCTTATGATCGGTCCAAACTATAAAAGGAACCCCCGATCCTTCTAGCCAATGACGCCATTCTTCCAATGCAAGCTTGACTGCCAACAACTCTGTTACCAATGTCGTAATTGCGTTCGGCTGGTGATAACCGATGAGAAAAAAAACGTGCAAGGGTGCATCTTGTCGTCCGATGAGGAGCGCTGGGAAAGAACCGCTCCTACCCCCACCTCTGATGCATCCACCTCCACCACAAACTGACGTGATGGATCGGGGCAACAAGAATAGGAGCCGAAACGAAGCGGCTCTTAAGTTTAGAAAATGTAGCCTCGGCTACACCAGACCACCGGACTTGGCCAATCTATCACAGCCTTAACCTTGTCGGGATCCATGCGCATTCCCTCGGAGGAAATGTTATACCCCAGGAATGGAACAGACTGTGCATGAAAAGCGCATTTCTCCGCCTTGACAAAAAGCCCATTCGCTAGCAGCCTCTGGAGCACTAGTCTGACGTGCTGAACATGTTCCTGGAGAGAAGAGGAAAATATCAGAATGTCGTCCAGGTAGACATAAATGAACTGATCTACCATGTCTCTCAGCACGTCATTGACTAGTGCTAGTTAGACAGCCCGAAGGGCATGACCAAATATTCAAAGTGCCCCCTAGGGGTATTAAACGCAGTCTTCCATTCATCCCCCTCCCTTATGCGGACCAAATGATAAGCATTGTGTAAATCCAGTTTTGTGAGTATCGACGCTCCCTGCAACCTCTCGAAGGCTGAAGACATCAGTGGCAAAGGATAGGTATTCTTTACCGTGATGTTGTTCAACCCTCGGTAATCAATACAAGGTCACAGGGATCCATCCTTTTTACTCACAAAAAAGAACCTCGCCCCCGCCGGAGAAGAAGGGCGGATGAACTTGGATGCTAGCGAATCAGAAATGTATTTCTCCATGGCCTCCCTTTCTGGATTAGAAAGTGAGTATAACTTGCCCTTAGCCGGAGACGTACCTGGCATAAGGTCTATAGCACAGTCATAGGGACGATGAGGAGGAAGAGAAGCAGCCTGGGACTTACTGAACACTTCCTTCAGGTCGAGGTACTCCATGGGCACGTTAGACAAATTCACTGTCTCCTCCTGAAACAGAACTAGACACAGACGGATGAGCAGACACAAGACAAGAGGCATAGCACTGATTACTCCAGGCAGAAACAGAACTATGTCCCCAGTCAACCCTGGGGTTATGCTTAACCAGCCAGGGATGACTGAGGACGATGGGCAGGAGGGGTGTGTCGGTGATGAAAAATTGCATGGTCTCGGTGTGGTTGCCCGAAACAGTCAATGTAACAGAGTCAGTGGTGTGTGTGATGGTGGGAAGTGTCTGTCCATTGAGGGCGTGAACAGTGATGGGCTTACTGAGAGGGTTGACAGGAATCTGGAGGTGAGTGGCCAGAGAAAAAAATCCATAAAATTACTCTGCTCTGGAGTCCACAAATGCTTGACACTCGTGTGACCGGCCTGCCCATTGCACTCTTCCCGGCAGGAGAGTTGTGGACGAGGATTTCCCCAATGAAGCTCCACCTGACAGTAGCCTCCTCTCTACTGTTGGGCTTGATCTTTTAATGGACAGTGATTGAGGAAATGCCCTGCCACACCACCATAGAGACAATGTCCATCAGCTCTACGATGCTCTCTCTCCTCCCAGGAAAGCCGAGATCGACTCACCTGCATGGGCTCGGGATCGCTGGGTGGGCTGACCGTGTTTCTCACAATGAACTCAAGGGGCTCAGGAGATTCTCTGACGTGAGTGCGCTGGTTGCGTAGCTTCAATCTCGAGTCCACGCGGATCCACGCCAGATCCATAAGGTCATTCAGGCTGTTGGGAAGATCCAACGTGTAGATTTCACGCTGAACAGGGTCAGCCAGCCCATGCAGGAATCTGTCCCACTGCGCCTCTTCGTTCCATTTACACTCAGCAGCCAATGTCCGGAACTGAATCATGTACTCTGAGACGGAGTGCTTGCCTTGACATAAGTCCGAGAGTTTACGAGCTGCCTTGCGACCCGTCACCGCTCGATCGAACACTCGTTTGATCTCCGATAGTGTATGGAACGAAGAGCAGCATTGATGGTCATTCTCCCAGTCCGCCGTTCCCCAGATAGCCGCACGATCAGATAATAAGTTGATTACCAACGCCGCCTTAGCTCTCTCCGTAGCAAACGTAACAGTCTGTAGTGAGAAGAACAGAGAACATTGTGTCAAGAAAGGTCTGCATAACTCGGGCTCACCCACGTATCTCTCCGGCGTTGGTATTCGTGGCTCGTGTTGGCTGGTGATGGCGACTGGGTTGGGGGAAACGGACGGCAGGCTGGACACAGTGGGCGATGTTAGCTGTTAGATCTGAGTCGTGAGCTTGGACACCTGCTTCACGAGTGCCTGCACAGCCCATGCATTCACGCCCATCTGCTCCTCCTGCCGATCCATACGTTGACTGTAGGCAGTCAGATACTCTTGTAGTTCAGCCATCCTCGCTGGATCCATGATTTGGTCAGATCGTTCTGTTGTGTGCGCTGGCAGAAAAGGACAGGAGGATCCAAATGCGAATAAAACAGTTTATTACTCTCAACACAAACTGTGATAAAGAACAGCAACGTCACTGAAAGCAGGAAAGCAGCATAGTCCTTAAGAAGGAAGACTGCAGGTCTCAGGGTGTACAATCCGTGAAGCAGGGAGGCAAAATGGGCAGACACGGTCGTCAGGAACCAGGAACCGGAGCGAGGAAATCCCATGATGAAACAGAAGACGAACAGGAACCCACAGACACACTGCAACGATCTGACAACAAGGCTGAGTGAAAAACGTATAAATAGGCCAGATAATGAGTGAAGCAGGTGAGAGTGATCAGGTGATAGTAATCAATGACCACGCCTCCAACAACACCACACAAACAGACAGAATGAGATGATGAATTCATGAACCATGACATCTGCAGGCACAGGACTTCACAAAATCAACAATGTCACCAAAGAAGTGTGTTTTTGGTTGTCAGGGCAAGACAACCCTGTACAGCTTCCCAAAGAACCCAGCATTAATGGGACAGTGGATGGAGTTTGTTTTTCCAGAGCAGCAACAGAGTAGCGCAAGTGTTTTTGTTTGTTCACTGCATTTCGGTGACGATTGTTTTATAAACAAGACCCAGTTTAACGCCAGATTTGCATATCGTCTAATGCTGAAAGATGGAGCGGTCCCAGCAATAAAGGTTCATGCTCGTGCGTTGGAACTGCAGGTGGTGAGTAAAACTGCATCAAATGTCTGTGTGTTGTTGGCTATCAGTGCATAAGTGCACATCAGTAAACAACATGATCGTGTATAGTTAATTTATCAATGGAGCATGCGATGTATGGTGTGTGTTTACATTTTTTTTAGCTGTTGGTGTCTGTCTGTTTATTGTAAAACCACTCCAAACATATTAAACCTAGGGGACCTTCACACAAAATGAGCTTCTTCATTGAAATGCACTACTATTCCATTGTTTTTCTATGTTAACACGCAGGGGCGTCGCACCCGTGAGAGGGTTCAACACCCGCACTTTTTCTGCAGGTTTTCCGCAGTTTTGCACAAACGCATTACAGCAGTCGCTCCTCCATCTCTCTGGCTGCTCTGTGTCTGCGCTCGCTGCGGCTGCCTCCTTTTTCTTCTTCTGATGTTGAAAACAGCTGTGCATTTTTCAGTATTCTCTGATGAATAGAAAGTTCAATGAACAACATTTATTAAAGCATTTATTAAACAGAAATCTTTTGTTACTTTATAAATGTCTTTACTTTCACTTTTGATCAATTTAATGCATCCTTGATGAATAAAAAGTATTAATTTCCCTCTTTTTTATTCTTACCACAAATGTTTGAATGGTATCGTTTCCACAAAAATGTTAAGCAGCAAAAAAGTTATAATAATTAATAATAATCCATTCAGAATTTGAATAAAACATTTTTGCTGCATTAGATAACGCAATGTTTATTTATTATTTGAATTATTACGTTGAACTAAGTTTTTTTTTTTGTTTAAATGATAGTGGTTTGTAAACATAGCTGCTTCAATATCAAATAATATATTGGGGCCGTTTATGCTGGGATGTGTAATTTGTTGCTATTGGCGAAACTTGAAACTATTTCATGAATCATGACATTATATTTAAATGCGTTTTTAAAGAGGAAGTGCTTCTCCTTAGCCTTACCCTGGAGTTGGTTCACCCTCCTCTGCCTATGGGTATCATTGTCCATAACATCTGCTATTGTATTCGTTTTGGGTTTGAAACAACACGAGGGCGAGTTAATGACTGAATTTTAATCGTGAACTATCCCTTTAACTAACAGTTGTCCAGTTCTCTATGGCAGTCCTTTATCATATTAGCGATGTCCTGGCCACATTGATCATTGAGCAAATCTCACATGCAGCCAACACAATCCTCATGAAGCCGTTTTTAATCCTGAGCTGTAATCCAGCATAGTACAATCACAGTGGCAGTTCCTCTCATTAGGGAGATGGATTGGCAGACTTCAGCACTAATCGCTGTGATCTGTGTTTGTGATCCAATACCCAACCATGCTCGGTTTTGAAATGCCACAGTGTCTGTCCTGTGGGTTGAGTTACTCATGACTGTTGTCTGAAGATGACATCAGTGGCAGAGCAATCAACATTCACAAATGCATAAATAACTGTTGCTGTGCAAACATTTTGACATCACTCTTGGGCTTGGTGATGTTCTGCACATGATGGAGCATGAAGCTTTTTTTTAGCTCTTAATATATACCTAGGGTCTGTTCACCACAAATGGCTTCGCAGGAAAACATAGTAAATGTTCATTTACACTTAGATGTTGTCTTAGTCTAAACCGCTTTTAAAGACCTCACCCACTAATTACTACTTTTACAGTCTCTCTGTGTCTGGATCAGAACACTTCTACTCCAGTCTGGTTTTTATTTATAAGATGGGTAATTTTGGATGATTTTACCAGCCTGTTTATCTCTGTCTGTTGGACCAGTTTTGGCTTGGACTTAAGTGCGCTCAGACCTACTATAAAGCCTATACTTTACTTAATAAATATTGTTTTAAAATCAGTGTGTTGACATTATTGCTGAACTTTTTATGTTGGTGGAGTAGGGATATGTTTACATGACAACAATGTGCTAAAAACGGACATATTTTTCCCTTGCACTTTTCACGTACAGACGACAGCGTTGTCAAAATGGTCCTAGTTCACATGGATCTGTGAAAAAGACAAAAAATACTATATTATGCATGCGATGTCACTTTATAAAGAAACCTTATGCGCTTATTCATGAGTACCGAAGACGTCACTTCTGCTAAGCTCGCCGCCATTTTTGTGTCCGACATGGCAACGAACACAGCACATCTAAATGAGACTGAAAAGAATCTAAATGTGTAACATGCATGCGCATGACATCACCATTTTCACAAATTGGCATTTTTGTAGTTTACACAAAGACGATATCCCTAACGTTTTCAAAAACTTGCACTTTGAAACCCACTTCCAAAAATGTGCATTTTCAGGCCCCCAAAATTCTGTTGTCATGTACTGTAAATGAGCAGTCAAAACTCATAAAAAGTTTCCTGTTTTAGTCATATAGCAGTGTTGCCAGATTGGGCGAGAGTTTGACTTTGATTGTGCGGGTGGACACAATTTGGGCTGGTTTGGGGTCAGTTTGACGGTTTTCAAACATCTAAATTATATAGTTAATAAATGCTTAATAACAAACTCAATTGTGCATGTACTCATAAAATCAGTCCTCATGACACACACAGGCCCGGCGTAGAGTCAGCTGGCATTGTTGACGTTTCCAATGAGCACGCACTTTCAGCCAATCAGCGATCAGCAGGGAGACGCACTCATTCATAAACAGGTTTTCAGCGTGAAATTGTAGCTGGATATTCAAGTGATCGCTATGCCAAAGTGGCATAAATATACAGTAACGAGTGGGAGAGTGAACCAACTCTCAAAACGTGGATTACACCTGTTACTCGAAGACTCTTTATAAATATAAGTAACTCTAAGAGCATAGTTGAATGACTCGAGGACTCCTGTCCATCATCGTGTGCACACTGGCCTGGACATCTGCACCTTTTAAACCGTCTAGACTGCGCTCTGCTTGTCACTGACAGCTGCTGAAAGAGGTTTGAATCAGCGATTAATCCATTTTGACTGTGTTAAGTTCTGCGTTATGTTCTATAAATATGTACTTCACAAAAGACATAACGTTACTGTAGTTCTGTCTGAAGTTAAAGCAGTAATGTGTGTGTAATGCCTGCTAATTACGTTGTTTATTCCGATCACTTATATTGGGCACTTAAATTAGTTTATTCTTTCTATTGACGTTTGAAAATGATGCATGTGTTTTTCCATGGGTTAAAGTCATCGGTTAATTTCGACAGTTTCCACTTGGACATTTTAGTCATGCATGACTGTATTTGGATGTATTTGCCCTGTTTTTATCCGTTTTTTTTTTCTTTGTCATCATTATTTTGTTTTAAGGAAATAAATGGTGCTAATCAATCTTGATTGACATGGTAATTAAAATTATATCACATTATTTTAGCAGTTAAAATTTTGGGCCTTTTTTTTCTTGGATTGGGCGGGTTTCAACCCAATCTGGCAACACTGTCATATAGCCCCATTGCATTTTGGGTGACCCAAGTTCGAGTCCCGGCTCGAAGCCCTTTCACCTTTCACCCGATAATGTTATAAAACATTGTGTATATTTTACACAGTATTACTATTTTTAATGTATTTTTGATTAAATGAATGTAGCCTTGATGAGCAATGGCATAAGAGACTTAAAAGTCTTGTTGGCGCATGGATCTATAGCACATAACATTCCTTAACAGTCAGTCACATCCCATCTGAATCAGTACATGAAATCACAGATGTTCCAATAATAACTTCTACTCAAACTTCTTACAAAAAAACTACAGCAAAAACGAATCCTTTCTGAACAGTAGAAAGTGTCATGTGAGGGTGTAACCTGTGGGAATGTTTCAGTTTTATCCTGCCCTGTTGAAAGGAAATCCATTCTGTCTCTGAAGTGGTTTGATGGGATAAATTTGGATTAGCCTTGTGCTGAGGAGGCAATGCTATTCAGTTGTTGATTCGGGCTGAGACAGCGCTGCTGTCAGCATGACTTTATTGATATCAACTGAACAGGCTGTGCTGGTTCAAAGCCTCATGTAACAGGTGCTCTTCTCGGAGTAATCTGTGTTTGTGAGTGCTGGCACGTCCACTGAGACCATTTGTTGATAGTGTTTGAATGCGTTTAACTGTCCTTCATACAGATAACATTACAATGCACTGCTCTCTTGTTTTCCCAAGCCTCAGGGAGTGGTTGTTTCACTATTACAGCAGTGTTTTTTGGCTGTTGGAAACCGTTTTCCCCAGCAAAAGATCAAATAATGGAACCCCAGTCGCTGGGAAGTGAACTCCGAGCAAAATGTAAGTGTTGTAAACATGCGACTAAACTTTTCCAGTAAGTGTACCACATCTACTATTTATACACTTATTGTCTTTCTGTTTTTTTTTTTTTATCAGTATTGCTACTATTCACATATCAGCACCAAATGCTCTTTAAACTTATATTTTGCTGTAAATTACTTTTAAACCTCAACCTTTTTGACTCCAAGGCCTCCCTTTGTCCAAGACAATATTGAAAGGTCCTTCTATATAAGCTGATACAGCAAACAAATAAGCTAAACGTATAATGTTATTTTAATGTTGTATATCTTTATTTATTTTTTTACATTTTAATTAAGATTATGATAATATAACTAAATTTAAATATAATATAATAATTAGTGCTTTCAAATTGATTAATAGCAATTAATCACATCCAAAGTTTGTGTTTACATAATATATATGTATATATTTAAGAAATATTGTGGATGCAGTAAAAAAAAAAAAAAAAAAAAAAAAATATATATATATATATATATATATATATATATATATATATATATATATATATATATATATATATATATATATATATATATATATATATATATATATATATATATATATACACTCACCTAAAGGATTATTAGGAACACCATACTAATACTGTGTTTGACCCCCTTTCGCCTTCTTTAGAAATGTTGGCCCATATTGATAGGATAGCATCTTGCAGTTGATGGAGATTTATGGGATGCACATCCAGGGCACGAAGCTCCCGTTCCAGAGATCTGGTGACTATGGGGGCCATTTTAGTTCAGTGAACTCATTGTCATGTTCAAGAAACCAATTTGAAATGATTCGAGCTTTGTGACATGGTGCATTATCCTGCTGGACGTACCCATCAGAGAATGGGTACATGGTGGTCATAAAGGGATAGACATGGTCAGAAACAATGCTCAGGTAGGCCGTGGCATTTAAACGATGCCCAATTGGCACTAAGGGGCCTAAAGTGTGCCAAGAAAACATCCCCCACACCATTACACCACCACCACCAGCCTGCACAGTGGTAACAAGGCCCCATGTTCTCATTCTGTTTACACCAAATTCTGACTCTACCGTCTGTCTCAACAGAAATCGAGACTCATCAGACCAGGCAACATTTTTCCAGTCTTCAACTGTCCAATTTTGGTGAGCTTGTGCAAATTGTAGCCTCTTTTTCCTATTTGTAGTGGAGATAAGTGGTACCCGGTGGGGTCTTCTGCTGTTGTAGCCCATCCGCCTCAAGGTTGTGCGTGTTGTGGCTTCACAAATGCTTTGCTGCATACCTTGGTTGTAATGAGTGGTTATTTCAGTCAAAGTTGCTCTTCTATCAGCTTGAATCAGTCGGCCCATTCTCCTCTGACCTCTATCATCAACAAGGCATTTTCGCCCACAGGACTGCCGCATACTGGATGTTTTTCCCTTTTCACACCATTCTTTGTAAACCCTAGAAATGGTTGTGCGTGAAAATCCCAGTAACTGAGCAGATTGTGAAATACTCAGACCGGCCCGTCTGGTACCAACAACCATGCCACACTCAAAATTGCTTAAATCACCTTTCTTTCCCATTCTGACATTCAGTTTGGATTTCAGGAGATTGTCTTGACCAGGACCACACCCCTAAATGCATTGAAGCAACTGCCATGTGATTGGTTGATAAGATAATTGCATTAATGAGAAAATGAGAAATTGAACAGGTGTTCCTAATAATCCTTTAGGTGAGTGTATACACACACACACACACACACACACACACACACACACACACACACAGACAGACAGACAGACAGTCAAGCCAAAAATTATTCAGACACCAGATATAATTTTGTACTAGTGGGTTCAGGACACTATAGTTCATTTATGTAAGTGAGGATAGCAAAATAAAGTAAACTGTGACATATTAATTCTTCATACTGTGGACTACTAGTAAATCTGATATACATTTGGGACCAAAATTATTCAGACACTTTGACCTGACCGTGTTTTGCTTGAGTGTTTTTTTCTTTAATTGCTAATGCGACCTTTTACACCACCGACTGAACAAAATGAAGCATTGCTTGGTAATTGGTTGACCTAAATTGGTATTATCTAATTGTGTGCTTAAATTTAACAGCTGACAGCTGATAGGTTGATTGTAATCCATTATATACCTTTCTATCAAAGTTATCTGACACTATCAAGATGAATTTGTTCTGACACAGTTTAACATAGTTCAACAAAAATGTAATTTCTGCCATTACTTAAGCCACGTTCACACAGTAGCAGAATACAGTTGTCAGTCCTGTATTTGAGTCCTTAATAAGGTAATGGTTATGTTCACACAAAGTTTAGTTATTTACGGGAGTGACACCACATTCTATAACCAAACTCACAACCACAGTCAGTCAGTTCCTTTAACATTTTTTACCCCAGGCTGTGAGGTTGAGCCGTCAAACAAGATCATCAAAAATACAACTCTTTATTGGGGGAAAGAATCTGATTTGTTGAGTCGCCGCTGTAGCTCTTCCCAGATATAAATCCCTTTAACAAGCAAGTTGATGTCAAATGCACTGCAGCATTAAAAGACCCCCTAAAACACATCTCTAGGTTTCTGAAAGATTAACTATTTCACTGTATGGTGTATATTTAAATGTGTTCAGTCATGAGACCCTCACACATGATCTTTCACGTCCATCTCTGAAGGATTGTAGACTTGTAGTGAAGGACCATTTGAGGCCTGGCCATTGTGAGATTCTATTAACTTTCTCCTGACCTTATTGTGGTTGTAATGTAAAAGGTAGTAAGGTTTTCATCCCTGGTTCTCTAGACGAATGAATGGATGGTGGGAAACTGACGAGCCGTGACTATATGTCTGAGACCTACAAATATCAATCTCTGCCCTTGCTGACCCCATTGTCTCTAAGCATGAGTGATTTTTCATTTTTAATGAAGGACAGTGCCAGTAGTTCAAGGTTATTTAAGAGAAAAGACCAGTTCTTTCATTGTTAGGTCTCCATAGTGCATCAGTGTGCATACAGTGGCTATGAACACACTATACAATAACACAGGCTATATTTAATCTTGCAGAAAGGGTGATGTGTTTTGACTGGAACTGACATTGTTGACGACATACAGTTTTATAGTGTGAAAAGAACAGCAATGCAGTATGATGTGGGCAACACAACCAGCTAAATATCCCTTGGTTAGTGGTGTTCAATTCCAGGTTTTTCAGAGTTGTAAATTTCATTTTTTTTCTCCAGCACAAAGCCTTAAATTCCCTTTACTGAAAACACTTAACGTGACTGTCCAAATGAGTTCAATTTAGTTCTGACATTGCCTTGAAATGTTGAGTAGATACTATGACGGTTATTTTTTACTAGCGTAAGCTACATGTCAGATTGAAGTCTGTTACAGTTGTTTCTGTGACCGCTCCAGCTGATATAGTGCACTCATCTGCTAAGCATTGTATAGCGATTAGAGAACGAGTGAACAAGTGAGTGATTTCAGACACCGCAACAGTCAACTACAACTCTAGGGCTATTCAGAGATGAAGAATTGACTCTTTTGGAGTCAGCTCCTTATCACCATCTCTTGTCTGCTATACATCAGCACTTATTTTAGATCACGTCTTTGATAATTCACACATAGCAATCATCACTCGCATGAACTAGAACCGATTCGTCTCTGTTTTTATTAACTCTTTCCCCCAGTGTTTTTTTATTATTTTTTTTTTAAAGTTGATAGCCACTGCTAGCATTTTTGATAATTTTCACAAAAATTTCATAGCCCCCAGAATATTTTGTTGTATGAATATCTAATCAATATATCAAACCAAAGAACAGGGCCTCTGCTTTAAAAAAATAAATTTTTCTAGCTTCATCCTTTTTTTATCGACTTGAATGTGAGTGTTGGGTATGAACACAAAGATTCGTCGAAAAACGCTGGCGATAAGCGCATGTGATAATCATCCCGGTGTGCACAGGTCTTAACAGTGAAAACACGGAATGCTGGAAAAATCCGTCAATGGCAGGGAAGCGTTGTTTCATAAATGACGGAAAATTCTGTCAATGGCAGGGAAAGATGTAATTGTTGCCGTCTTGTTGGGTAGAAAATCAGGGCTAAAAGGGCGTGTAGTGTGTGAGTGATAATATAATATCACTGTGGTGACAATCTGAGAGGATAATGGCAAAATACAAAAGTTAAAAGCTCCACGTTGCTGTAATTGGCTGATTACCCTGTCAATGTTATTGTCTATGTTTGCAGCCAGTCCACAAATTGGGTCCAAATGGGTCAAAATTAGTACTGTTGGTCACATCTGAATCGAATTAAAATTAACTTGAAATAACTTGATGGTCTGTGAGTAAGCTGTGTTAAGTGACACAGCTTGGTTAAATAAAAGCTGAGTAATCTTCATGTCTGCAACCTTCATGACTTCAGCATTGTTTATGGTACAGCAAGTAGGGACCAATAAAATTAGACAAATTAAATATTCTGTTATTGTATACATTGGACTGCAATAACCCAAGCCTAGAGAAAACGGCTCGCTCTTTAACTTCCGAAAACCCCCACCCACCATGGAAACTAGTGATTTATTTTTAGCTCGTATATCTCTTGTCTCCTTAAAATAAATACTTCAAAGATTCAAGATTCAAGATTCAAGAGTTTTATTTGTCACATACACAGTTATATACAGAATATACAACCGGCAGTGAAATGTAAACAGGTCCGCTCCATGGACAGTGCAAATTCACAGTTAAAAACACAAGGAAGAAATTATAATAGAAATAGGATATAAAAAAGTACTCTCTATATATATATATATATATATATATATATATATATATATATATATGTCTATATCTGTAGAATTATAAATAATCAAGTCAAGAGAAAAAAAGGTAACAAATAAGGATAAAGGTAACAAATAAGGATAAAGGTAACAAATAAGGATAAAGGTAACAAATAAGGATAAAGTAACAAATAAGGATAAAATAAGGATAAAGATAAACAAAAGGATTTGTTTATCTTTAACTATAATTTGTTAAAGATAAACAAATAAGGATCAATTAATAAAATAATTGAAGTAGACTTTGCAGTGAGTAAACTGTAGACTTATAAATATGTGGTTAACAAATGTATAAAGAGTATAATGTGCAAACAGGTTTATAACAGGTTGTTACACAGTAACAACGAGAACAGAAAGTGCAGTGCAATGTCAGTGTATCGATGTTTATCCTGAAGTGAAGTCACGTGATGTTAAGTGACTGAGTTCAGGAGTCTGATGGCCTGGGGAAGAAGCTCCTCCTGAGTCTCTCAGTTTTGGCCATCAGGCTTGAAGCGCTTACCAGATGGTAGCAGCGTGAAATGAGGGTTTGCAGGGTGATTAGAGTCCTTGATGATCTTGGTAGCTCTGCCTTTGCAGCGTTTGGTGTAGACGTCCTGCAGAGGCGGGAGAGCTGACCCTGAGATACGCTCGGATAAGCGCACTACTCTTTGCAGGGCTTTGCGGTCATGACTGGTGCTGTTCCCATACCACGCTGTGATGCACTGAGTTAAAACACTTTCTATCGCCCCTAAATAGAAAGTTTTCAGGATAGCTGGTGAAACCCTGAATTTCCTCAGCTGGCGCAGGTGGTACAGTCTTTGCCTGGCTTTTTTCACCTGTGTCTGAATGTGAGCAGTCCAGGTCAGGTCCTCGGAGATGTTTACTCCCAGGTACTTGAAGCTGCTCACTCTCTCTACTGGTGACCCGCTGATCATGAGGGGGAGTATGTCCGTTGCTGTCTCTTCCTGAAGTCCACAATCATTTCTTTGGTCTTGCCAACATTCAGAGAGAGACAGTTGTCCTGGCACCATGATGTTAGATGCTCCACCTCGTCCAAGTATGCCGTCTCATTGTTGTTGGAAATGAGGCCCAGGACAACAGTATCATCAGCAAATTTGATGATAGAGGTGGAGCTGTGTGTGGACAAACAGTCGTGTGTAGAGAGAGTAGAGCAGGGGGCTCAGGACACAGCCCTGTGGAGCTCCCACACTCAGGGTGATGGAGGTGGAGGTGGACTGGCCTATTCTCACCACCTGAGGCCTGCCAGTGAGGAAGTCCTCAATCCAGTGGCAGAGAGAAGGATTCAGGCCGAGATCCAGGAGTTTGGAGGTTAGCTTGGTGGGAACTATGGTGTTAAAGGCTGAGCTATAGTCAATAAATAGCAGTCTTACGTAGTTCCCACTTTTGCTGTCGATGTGAGTGAGGGAGGAGTGGAGGACATGAGAGATGGCATCTTCAGTCGATCTATTGGGACGATAGGCAAACTGAAGAGGGTCCAAAGTGTCAGGAATGAAGGCGCAAATGGTGTTTTTAATGAGTCTCTCAAAGACCTTCATGACTATAGACGTGAGAGCCACTGGACGATAGTCATTTAGGCAAGAGGGTTTACTGTTCTTAGGGACAGGGATGATGGTGGATTTTTTGAAGGAGGTGGGGACCACAGATGTAGCGAGGGACTCATTAAAGATAGATGTAAACAACCCGGTGAGCTGATCAGCACAGGACCGCAGAACACGACCTGAAATACCATCCGACCCAGCAGCTTTCCTGACGTCCACACGCTTGAGTGCTCTCCGAACTTCATCCTCCGAGACAGAGATCACGTGATTGTTGCTGCTCTGAGTAATTTCCTCTAACGCGCCACTTGGCGGAGTCGCGTTGCCGCGGTTACAGTCAAAGCGAGCATAGAAAGAGTTTAACTCGTTCACGAGCAACGGATCAACGCTTGCCTCTGCAGAGGATTTAGATCCAAAGGAGCAGATGGACCTCAGACCTTGCCACATGCGCTGCGAGTCGTTGAGTTGGAAATGAGACTCCACTCGGTCTTTATAACGGAGTTTTGCGGCTTTAACTGCTCGTCTGAGAGCATAGCAGGACGATCTGTATTCATTCATATTCCCTGAATGGAGACCGGCGTTGTAAGCAGCAGCAGTGCGTGCGTTCACTGCCGCGCGGATTGAATTGTCCACCCACGGTTTCTGATTTGAGAAGGACGTTATTGTTATTGTTTGCGTGGCTTGCTCTGTAAGCGTGTTGATGAAGCAAAGCGCCACGTCTGTGAACTCGCTTACGTCAGCTGAACTCGCTCGGAACATGTCCCAATCCACATCGCCCAGAGCTGCCTGTAGCGCGGTCTCTGAATGGGGTGACCAACGCTTAACTTCCCGCCTCACCGGGGGTTCCTGGAGATACTATTGCTAGAGCTGGCAAGAGTGTCTCTAATAAAAACATTTACGAGGTGGTACAGGGCATATCAGACACTTGTTAACCAGAAAGATGAAAATGTTGTGTCTCCAAGTGCCCATTTAATTCTACAGTGCCCGTCCTACAATAAACAGTCTAAGAATAGTCCTGTCACCTCTTGTAAGAGTGACGCAGTCTCCATTTAGAATGGCAGAGCTGTTGTAGTCTGACAGTAGTGCTTTTATAGCTCAGATTTGGACTCTGCATTGTCTTGAAGATGAGATCATCACGGACATTCACTAGCCCTTTTGTCTTAATCATAATCTAATAATACATACACATTCGTTTAAAGTAGTTTGTGTGGATGCAAGTATATGCATTTGTTTGTTTGTATATCTCAAGGGTCTCGTTGTTGGGTGTAACCTTGCACTATTTCTATAGTATTATAGGATTGTGGTAATGTAGGCCTTTGCATGCCTGACTTGTCCGAGACAAGACAATTGCTAAATGTTTACTAGTGTATCAAATTCCATGCAGTGAATAACATTAATTACAGTGTAATAACAAAAATCATTTGCAGATGAAAAAAATGAAAAAACCTAATGAAAAACTAATAAAACTTTTTTTTTATTATCTAGTATGGTGCTTGAAGGTTGATTCACATTCTTAAAAGTGCATCT
Organism: Paracanthobrama guichenoti; assembly: GCA_018749465.1. NCBI lineage: Eukaryota > Metazoa > Chordata > Actinopteri > Cypriniformes > Gobionidae > Paracanthobrama > Paracanthobrama guichenoti. The sequence goes on from CM031955.1 coordinate 1,755,543, forward strand.
TTCAATGTTCACTCCAAAACTGTTTCAAACATTGCTGGCTTTGAGGCGAAGTAGCTTGAGTTGATTATTGACTCCATTTGCCAGATGTGGTTTGTATTTTGGGCACACTTTGTTTTTAAACGGTTTGTGTAAAATATTTTTTTAAATATTTGTGGGTTAACTAAGAATGGGGAATAAAGCACTGTTTTCTAATATGAATGGGTTTGTGGTTTAGCTCATTCCTGTGCAGTTCAAGACAATTTACGCACATTCATGTTATCTTGTCTTAAAGCCAGTTCACCTATTGAACTCGTCTCTTTGTGTTGCTATATATTTCTCTCATGTAGGCCTTTGGTATGTCAATGATGTTTTTTTTGTTGTTTTTTTTGAATGAGAGTTATCTTTGTTCTATTCATCAGTGTATGTGGTTGTAGTTCAGAACATTCTCAGAAAAAAGGTGTAAAAATGGTGCCTTTTGTGGGCACAACAGCTTGTCACTGGGACAGTACCCTTAAAAGGACATATTTGTATCTTTTTCACCCTTAAAAGGTGCATATTATGCTGCGTTCCAGGCAGGTTTTTGAGCCCGTAAGTTACGACTTCAAACCACGACTCACAACTTGGTAACGTTCCAGGCAAAGTCACACCAAACTGCCTGAGTGCAAGGAATTGCGGTAGCTAGATGTAAACAAAGCATGGCGGACCATACAGGACTTATGCTCATTCACAATCATTTCTATCACCAAAGGTGCTTACTCCTTGCTTATTTGCTGAGGAGAAAATTTTTTTTATTTTAAACTGAGGAGAAAAAAATGGCGTATAAGGCAAGAGAAGCTGTTACACCTTTTATTATATGTTATTTGTAAAATACCGTGTACGACTTCCATTGTTGTTTCACGGGATATGTGACGTCAGAGCTCGTAACTGGGAGTACATCGATCTAGTACGAGTTCACGGCTGGGAAGTCACGGGTTTGATTGCAGTTCCAGTGCACTCTCACGGGTATAAGGTTGGAAAAACACGGGTTACGGGTTGCCTGGAACATGCCATTAGTACCTTAGAGTAGCAATATGTACCTTAAGGTATTACTTAGAACCTTTCAAAAGAAAAAAAAAGTTTGTTGTACCCCTAAAGGTACAGTTTTTGCACATTTTCTGAGAAGTGTGGGTTTTGTGACTGAGCAGAATAGGATATGGGGTTAAAATAGGTTGTAATTTGTGGACCAGGGTACATCAGTCTCTGGGTGCTTTGGGTCTTTGTAAATAGTTGGTTTTAAGTCACCTTGGAATATAGAAAATATTTCAGAAGAATGTCAGCAGTGAAAGTAGGTTACAGTTTGACACATGAGTGAGTAGAGGAGAAGAGATTAATAAGGCTGAATGCTTGGCGAAAGAAATTCTTGTGTCCTTGGCTATTAGTGTTTTACACAAAAATACTATTTCTACTTTCAAATTTCACATTTAATTCAATGTGTTACTTGCTGTTTCTTTGTAATTAATTGTGAAATTTACTAGAAATTGTAATACACCATTTTTTTCAGCGTACATCCAAGTGAAATATATCATTGAATAAAGGGAAAAAAAGTGTCTTGTTAATGGTGCCATGCTAAGCCTGAGGCTCTCTAGTTATCTGCCTCAGCCCCTGGCCTCTTCTGTCCTCCATTTGAGCTCCTGCTTTTCCACGGCCAGGCCCAGCCACAAGCATAAGGGGATAATCAGTGTGTGAGTGACATGATCACAGACTTTTTGCATCAATATTTACATAGACATAATAGAAAAAAAATTATTGTTAATCAAATTTTTGTGTTACCAGAGTAATATTAAAATACATGAAAATGAATTTTATAGTATATAAACTGTAATAAACATAAAACAACACAAAATATGTTGACATTGTATCTTTATTTTTGAATGGCCAGTTATTTGGTGTTTGTGTGAGGTTGAGAATGTAGCTTTTCATTAAATGTCAAACACCAGTGCATGTTGAATAATTTCTGAACATTTTTTGAAATTTTTTTCATTTTTGCTCTGGTAGCAGTTATGAAAAAGCCGTTATACCTCAAAACAAGGGTCATGTGTTATTCTCTACTGTAGAATGCTCAAAACAGAAGTCATAACATTTGTATTTAATTTAGTGGTTGTCACTGAAGAAACCTGTGTCTACTGTGTTTAGGATTCAGTGATTTGTGCCAGTTGTTTATTACGTCGCTGCCAGGACTATTTCTGACCATTTTAGTGCCCTGGGTGAGAGCCCTGACACCCCCTTTCCCCTGCTCACGACACAACTGTGTTTCTAGCATTGATTTGATACTTTTTACAAATTATATAAATAAGTTATCTTAATAAGCATTAAATTATTCACCAACTTATGTACATTAATTATTTTTCTGTACGCACAGCACAGCAGTCGCCTGTCCATATTGGTTGTCATGGAAATGACACTAGTGTAGTGGGTTAGTGTAGAGAGAGCATCAGGGTTTGTGCAGATACTGTAAAATAAAAATTTCAGGACTTTCAAGCAATTTTGTTTGATTAAAATTACAGATATAAGGTATCCAAAATACAACTTATAATTGATTTAATAAAATTAAGTTTAAAAGGTGTGCTTGGTATTGAGAAATGGTCTGTTTTTGGGAGGGGCTAAAACGGTGTCTCGATGACGCACTGGAGCCACTGAGCATATGGCCCATCCCCCAACACTATCATAACTGTTGATGGCGCATTGGAGCCACTGAGCCTGGCCCCTCCCCTACACTATCATAATTAGAGCACATTCGCATCAGTTCGCCCGCTCAATTGCAAGTTACTGTCAGTACCGTTAGTTACTACAGCCTACAACTTACAAAACAAAAACTATGATATCAAGAAGAGGTGGATTCATTTTGTGAACAGCTACCTTGATGGAGAGCTGAGGATCATCACCAACAACTGCCTCTGCATTGCAATGACTTCACACTGGATAGTTTTACAAACTTCAGAATGGGGCGACCCAATTATCTCCCACCCGGGCCTTCATCCTCCCATCCCGCTGACTTCTGGTGCCGTCGTGAGCTGTACGTGAGTGTTGTCTTCAGCGCTTGAGAGCAGAGAATGGACCCTTTTCACAGACTGATGACGTGTTTTAACGGTCATCGATATCGTACATATTGCAAAGTTATTTGTATTTTCATTTTTACCATTTTTTTATGTACATTTATAAAACTAATACTTTATTTTATTACTTTTGCATAAAATTATTTTTTTTTTTTTTTTTTTTTTTTTTTTTTTTACAATTTTGATAAGCTATTTTATTTACTTGGTGGATTTTTTATAATTCAAATATGGCTGGGTGGTTAATAACATTTGTCTGGTGTGACAAGGACTTTAATGATGGGGATTCATAACTTCAGTGCATAGTAGACCATTCATAAAAAAATGCTGATTCATTCTGGAATGAAGCAAGGTTGTAAACAAGGAAATTATTTTAACTTTGAACAACATGAAAGCTGTATACTTTGAAATATATTAGCATTATATATCTATATCAGATGGTCTGCAATGTTAGTTTTGTGTGAAAAGATTGTATTTGTGTTTTAGCGAAAAATTAAAAATGTATATCATATAGCCTATATTGTCTAAACTTTACGTACTTGTCACCTTGTACAAACCCTGTATCAATCAAAGTTTCGAGTGCAGAGTATTCAAATCTAAACATGATTTTCCTTTCGTTTACTTTCTATAGGGACTTCTAGATGACATTTTATAATAAAATGCTTATAATAAAAACAGTGCTTATAATACAACAGTATTGTTTTTTCACTTTCAGTAATGGCACATTAGTCTATTATTTTTCTATAAAATTTAAACATGCTTTATGAAAACACTTAAATTAGCCTTAATGCCTTTTCGTTACACGAATATGAATTTCTTAAATGTTGCCCAACCCTATAATGAATCTGTGAACGAAACAAAGGCTTTAATGACATTTCCCAGTATGTTAAATTCAATTTAAAGGATCTAATACAGCTAAAATGGCTATTGATATATTTGATTCATTATATGATTATTTAAATATTTCATATGAGAGAGCTGTTGGTATATTACTTTCATATGCTAATATTCATGGGCTAAAATGTGCTTGGCACATGGTGAATTTTTGCTAACATGCAGTGTGGTTATGTTAACATACTGGGAATGTCATTTAAAGCCTTTGTGTTAACAAGGCTGTTGAGGCACTCACTAGTGCCCCCTCCATCTGGTAGCACCCTAGACAACTGCCTAGTTCGCCTCTGCCTAAATGTCCCTGATTGCTGCTGCTATTGGTGATGTTCAACTCTTGTGTTGTTTTTGTGATAAACATGGCTTTTCGTAGATAAGCTGATCTCTTGACTGATGTGCAGTTGCTGTGACTGGTCTTTACTGTGCAGTAACATTCTGATCTTGGTCCTCCTCCACTCTCGGACAAATTTTTTTTTTTTTTTTTTCTCAATCCGTTGGGATTATGGCCTTCATTTCTATGTTGGAGAAGGAGGGATGGGTAATGAGGTGAAAGGGAAAGAGGATGAATCAGGAGCAGGTGGTTGTGCCTGTGTCACATGGCCAGTTTGTTGGTGCACATGGATGGCGTTTCATTATGGTGATGTTGTATGCTGTAGAAGCATGAAGGGTTTTACTGGGTAGACTTTGCAGTCAAGATGTCAAATGTCAGTCATTTTGTCATCGTTTTCTGATGTCTCCTCAAGTCCTAATCTCACACACTTCATCCAATATTTTTAGCCTTAAAATTTTACAGTTTTCCAAATATAATAATTAGCTGAAAGTGATGGTAACTTGGTCGAAGGAGAAATGTTTCCTGTTGATACAATGTATGAATAAGTTTATTCAATATTGTGCTTAAATCATGCATGCATACATGATGTGGAGTGTATACTGTAGTTGATTATTGATTTTTTTTCACCCTCTTTTTAAGCATGAAGACTTTCCTTTTAGAAAAAGTAGCTGTTTAAGCAACAGTGACCTTTTAAAATATTTGTATAAAGGTCTGATTTTAGATTTTGCATATTTTGAAGGCATTAAAATTTTTAATATGCATACATTTCTGTGTGTGATTGCTGTGTTTGCTGTCTTAAATCCGCCTCCTGAACCTAAAAAGTGCAATGTGCTTTTTATGCTGCTCTTCCTATTTAACATGTTATTTAACCTATTAAAAGAACATGCATACAAAAAAGTTCAATACACTACAATATTAGTTTGTTGCAAAGACCGTAACAAATGAACAATTGTCTATATTTACACATTGTGCATTTATTTATCTTTGTATTTTTCTTTGTCAGGTTGACAGAGTCATCCGGATCACTTACTGATGGACCAGTTAACTACAAGTACAAGACTAAATGCACTTGGCTCATTGAAGGATAGTGAGTACCACTGTCAAACTAATCTCTCTGTATTATTTTTTTTTCGCAAATGTTCTCACAATTTACATCTATATTATTTACTAGATTCCTTTGCTCCAAGCAATGTACAAATTAGAATTAGGATTTTAAAAAAAAAAACATTGTTCATTTATTTTTGTAAGCTTGTCCTGCAGCACGTTATTGGAGTTCCTCTGAAACCCTCCACCTCCCCCAGCTCCACCTGCCTAAATCTGCTACGGGATCAGCAGCTGCATATCTTACATGCTCACAGCAGTGTGTCTGTGTATCTATTAGCAGTAGCAAGTTCATACTTGCACTGTAGCAGTTGTTTAGCAGATACAAATACATTAACATAACCATATTCAATAACATGCTAAAACTATTGAGTGTTGTCATTGAAACACAGTCGACTTTACTCTTTTTATTCAAGAAAATTTATTTATTTTCTGTTTTTATTTTAGCCCAAATGCTGTGCTGAGGTTGAGGTTCAACCATTTTGCCACAGAGTGCAGTTGGGATCACATGTATGTTTTTGATGGAGACTCGATTTACGCACCTTTGATAGCTGTGTTTAGGTGAGTGGGACTGAAATCATTGTAATACACACACCCTGACACAGCGGATACAAACTTTGTAATTTTATATCAAACAAAAATGCATTGCATTAAGACAGAGCCTATTATATCATGAACAAAAGAATATTATACATGAATGAAAATAAATAATATATATATATATATATATATATATATATATATATATATATATATATATATATATATATATATATATATATATATATATATAATAAACAAAAGTATAACAAATGATCAACAGCTCCTTATGTCCAATTCAGTGAAATCTACAGTGAAATTTAACCAAAATTCATCAACAAAACATTACAATCAAATCAGACTAAGTCACCCATGAAGTGAGGTTGAAAAATGTATGCTGATCTTTCATTTGTGTGAACTTGTGACTTCTCTTCCCTTGGTGTTACATAATTTTTTCAATTGAAAGCGTAGCGAGGGTGTTAACCTCTGCTGACCCATGGAATTTCATTTTAAAGTTACTCTTGTTTCTCTTCTATGAAATGAAGCTTAACTACAGATATTTTTTTCATACACGCATTCAAATAAATGAACAAATAGCACAGATGAAAGCACCGTGTCAGTTTAACAATCAAAAGGGTTACTAGCCTATATTTCCTGATTCATCATTTAGCCTTGTCTGCTGTCATTAAGGAAAACAAACTGAGTATGAATCTTTTAATTAAAATTACTAGAATGCAGAGTAATAAATGGAATGAAATCAAAGTGGGGAAAATATACATATCTTCACTCTAAAAACAACCCAAGTTGAGTTGAAAATGGACTAACCTTAGCGATTGGGCTGTTTTAACCCAGTAAATGGGTTGTTTTAACCCAGCGGTTGGATTAAATGTTTGCTTAAAACAACCCAATCGCTGGGTTAGTCCATTTTCAACCCAACTTGGGTTGTTTTTAACCCAGCATTTTTTAGAGTGTTGTTTATAAATATTTAGTCAATATATGCTGATTCCCACATGCACAAAAAATACAAACAAACATTTTTTTAATATCTCTATGGACCATGCAAAAAATATTTGTCAGAATTATGGCCTAATTGGAATATGTACCTTAGTTGGTGAATGTTCTGCTGTACACAAAGGAAGATATTTGGTAGAATGTTTGTAACCAAGCAGATCTCGCCCGCATTGACTACCATAGTAGGAGAGAAAAAAAATACTATGGTAGTCAATGGGGGGGCGAGATCTGCTATTTTGTTTTTCTTCGTTTTTTTTCAAATACTTTTTTTGCTTCAGATCAATGTTTGTAATGTTGTGATTCAACTCATAGCTGGTTGGTTTAGTTCATGGCTTCTAACTCTTATAAAGACTTCCATGTATAAAAATCCCTATGGGAAAAATCCTTCCGAAAACAAGGCTGCTGAAAAAGTGGGTGGGCACTGTTGCGCTCTATGAGAGACTAGCTCACACATAATGATGCAAGTAACACATTGCTCTTTGCTATTAATATGTGAGGAAAAAAATCATATTCTCATAAGGGTAATATGTCGGAAATATGCCACCTAAAACTAGAGGTTACTTTAGTCAAGTCACATTAAATGCAAAGCAGTCTGTTTGGTTTTCTCTTTTCTCATCCCTTTAACTCTTTTCTTCTTCATTTGAAGTGCTATCTCTTATTCCTTTTTAATGGGATGGATCTTGTGTTCAGACACCTACTGTGTACTTTAGTGTGTGTGTGTGTGTTGGTGTGCGGTATCTGATCCATTTCATCTCTGTTTTCCTGTGGCGTGTCTTGAGAGTCCCAGCTGGTTGTCCACTTGTTGTGCTGCTGACGCACTAAATGTGAGGTCATTTTAAAAATGTCGGACCGTCAAGAGCATAGAGATTTATTTAAATACTGTTTGTTTAACAGCACCTGTCCTCATGCTGAGTTGAACATGTGAACACAAAGGAAGTCTTTTCTCTGATTTGTGTGTCATACTCTTGCATGTCCAGTGGCCTGGTTGTCCCAGAAACAAAAGGAAATGAAACCATTCCAGAGGTGGTGACCACATCTGGGTATGCATTGTTGCACTTTTTTAGTGATGCTGCCTACAATCTTACAGGATTCAACATCTTTTATTCGTGAGTATCATTATACAGTAACAAAGCTTTTGTATATTTTTTTTGTTTTAAGTATAACTTTTCTTATCGTCTTGATCCCTCTCTCCCTTCTGTGTTTTTCAGGATAAACTCCTGTCCTAATAACTGTTCGGGTCATGGAAGGTGTACTACAGGGAACTCCATCTCTAGTAGTGTTTACTGCGAGTGTGAGCGATATTGGAAAGGTGAGGCCTGTGATATCCCCTACTGTTGGGATGACTGTGGCAGTCCTGACCGTGGATACTGCGACCTTACCGGAGAAAAGCTTTGCGTCTGCAATGACAGCTGGCAAGGTGAGGTGCCAGTAATTCTTCAGATGTCATTATGATCCTACTGTATTTACATTTTACATTTACATTGGCAGACGCTTTTATCCAAAGCGACTTACATTGTATTCAAGGTACACATTTTTACATTTTTTGTCAGTTCTTGCTTTCCCTGGGAATCGAACCCATGACCTTGGTGTTGCTAGCGCCACGCTCTTATTGTTTGAGCTACAGGAAAGCAGATAGATATATATATACACTCACCTAAAGGATTATTAGGAACACCATACTAATACTGTGTTTGACCCCCTTTCGCCTTCAGAACTGCCTTAATTCTACGTGGCATTGATTCAACAAGGTGCTGAAAGCATTCTTTAGAAATGTTGGCCCGTATTGATAGGATAGCATCTTGCAGTTGATGGAGATTTGTGGGATGCACATCCAGGGCATGAAGCTCCCGTTCCACCACATCCCAAAGATGCTCTATTGGGTTGAGATCTGGTGACAGGGGGGGCCATTTTAGTACAGTGAACTCATTGTCATGTTCAAGGAACTAATTTGAAATGATTTGAGCTTTGTGACATGGTGCATTATCCTGCTGGAAGTAGCCATCAGAGAATGGGCACATGGTGGTCATAAAGAGATGGACATGGTCAGAAACAATGCTCAGGTAGGCTGTGGCATTTAAACGATGCCCAATTGGCTCTAAGGGGCCTAAAGTGTGCCAAGAAAACATCCCCCACACCATTACACCACCACCACCAGCCTGCACAGTGGGAACAAGGCATGATGGATCCATGTTCTCATTCTGTTTACACCAAATTCTGACTCTACCATCTGAATGTCTCAACAGAAATCGAGACTCATCAGACCAGGCAACATTTTTCCAGTCTTCAACCGTCCAATTTTGGTGAGCTTGTGCAAATTGTAGCCTCTTTTTCTATTTGTAGTGGAGATGAGTGGTACCGGTGGGGTCTTCTGCTGTTGTAGCCCATCCGCCTCAAGGTTGTGCGTGTTGTGGTTTCACAAATGCTTTGCTGCATACCTCGGTTGTAACGAGTGGTTATTTCAGTCAAAGTTGCTCTTCTATCAGCTTGAATCAGTCGGCCCATTCTCCTCTGACCTCTAGCATCAACAAGGCATTTTCGCCCACAGGACTGCCGCATACTGGATGTTTTTCCCTTTTCACACCATTCTTTGTAAACCCTAGAAATGGTTGTGCGTGAAAATCCCAGTAACTGAGCAGATTGTGAAATACTCAGACCGCCCGTCTGGCACCAACAACCATGCCACGCTCAAAATTGCTTAAATCACCTTTCTTTCCCATTCTGACATTCAGTTTGGAGTTCAGGAGATTGTCTTGACCAGGACCACACCCCTAAATGCATTGAAGCAACTGCCATGTGATTGGTTGATTAGATAATTGCATTAATGAGAAATTGAACAGGTGTTCCTAATAATCCTTTAGGTGAGTGTGTATATGTATATGTATATATATATATATATATATATATATATATATATATATATATATATATATATATATATATATATATATATATATATATATATATATATATATATATACACACACACATAAATACATACACATATATACATATACACACATATATACATATATACATATATATATATATATACATATACATATACATATACATATATACATATATATATGAGATTTTGGTTTTGAAATGAATTTAATAGAAAACAGTTATTTTTGACTGGAACATTATTTCAAAGTATTACTGTATTTTTGGTCAAATAAATGTAGCCTTGGTGAGCACAACTTCTTTCAAAAACATTAGAAATATTATCGACCCCAAAAAGTTTTAAAGAGTAGTGTACATTTGTGCATTTTTCCTCAATATGTTGATTACAGAGATTCATGGCATATGATGGCATATACAATGGTGGTCAGAATTATTGGCACCGCTGGTAATTATGATCCAAGATAGCTGCAAAAATAAGTCTGCATTGTTTATACTTTTGATTGATCATTCAAATAAATGTGCAAAAACCTAACCTTTCATTGAAATAAAAGAATGGAAAGTCGGGGGAAAATAACATTATGAAAAAATATTTTTCTCCAAAACATGTTGGCCACATTTATTGGCACCCCTATAATTTTTTATGAGTAAAATATTTCTGAAGTATATTCCCATTAATATTTACATTTTTTTAGCATACCAGGGTGACTAGGAACATGAAATTGTCCAGCCATGACTTCCTGTTCCACAGGAGTATAAATATGAGGAAACACAAAGGCCAAATTCCCTTCATCAGTCATCACGATGAGTAAAACCAAAGAATATGGTGCTGATGTGCAGCAAAAGATTGTTGAGCTTCACAAAATAGAAAGTGTCTGTAGGAAAATAGCTAAAGCATTGAAAATTCCCATTTCCATTATCATGGCAATAATTAAGAAGTTCCAATCAACTAAAGTTGTTACAAATCTGCCTGGAAGAGGACATGTGTATTTATCGTCCTAATGCACGATGAGGAGGAGAGTTTGAGTGGCCAAAGACTCTCCAAGGATCACAGATGGAGAATCACAGAGATTAGTTGAGTTTTGGGGTCAGAAAGCCTAAAAAAAAAAAAAATCAAACAACCCCTACATCACATGTTGTTTGGGAGGGTTTCAAGAAAAATCCTCCTCGCTCATCCAAAAACAAACTCCAGCACTCATGTCACACAGCATGTCAGTTTTCAGACATGACTGGAACTTCAGAAGGGACCTGGTTCTATGGTCAGATGAAACTATAAAAAGAGCTTTTTGGCAGCAAACCCACCAGATGGGTTTGGTGCAAACAGGGATAAAAAGTACCCCATGGTTAAAAATACCACTGGATTGTTAATGTTGTGGGCCTATTTTTTTTTGCTGGAGGTCCTGGTATACATGGTATCTTGGATTCTAGCAAATACCAACAGATAAAAAATCTAAACCTGATGGCCTCTGCTAGAAATCTTATAATGGGCCGTGGTTGGGTCAACATCAAAATCAACTCAAAAATGTGTCACTGAGCACAAAATGAAGCTTCTGCCATGACCATCCAAATTCCCTGACCTGAACCCTATAGAAAATGAGTGAGGTGAACTGAAGAGAAGACGCACCAACATGGAGCTGTGAATCTGAAGGATCTGGAGAGATTCTGTATGCAGGAATGGTCTCTGATCTCTTGTCAGGGGTCCAAAATCATCAGGCATTATAGGAGAAAACTCTTATCTTGGGCTGTTATCTTGGGAAAAGAAGGTTGCTAAAAGTATTTAATAAAAGGGTGCCAATAATTATGGCCAACATGTTATGGCCAACCCCTCAGTTTCAGTTCTTTTACTTCAGTGGAAGATTAGATTTTTGCTAATTCTTTGAATGAAAGCTCAAAAGGATAATCAATGCAGATTTATTTTTACAGCCATCTTTGATCATATTTATCAGGGGTGCCAATAATTCTGACCACAACTATACATGGAATATTCCTTAAAGCCACCTAAACAAATATACCAGTAACAAAATCACAACTTGTCTCGTTTCGTGTCAATAATGCCACCTGCTGGTTATCAATAATATGTTAATTTTTAATAATGTTAAATTTTAAACATGAGGTAAAGTAATAGGAAAATATAGCTATGCAATATTAATACTAGTTATACACGTAGCCTATAACAACAGCATACTATCTTAGAATCTCAATAATAGACTTCCAAAAGAAAGAAAAAATCACCTTAAAAAAACTTTATGTAAATGCAATTGAAACCGAAACAGCGCCTGACATAGGCTATTTTACGAAATATTTTTTCATTTAATAATATTTCAAATCAAAAGTAAATGTGCATATATGTAGTTATTTTAATATATTTTAAATTGTCATCTTGTAAATAAATTAATAAATCAAATTAATCTCCATTCTTAATCTCATTTGCATAAGAAGTTGTCGCGTGACGAATCTGCATATTCAGCGGAAATCTGGCGCCAACCAAAATAAAGTCAAATGAAAGATGCACATGGTCCGGACCCAGACAATCTCCCCGCAGGACGATCTGTTGCAGCGGCTCTTGCATTTATGTCAGGAAGAGGACCGTTTACATCCAAATGTTATTTAATTCACACAAAACAAAACTTAAACATAGTTTTTAGAACTGCTTAAATCGGCCATTTTCAGAAGTTTTACTAAATATGAAGAGCTATTGTGCGTTCAACTTTAATCATGCCCAACAACAGATATCTGTTTTAAAGCAGTGGTGAGTAATTCACTCCTTGATTTGCTTAATAAAAGTTATGGTTAACTATATATATATATATATATATATATATATATATATATATATATATATATATATATATATATATATATATATATATATATATATATATATACACACACACAAGTAAGATATAATGTCTGCGCAGGATGAAATCCTCCATTTGTCAGCAAACCAATGAGAACGCGGACAGTGATGACGATACAACAGCTTAGGCGCCAAAACTAGCTGGCAGATTTGAAGAAAATTACCGTCATTTGGCAAATAAAAAAATGACAGTAAAAAACACCCAAAAAAATACCTAAAAAAAAAAAAAAAATTTAATTTATAATGTTGATATTAATGGTCGAGTCCACGAATGGCTTGGGTATGCAGCGTGTATGGACTGCACGCCCCTGAGACGTTTGCTTTTTTTAAAGGAACTGATATCTTTTTAGAGGTCTGTTATTTAAATTCTAAGATGATATGCTGTTGTTCTGATGTCTTTATGATGGAGATCACTGGAAGAGAGTTTGGAAAAGCTCCACGCGAACTTGCAACCTCATTCTTCATTATTTTAGAGAGGATTTTTACTAACCACCAGGTGGCAGTGTTGGATCATTTTTGGATCTGCCCTTCAACAGCTGCCTATTTGCAGTAATTCATAGCATTGTAATGGCACATTTTGACCTCAAAGTTTATTTTGTGTTTACGGCTAATAAGTTACTTTATATTATTTCCATATTTCTAACCATTTATTCAGCCATTTTTTCCCCCCCACAAGCAATCTTGATTTAGTTTTTTTTGGGTTATGATTTATAATAGCATTTAAAATTCACAGCAAGATCATGTTTGGTTGAGATGTGTTTTCTATAACACGGTTAAGAAGTCAGACATCTCAAGTTGACAGTTCTGTTTCAAAGCCATCAGTATTTGTTCAGAATCTTATACTAGAGTTTATGATTCACACATGTCCTGTGAACATGCTTCTGTGTAGTTTCATTTGCTATTCTTGTTTCTTATCTGACACTTCTTTCCCATCCCAGGTCCAGATTGCTCTTTAAAATTTCCTTCGACTGAACCGCACTGGTTTCTGCCTAACGTGAAGCCTGATGGACAGTCACTTGGCCGGGCCTCTCATAAAGCAGTTGTTCATGGGAAGCTGATGTGGGTCATTGGAGGGTTCACCTTTAACTACAGCTCCTTTCAGATGGTTTTAAAGTAAGTTCTGCTGTCTGGTGTCACCATCAGCCAATATTTTTTACTTCACTTTTTGCACATCACTTGCGTCTAGAAGAATCATTCATTTGTGATGTTATCTTTAAAGAATTAGTTTACTTTAAAATGAAAATTACCCCATGATTTACTCACCCTTAAGTCATCCTTGGTGTATATGACTTTCTTCTTTCTGATGAACACAATCAGAGTTATATTAATAAATATCCTGGGTCTTCCAAGCTTTGTAATGGCAGTGAACGGGTCTCAGTTTGAAGCTCAAAAAAGTGCATCCATCCATAATTAACATACTCCACATGGCTCTGGGGGGGGGGTTAATAAAGGCCTTCTGAAGCAAATCAATAAGGTTTGTAAGAAAAATATCCATATTTAAAACTTTATAAAGTAAAATATCTAGTTTCCATATTCAACTTACGACAAAGCGTAACAGTCTCTGTGACTGGCTCTCAGTTTTCTGTGGTTCAGTCTGCTAAATATAATGAACTGAATAACAGGCTAGTAGGTGAAAATCACATTTTATACTAAAATACATTTCCTTAAGTAGCGACTAGTTTATTTTCGTTTATTAGTCTATGCAAATATTAAATGTGTTTTACCGGATTCAGTGCATCGTGAACTTGTATTTTTGTTGTGTCTGGCAGGTTTAATTAGGAAGTTGTTATCCTGTATGTGTGTAGCTGTAGGCTATTTAACGACTTTTGATGAGATCCACACTGGTTCCTTTTAGTGATACACCATGTTTTTTCATGGCCGATTCCAACTGCTGTTTTTCTTTTCTTTTTTTTAAAGCAAATATATTTGTTGTTTATTTGCTCTATAACAGGCAAACTGGCCTTTAAAAAAATATCTGTGGCCATTTGAATAAGAGGCAACCACTGCAATTTAATAATGATCCCCAAAAAAGATGCTACACGCATGTAGCATGAGAAGTTGTGTTTCATTTGAATAAGATTGTATAATTTCTAGATCTAAAGCAAAAGTTGAATGGTCTGACTTTAAATTTGTGTAATTATGCTACAGAAGACACACCTGCACAAAACAAACAGCAGAAGGACTAAATGAAAATACAAATTCACTCTCTGACAGTAGGTGGCGCTTATGGAACAGCAGAGGTTTCTTTAGGTACCACTGTACACAAAGCAGCATTGTGCTTATAAACACTACTTTATACAGCGGTAGGAGGAAAAGAAAATGCCATCAAAACATTTCTGAAGACAGTCAAGATTCAAGATTCAAGAGTTTTATTTGTCACATACACAGTTATATACAGAATATACAACCGGCAGTGAAATGTAAACAGGTCCGCTCCATGGACAGTGCAAATTCACAGTTAAAAACACAAGGAAGAAATTATAATAGAAATAGTATATAAAAAAGTACTCTCTCTCTCTATATATATATATATATATATATATATATGTCTATATCTGTAGAATTATAAATAATCAAGTCAAGAGAGAAAAAAAAAAGGTAACAAATAAGGATAAAGTGGAATAAAATAATTGAAGTAGACTTTGCAGTGAGTAAACTGTAGACTTATAAATATGTGGTTAACAAATGTATAAGAGTATAATGTGCAAACAGGTTTATGACAGGTTGTTACACAGTAACAACGAGAACAGAAAGTGCAGTGCAATGTCAGTGTATCGATGTTTATCCTGACGTGAAGTCACGTGATGTTAAGTTCAGGAGTCTGATGGCCTGGGGAAGAAGCTCCTCCTGAGTCTCTCAGTTTTGGCCATCAGGCTTGGAAGCGCTTACCAGATGGTAGCAGCGTGAAGTGAGGGTTTGCAGGGTGATTAGAGTCCTTGATGATCTTGGTAGCTCTACCTTTGCAGCGTTTGGTGTAGACGTCCTGCAGAGACGGGAGAGCTGACCCTGAGATACGCCGGATAAGCGCACTACTCTTTGCAGGGCTTTGCGGTCATGACTGGTGCTGTTCCCATACCACGCTGTGATGCACTGAGTTAATACACTTTCTATCGCCCCTAAATAGAAAGTTTTCAGGATAGCTGGTGAAACCCTGAATTTCCTCAGCTGGCGCAGGTGGTACAGTCTTTGCCTGGCTTTTTCACCTGTGTCTGAATGTGAGCAGTCCAGGTCAGGTCCTCGGAGATGTTTACACCCAGGTACTTGAAGCTGCTCACTCTCTCTACTGGTGACCCGCTGATCATGAGGGGAGTATGTCCGTTGCTGTCTCTTCCTGAAGTCCACAATCATTTCTTTGGTCTTGCCAACATTCAGAGAGAGACAGTTGTCCTGGCACCATGATGTTAGATGCTCCACCTCGTCCAAGTATGCCGTCTCGTTGTTGTTGGAAATGAGGCCCAGGACAACAGTATCATCAGCAAATTTGATGATAGAGGTGGAGCTGTGTGTGGACAAACAGTCATGCGTGTAGAGAGAGAGTAGAGCAGGGGGCTCAGGACACAGCCCTGTGGAGCTCCCACACTCAGGGTGATGGAGGTGGAGGTGGACTGGCCTATTCTCACCACCTGAGGCCTGCCAGTGAGGAAGTCCTCAATCCAGTGGCAGAGAGAAGGATTCAGGCCGAGATCCAGGAGTTTGGAGGTTAGCTTGGTGGGAACTATGGTGTTAAAGGCTGAGCTATAGTCAATAAATAGCAGTCTTACGTAGTTCCCACTTTTGCTGTCGATGTGAGTGAGGAGGAGTGGAGGACATGAGAGATGGCATCTTCAGTCGATCTATTGGGACGATAGGCAAACTGAAGAGGGTCCAAAGTGTCAGGAATGAAGGCGCAAATGGTGTTTTTAATGAGTCTCTCAAAGACCTTCATGACTATAGACGTGAGAGCCACTGGACGGTAGTCATTTAGGCAAGAGGGTTTACTGTTCTTAGGGACAGGGATGATGGTGGATTTTTGAAGGAGGTGGGGACCACAGATGTAGCGAGGACTCATTAAAGATAGATGTAAACAACCCGGCGAGCTGATCAGCACAGGACCGCAGAACACGACCTGAAATACCATCCGCCCGGCAGCTTTCCTGGCGTCCACGGCAGAGTGCTCTCGAACTTCATCCTCCGAGACAGAGATCACGTGATTGTTGCTGCTCTGAGTAATTTCCTCTAACGCGCCACTTGGCGGAGTCGCGTTGACGCGGTTACAGTCAAAGCGAGCATAGAAAGAGTTTAACTCGTTCACGAGCAACGGATCAACGCTTGCCTCTGCAGAGGATTTAGATCCAAAGGAGCAGATGGACCTCAGACCTTGCCACATGCGCCGCGAGTCGCATTTCCCTTCAGAGAAACATTTGTATAAACCCCCACCCCCAATTAAATATTTCTATTTTTCTCCCTATATTTCGAGCATTGTGAACAGTGAGCTTGCTGCGCCCACTGCCTGGTTACAGTATTTGCTCTGCTGGAGCTTCTGTGTTCTCTCCTTTTTGCAACCATCTTGAGCGTGTCCAATCTCTGGCTTGTGTTAACGTCCTGTTTACAGACTTCATAATATTTCCACACAAATGACATTTTTGGAAATTATTGCAATGTAGTTTGTGTGCAAGCCCGGAATAGAGTTTGGCCAAAATAAAACAAAAAACCGTCTGGTTCTGATTAATGACCAGTCGACTAGTGCATCTCTAGTTCCTTTGCTCCATCCAAGCAGTTACCATCAGCGGAAAAATCCCTCTGTAATGCGTTGGTTTATTTTCCCGCTCTAGAACATGACAGCTGCGCAAATGGATTTTTATTATTGTCATATTGTAATTTCAGGGAGGAAGAAAAAAATACAGACATAATTGAGATGCAGGACATGTCTTAATTAAATGTAATATATACATCATCTTTTGTCAAATTTTTACATTTAATTTTACATTTTACACAGTAGGACTGTTCACTGAAAATTCATCTTTGCAATGCAGAGGAAACACGGAGGCTGCATCTGAAATGGCATTTAGATTGCATTTGATGCATTTACACAGACTGATTAATGCAGCTCAAAGGGACATGAATGCATTTAACCTGCTGTTACAAATGCATAAACAATGTTTTAATGTTTTAAATATAAAACTTGATTTTTATCAAATATTGATATTGTGAAATTATTTTAAAAATGAAAAGACACTTGTGAAATTAAAATGGCCAGTAGGTGGCAGCAAGTCACTATTAATGAGTGAGTCATTGAGATTCAGCCTCAAACGGCTGATTCATTCAGGAAACTAAGCTTTTGATGAGTGAGTCTTTGAATTCAAACAATTCATTCATTCACCACCACCGTGTGTTGCTCAGAGACAGTCCTGATAAGGTCGATTGATGTCAGAGTACGGTTCGGTTGGATGATGTGAACGCTGTCTTCCGAACTCGAGTGCGCACCTGTGAACCGTACCCAGGTCCGCTTGAAAAGGTGGTCTGGGGTATGGTTCATGTTGACTCCGGTACAGTTCACTGCTGATGTGAATGCAATCGTACTAAATCGCGGAAGAGATCCACTATTAATGACATATGATTTGATAAAACTGTGTGTTTGTGTGTGTTTCACTCATTTTCCTGGCGAGCGTGACTGATGTACTGCAAGCAGAGAGCTGTAGATCTCATTTCTGCTTGTCTTCAATGTTTAGAGCATTTGCAGTACATTCGCGGCAGATAGATGCAAGTGCCATTACGTACTGAAGCTTTGGAAACAAAACCAATGGTTCAAAATCAAAAAATATAAAAGTGAGGTGAGGAGCGCAATTTATTTTGCCACCTTCTTGCTCCAGTCATTCCCAAGCAACGGGGTAAACAGCTGATGATGCAAACACACCCTTGCACGGACCCAAATAATATACTATGAACACAGTCCAGCGGGGGGAGAAAAGCAATAATAAGAAAAGCAAATGGGAGGGTAATAAAGGAATGTGTAATTGAGAGTGTGCAGCCCCACATGACCACGGGACCTTTCAAGGTCCTGTCATGTGAGCATTGGTGGTTCAGTGGTAGAATTCTCGCCTGCCACGCGGGAGGCCCGGGTTCGATTCCCGGCCAATGCAACAGTCCTTTTATTTGGTCAGTCCAGACAAGACAAAAATGCGTGATTTTATTGTAACATTTATTTTTGTAACTGTTCGTTTCAACTTTCTGTTCATCAAAGAATCCTAAAATATGTGATTAATGCCTTTTTATTTTTTTTTTAATAATATTACACCACTCAGATATGTATTTATTTCCTTCTAATTCTCGTTGTCATTGCAGGCTGATTTAACCAATCACCAAAAAGTGATAAGTGTAGCGTGCTTAAAACAGCATGAAACAACAGGACAAAAACATATTTGATGACTATAAATAATCATTTCATGACTCTATACATTACTTTGTGAAGACAGCGGCATAATACAGTGGCATATTCAATTTTTTTGCCGTATCAAAACAGTAATCATCTGTGTGGGTAAATTTTAGCCGCTGGCGGTTTTAGGTATATACAGCGACCCCTGGCGGTTCTAGTGTTAAGCAGCACAGCGTTTTTCAACATTAGTGATGATAATAAGAAAAGCAAATGGAAGGGTAATAAAGGAATGTGTAACTGAGAGTGTACAGCCCCACATGACCACGGGACCTTTCAAGGTCCTGTCATGTGAGCATTGGTGGTTCAGTGGTAGAATTCTCGCCTGCCACGCGGGAGGCCCGGGTTCGATTCCCGGCCAATGCAGCAGTCCTTTTATTTGGTCAGTCCAGACAAGACAAAAATGCGCGATTTTATTGTAACATTTTGTTTTTATAACTGTTCGTTTCAACTTTCTATTCATCAAAGAATCCTAAAATATGTGATTAATGCCTTTTTTATTATTATTATTATTTTTTTTTTTATAATATTACACCACCCAAATATGTATTTATTTCCTTCTAATTCTCGTTGTCATTGCAGGCTGATTTAACCAATCACCAAAAAGTGATTAGTGTAGCGTGCTTAAAACAGCATAAAACAACAGGACAAAAACATATTTGATGACTATAAATAATCATTTCATGACTCTATACATTACTTTGTGAAGACAGCGGCATAATACAGTGGCATATTCAATTTTTTAGCCGTATCAAAACAGTAATCATCTGTGTGGGTAAATTTTAGCCGCTGGCGGTTTTAGGTATATACAGCGACCCCTGGCGGTTCTAGTGTTAAGCAGCACAGCGTTTTTCAACATTAGTGATGATAATAAGAAAAGCAAATGGAAGGGTAATAAAGGAATGTGTAACTGAGAGTGTACAGCCCCACATGACCACGGGACCTTTCAAGGTCCTGTCATGTGAGCATTGGTGGTTCAGTGGTAGAATTCTCGCCTGCCACGCGGGAGGCCCGGGTTTGATTCCCGGCCAATGCAACAGTCCTTTTATTTGGTCAGTCCAGACGAGACAAAAATGTGTGATTTTATTGTAACATTTATTTTTGTAACTGTTCGTTTCAACTTTCTGTTCATCAAAGAATCCTAAAATATGTGATTAATGCCTTTTTTTATTATTATTATTATTTTTTTATAATATTACACCACTCAGATATTTATTTATTTCCTTCTAATTCTCGTTGTCATTGCAGGCTGATTTAACCAATCACCAAGATTCAAGATTCAAGATTCAAGAGTTTTATTTGTCACATACACAGTTATATACAGAATATACAACCGGCAGTGAAATGTAAACAGGTCCGCTCCATGGACAGTGCAAATTCACAGTTAAAAACACAAGGAAGAAATTATAATAGAAATAGGATATAAAAAAAGTACTATCTATATATATATATATATGTCTATATCTGTAGAATTATAAATAATCAAGTCAAGAGAAAAAAAGGTAACAAATAAGGATAAAGTGGAATAAAATAATTGAAGTAGACTTTGCAGTGAGTAAACTGTAGACTTATAAATATGTGGTTAACAAATGTATAAAGAGTATAATGTGCAAACAGGTTTATGACAGGTTGTTACACAGTAACAACGAGAACAGAAAGTGCAGTGCAATGTCAGTGTATCGATGTTTATCCTGGCGTGAAGTCACGTGATGTTAAGTTCAGGAGTCTGATGGCCTGGGGGAAGAAGCTCCTCCTGAGTCTCTCAGTTTTGGCCATCAGGCTTGGAAGCGCTTACCAGATGGTAGCAGCGTGAAATGAGGGTTTGCAGGGTGATTAGAGTCCTTGATGATCTTGGTAGCTCTACCTTTGCAGCGTTTGGTGTAGGCGTCCTGCAGAGGCGGGAGAGCTGACCCTGAGATACGCTCGGATAAAGCGCACTACTCTTTGCAGGGCTTTGCGGTCATGACTGGTGCTGTTCCCATACCACGCTGTGATGCACTGAGTTAAAACACTTTCTATCGCCCCTAAATAGAAAGTTTTCAGGATAGCTGGTGAAACCCTGAATTTCCTCAGCTGGCGCAGGTGGTACAGTCTTTGCCTGGCTTTTTTCACCTGTGTCTGAATGTGAGCAGTCCAGGTCAGGTCCTCGGAGATGAGGGAGCTGCTCACTCTCTATGGTGACCCGCGTTGCTGTCTCTTCCTGAAGTCCACAATCATTTCTTTGGTCTTGCCAACATTCAGAGAGAGACAGTTGTCCTGGCACCATGATGTTAGATGCTCCACCTCGTCCAAGTATGCCGTCTCATTGTTGTTGGAAATGAGGCCCAGGACAACAGTATCATCAGCAAATTTGATGATAGAGGTGGAACTGTGTGTGGACAAACAGTCATGCGTGTAGAGAGAGTAGAGCAGGGGGCTCAGGACACAGCCCTGTGGAGCTCCCACACTCAGGGTGATGGAGGTGGAGGTGGACTGGCCTATTCTCACCACCTGAGGCCTGCCAGTGAGGAAGTCCTCAATCCAGTGGCAGAGAGAAGGATTCAGGCCGAGATCCAGGAGTTTGGAGGTTAGCTTGGTGGGAACTATGGTGTTAAAGGCTGAGCTATAGTCAATAAATAGCAGTCTTACGTAGTTCCCACTTTTGCTGTCGATGTGAGTGAGGGAGGAGTGGAGGACATGAGAGATGGCATCTTCAGTCGATCTATTGGGACGATAGGCAAACTGAAGAGGGTCCAAAGTGTCAGGAATGAAGGCGCAAATGGTGTTTTTAATGAGTCTCTCAAAGACCTTCATGACTATAGACGTGAGAGCCACTGGACGATAGTCATTTAGGCAAGAGGGTTTACTGTTCTTAGGGACAGGGATGATGGTGGATTTTTGAAGGAGGTGGGGACCACAGATGTAGCGAGGACTCATTAAAGATAGATGTAAACAACCCGGTGAGCTGATCAGCACAGGACCGCAGAACACGACCTGAAATACCATCGGCCCAGCAGCTTTCCTGGCGTCCCTGCGCTTGAGTGCTCTCGAACTTCATCCTCCGAGACAGAGATCACGTGATTGTTGCTGCTCTGAGTAATTTCCTCTAACGCGCCACTTGGCGGAGTCGCGTTGCCGCGGTTACAGTCAAAGCGAGCATAGAAAGAGTTTAACTTCGTTCACGAGCAACGGATCAACGCTTGCCTCTGCAGAGGATTTAGATCAAAAGAGCAGATGGACCTCAGACCCTGCCACATGCGCGCGAGTCGTTGAGTTGGAAATGAGACTCCACTCGATCTTTATAACGGAGTTTTGCGGCTTTAACTGCTCGTCTGAGAGCATAGCAGGGCGATCTGTATTCATTCATATTCCCTGAATGGAGACCGGCGTTGTAAGCAGCAGTGCGTCGTTCACTGCCAGCAGCGGATTGAATTGTCCACCCACGGTTTCTGATTTGAGAAGGACGTTATTGTTATTGTTTGCATGGCTTGCTCTGTAAGCGTGTTGATGAAGCAAAGCGCCACGTCTGTGAACTCGCTTACGTCAGCTGAACTCGCTCGGAACATGTCCCAATCCACATCATCAAGAGCTGCCTGAAGCGCGGTCTCTGAGTGGGGTGACCAACGCTTAACTTCCCGCCTCACCGGGGGTTCCTGGAGGAGCTTTTGTTTGTATTCGGGAGTGAGGAAAATGGCGGCATGATCCGATTTGCCAAACGCTGGAAGTGACCGCGCTTTATAGGCGTTCTTAAACGGAGAGTAGCAGTGATCCAGTGTGTTTGCTCCTCGCACCAAAAAGTGATTAGTGTAGCGTGCTTAAAACAGCATAAAACAACAGCATAAAACAACTTCATACATTACTTTGTGAAGACAGCGGCATAATACAGTGGCATATTCAATTTTTTAGCCGTATCAAAACCGTAATCATCTGTGTGGGTAAATTTTAGCCGCTGGCGGTTTTAGGTATATACAGCGACCCCTGGCGGTTCTAGTGTTAAGCAGCACAGCGTTTTTCAACATTAGTGATGATAATAAGAAAAGCAAATGGAAGGGTAATAAAGGAATGTGTAACTGAGAGTGTACAGCCCCACATGACCACGGGACCTTTCAAGGTCCTGTCATGTGAGCATTGGTGGTTCAGTGGTAGAATTCTCGCCTGCCACGCGGGAGGCCCGGGTTCGATTCCCGGCCAATGCAACAGTCCTTTTATTTGGTCAGTCCAGACAAAACAAAAATGTGTGATTTTATTGTAACATTTTGTTTTTATAACTGTTCGTTTCAACTTTCTGTTCATCAAAGAATCCTAAAAAAGTGTCCTAGTTTACACAAAACTATTAAGCAGCACAGCAGTTTTCAACATTAGTGATGATAATAAGAAATGCTTCTTGAGCATATTATCATGATTTCTGAAGGATCATGTGACACTGAAGACTGGAGTAAGGATGCTGAAAATTCAGCTTTACCACCACAGGGATATATAACATTTCAAAATATATTAAAAGATAGGGAAAAAATCAATTGTAATACTATTATTGTTTCACAATATTACTGTTTTTACTGTATACGTTGATGAACATAACTTCTTTTTGAAATTCTTTGAAATTTACTTTTTCCACTCTTATTAGCTAACAATGAGTGTGCAACTTTCTATTTATCAAAGTGTCCCAGTTTGCAGAAAACTATTAAGCAGCTCAACGGTTTTCAACATTAGTGATAAGAAAAACAAATGGGAGGGTAATGAAGGAATGTGTAGCTTAACTGAGCCTGCATCTCAATGTGTGTAATGTCCATCCTAAATAGTATGTGACATTAGTAATATTCAATACTATTTAGGGTGGACAGTATGTACATTGGAATGTAGGGTGTGTGTGTGTGCAGTCCTACATGACAAGGTCCTATCATGTGAGCATTGGTGGTTCAGTGGTAGAATTCTCGCCTGCCACGCGGGAGGCCCGGGTTCGATTCCCGGCCAATGCAACAGTCCTTTTATTTGGTCAGTCCAGACAAAACAAAAATGTGTGATTTTATTGTAACATTGATTATTGTAACTCTTCATTTGAACAGACACTCTTTCTTTTGTCTGTTTTTCAGCTATAATCTAGAGAGCAGCACATGGGATGTGGTGCCAATCAATGGTGGCCCTCTGCAGCGCTATGGGCACTCTCTGGCTCTTCACAAGGTAAACACACTGCTAATCTCTATACTTTGTATAACAACGCCTCAGTGAGTGATTTAACTGTTTGCTATTAACTTTGCTTTGTTGTCTGTAATGCTACAAGTAGTGTTTAGCTACTTGTTGCACGGAGGTGCATGTTTTTTGGGATATTTTAATATTTTTATAGCAACAGTGCCCACTAGTGTTTATTATTCAGAAATAATTTTAAAGTCCCTGTAATGTCAAAATGAAATGTTCTGAGTTTTTCACACCAAAGAAAAATGTGTTATTAACCACCCAGCCAAATTCGAATGATAAAACAAAAAATCTGCCAAGTAAATAAAATAGATCTTGAAAAAATAAGCTGCATTCTCTGCTCTCAAATGCTGGGGGCGTGTCCGCTGTTGGCGCAGAAACCTCAGCTCTCCATCAAGGTAGCACAAAATTAATCCACCACTTCTTGATATCATTTTGTAAGCTGTTTTGTATGTTTTCGCAACCAGGTAATATGCATTTACGTGACGAAGGCATAACTAGTTAGCAAACTTTAGGCTATAGTAACTAACGGTACTGACAGTAACTTGCGATTGTGCTGTAGTTATGATATTGTTCGGGGAGGGGCCATGCGCAGTGGCTCCAGTGCCACAGTTTTAGCCCTGCCCAAAAAATCCTGAACACCGAAATGGTGAAAAACTGTCTAACTGTCAAATAAAAGGACTGCTGCATTGGCCGGGAATCGAACCCGGGCCTCCCGCGTGGCAGGCGAGAATTCTACCACTGAACCACCAATGCTCACATGACAGGAAAGTGGGAGGCCCCATGGTCATGTGGGGCTGATGCACACGTGGCTTCTTAAATGCAATGACAGCAAGTCAGTCAGTACAGAGAGTTGAGAAATTGAAGAATTTTAAATGAGAGAAAAGAGGGCTGGAAAAACAAGTGAAAGGGTAATAAAGGAATGTGTAGTGTAGCTAAGAGAGAGAGAGTGTGTGTGTGTGTGTGTGTGTGTGTGTGTGTGTGTGTGTGTGTGTGTGTGTGTGTGTGCGTGCGCGCAAATATGACCACGGAGCCTCCCACATTCATGTTATGTGAGCATTGGTGGTTCAGTGGTAGAATTCTCGCCTGCCACGCGGGAGGCCCGGGTTCGATTCCCGGCCAATGCAGCAGTCTTTTTATTTTGTCAGTCCAGACAAAACAAAAAACGTATGACTTTATTATAACATTAAAATGAATACTTGTACATGCCTGTACATAAGAACTGGAAAGAACAAGTTGTTTTTCTAACACATCTAAAAACATACTTTAACACGGTTAATGCATTTGATCAAGTATCCATGGTTTTAATACTAAAAATGGAACTTGTCTATTGTTGTAAAAATGTATGCTGAAAACACATTCACATTCTATCCAATGTGTTTTCCACTGCAGAATGTTTGTTTCCTCCACCAGAGCCTGTGATAATGTCTGCAGATTCATAAGAATGTTTATTCTGTTAATGGTTTTAAAGATTCAGTCACTGAGTCTGAATAAAATAAGCAGGAGCTTTCTCTTAGTCCACAGTGTAAACTGGTTTCACTGGGCTATTTTTAAACCAAAATAAAATAGCAGTGAATATACCTGTGCATTTGCAGTAGTTTAATGGAGTCTTTAACCAAGACTTTTTCATTACTCATATAAACATAAACTTTCTCTCTCATTCACAGTGCACATTATGTTTTAAATTAACTGCCTTCATTGTGGCAACAGGTCCCTGGCAAATGGACAAATTAAAATGATTGTTCTGTCCATAATACACACATGTATTTCACTAAGCTGCCGTCTGGCAGATGTCTTTATTTGTCATATAACTGCTGAACGCACTTTGATGATAGGAATGCTGTAGCAGGCCAGTGAATGTGCATTTACAGAGGATTTGAAGTGTGTGTGTGTGTGTGTGCTTGTTTGTGATTTATGAGGACACAAATTTGTATAATGACATGGGTATTACACTGGTATTACAACGTAAACATGGTTTATGAGGACAGTTCCTGTGTCCTCATAATAAAAATAGCTTTAAAAGCCTACTAAACAATGTTTTATTAAAAATGCAGAATGTTTCCTGTGATGGGTAGGTTTAAGGGTAGGGGTAGTGTAGGGGGATTGAAAATACGGTTTGTACAGTATAAAAACCACTACGTCTATGGAATGTCCTCATAATGATAGGTACACCAACGTGTGTGTGCGTGCATGAATGTGAGAGCTCAGTCTGCATAATGAGATGGCCTTTCGGTTATGGTTTCATGAATCATAAATTGGCTTTCTGCACTTTTATCTGAACCACAAAATATGTGGATACCCTCAAATTCTTCTTTTCTCCATTCTGATTGTCTTTAGGCCAACTATCACCTTTGAATATCAGCTGAATATGAAAACACAGGATGCTTTTATACATATGACAACACTTATTTATTATATATACTGTTAGGGATGTCACAGTACCAAAATTCCAGTAGTCGGTACTGATACCATAATAATTTTACTGTACTTTGTACCAATTTCGGTACCATTTTTATTTTATTTAACTATTTTTATTTATTTAATTAAATTCAATGGGTTTATTATTTATGATGATAATCATTATAAGTAAATAATGCAAACATTTAAAGGCTGTATGCTGTTTAAAAGTAAACATTGTTTATAAAAAAGATCAAGTGAAAAATAATCAACCATCTAGGCATAATTATTATTAGTAGTAGTAGACGTATTATTATTACATAGAGACGTAGCTAAATCTACTGCTAAATCAACAGTAGCCTACTATATTCTGTCAATTTCTTCATGTTAAACCAAGCTTTTATTTTGACAGGTTGCCTTGAGTGTCTGTGTTCATGATATGACAGTTTTCTCAAATGAAACGGTAAATGCTCATGAAGTGACGGTTTATGCGTTCGTGTCGTCATATAGTGACACACGGCAGAGACTACAAAGATAGCGGCATCAGCGCCCGTCATTCACACAGAGATCCAGGAACATGCAGGAGTAATATTTAAATAGTATTTTGCAGTTTAATATTCACAGACACTAGTATATATTCGGCTACAGTCTGGAGCCTTGCGCTTAGATAAACTGAACACAGCTGCGGGTACCGAATATACTCGGGAGTCTGTACTACCGGTACTGCAGAAATGCTGGTATCGTCACATTTTTTAAATTTCAGTACCAACTTGCTAACGAAGTACTGGTACTTGTGACATCCCTATATACTGTATATATTAGGATTTTTAAATATTCTTTTAGCAGAGGCTGCATTTATTTGATTAGAAGTACCAGAAGTACAAATATTGTGGAATTGTATTACAATTTATTATATTACAATTTAAAATAACCGTTTTCTATTTTATGTTTTAAATATTTATTTTAATCTATTTTTATATGTAATTTATTTCTGTAATGTCATAGCTGAATTGTCAGCATCATTACTCCAGTGTCACATGATCCTTCAGAAATCATTCTAATATGCTGATTTGGTGCTCAAGAAATATTTCTAATTATTAGCAATATTGAAAACAGTTGGTCCTGCTTAACATTTTTGTCTCGCTGGCTCCAAACTTTTGACCCCAAATCTAAGTTATAATTGAAGGTTAGGAAATGAGTCTGTTTGACTAATCAGCTCATAATCACAATAGTTAATAGCAATAGTAAAGAGAGTAGTTTTCAGAAGTTGAATACTCAAGTCCGAGTCATGTTTTGTTAGTTAAAGAGATGCAGCAGTGTCACTAGGCTTGTGTCTGTTCTCCATGGAGTCAATTTCTTAAATGCAGTGTATTGATTGGCTGTTTACACAGGGGAATATGTGCTCCTGTGATGCTGGGAAATTGTTATCCAACTTTTGCTCAGTCTGAGGTGATGTAATGCCTGTAATGCTTGCACAGGATCTCATAACGTCCTTATTTCTCTTTGCTGCTTTTTGCAGGATGATATCTACATGTTTGGTGGGAAGCTGGAGGCAGGCTCCGGGAACGTAACGGATGAACTGTGGCTGTTTGATACACATAGCCGTTCCTGGTTCCTCAGGACAGCCAGTCCTGGGCTGCAGGCCCAACACTTCGCCGTGGAGGGACATACTGCTCACATAGTGTACAATAGAAATGGAGAGCCCATCATGGTGGTGCTTTTTGGCTATTCACCAATTTATAGCTACCTCAGCCATGTCCAGGAGTACAACATTCGTAAGTGCCAATATGTACCTGTTAATGAGAAAAATATTCCTCACATGAGCTAATGGTGCATTCAAGTCATGTCAGAAAGATTGTATTTACAAGTTGAATGCACATGAACGTCACCACAAAGTCATAATAATGAGTGAGAAACTTTGGATTTTCTTTAAGCCCAGAGTTTCCGAGATGAATGAAAACCTAAAACAAAAACACAGATACACATTCTTTATTCGTCACTTTGTAGATGTAGAGTTATAAAATCTTATTGAATTTTATGCCATCTTCCCAGACTTGAATGCACCGTGAGTGTGTAGTTTCATGACTTAAGATTGATGTGTTGATGTCAATTTGACAAATGCAGACAGTTCCTCTGGCTTCCAGCAGATGGCAGTGTATTATAACGTTATTAGCTCAGCGCTTTAGTGATGACATGGTGAGATGACATGGCCAGACTCATTATAGTGAAGGTTCTCTTATTTCAGTGGTATTTTCTAGTCGACTCGCTCCACTCTCTGTCACAAACACACACCCACTCAAAGGCACACTCATGCTTTAGGTCATTAAGAAGTGGTAGTACCTGAACTGCACTGTCTGGGATTGAACAATGATTAATGTGTCTGAGCTCTGTTAAGACTCCACTTATGCTCTCACTTTCCCCCACTCGCTTTTTCTCCATTCGCACTCTCTAAATGAATAAATGAGTTTATTAGAGCTGTTGAAAATGATGGCAATCGCACCACACTGCGCATCCGTGAACATAAAAAACTTAGAAATTAGAGTGATGCAATATTTGAAGAGAAGCTTTCTTAAACTTAAGATGGGTATAAATGCAGTGATGTAACAGGCCAGGATATCAATGAAAGGCAGAGAACGCGTATCATCTTTTGTT
Source organism: Paracanthobrama guichenoti (assembly GCA_018749465.1). Lineage (NCBI taxonomy): Eukaryota > Metazoa > Chordata > Actinopteri > Cypriniformes > Gobionidae > Paracanthobrama > Paracanthobrama guichenoti. The sequence goes on from CM031955.1 coordinate 1,784,867, forward strand.
GTAACACTTAGTCATGTGTAATTGATCACAGATGTTCTACCAGAGAGCAACTAACCTCGATCTTGAATTTAGACTAGCATATAAAATGTCAGCATGTTTGATGTAGTTAGCGATGCAAAATAATGTTTTTTTAATGTTTTAGTGTATTTAATATATTTTGTTTATTTCCCATTTTCTATAAAATGTAAATGTCACATGTGTTACAAAAAACATTGTTGCATTGGCCGGGAATCGAACCCGGGCCTCCCGCGTGGCAGGCGAGAATTCTACCACTGAACCACCAATGCTCACATGACTTAGTTTTGTGCTGACATGTGGTCTTCCTCGACTTGTACAATAGAACTGGAGAGCTCATCGTGGTGCTTTTTGGCCATTATCTTTCCACTCTGATTTTGACTGATTTCTTCTCTGATGTTTCTATTCCCCCCCCCCCTCACCTCAACACCCACACCTGATCAAAAGCTAATGTAAAACAATAGGTTTTTAAATGTTTTTTAAAATTCATTCAAAGATGATGATTGTCTCAAATACTCTGGTAAACTGTTCTATAGCCTCGGCAGCTTCCTCAAATGCGTGTTCACCTCTGAAATTTGGTTTCAACTGAGAAACATGTAGGAGATTTTGTGCATTAGATTTTAATGATATCTTTGACTCATGAACATGAATAAGATCAGCAATGTTTAGAAGGGGTTGTACCATGCAAAAATTTAAAAACAAAGATTAGAATCTTAAAATTAATTCAGGTACTGGTAACCAATGCAATGATCTCAAGACAGGAATTGTCATATTTCAAAGGACCTGTCAGTCTAGCAGCTGCATTTTGGACCATCTGTCATTTGTTTGTAAAGAGCTTGGTTTGAGGACCATAGTAAAATGAATTACAATAATCTAATCGAGAGAAATTAAAAACATTAATGATCTTCTATATGCGCTAAAAAAGCTAGTTGCTTTTCTTAGGTGAATAAAGCTAGCTTTGACAACTTTGCTTATTTGAGAATTAAACATTGTAGAATTTGAAATTAAAATAATAACAATATTTCATTAATACTGCTTTTGGAAAATGTGCTATCTTTAAACTTTTCTGTACAACATCTGTACATTTTAAAAGGGTTTACACTGATTTTTCAGTAATATCTAGATGATTTGAAGAAACATGTTTTTCTTTCTGCCTGATTTTTTTTCTTGTTCCTATTTTTTTAACTCTCTCATGATACAGGGTAACATCATATTGTTTATATAAGTGTGATACTATATACACTGCATTTCAAAATATTTGGGTCAGAAATTATTTTACTCCGCAAGGACTTTTAAATTGTACTATTAAATTGATCAAAACAGTGACAGTACATACATTTATAGTATTACAAAATATTTCAATTACAAACAAATGCTTTTCTTTTGAACTTTATCAAAAAATCCAGATTTTTTTTTTTTCACCGTTTCCTCATATTAAGCAACTCAAAGGTTTTTAACATTAATGATATTATAAGAAATGTTTCATGAGCATGAATTCAGCATATAAGAATGATTTCTGAATTATAATGTAACATGTATACAGTTTTTGAGGGTAAAGTCTAACTCTATGTCAGGCTCTAACTCCTGGTCGGTGGCAGAGACGAATGGGGCGGTGGTACAGGGAGGATATGGCCACAGCAGCGTTTATGACAGCTCCTCACATTCCATATATGTCCATGGAGGATACAAAGCCCTCCCCGCCAACAAATATGGCCTAGTGGATCATTTATACCGCTATCAGGTCCACACGCACACCTGGTGAGTATCCACACTTTGTACGTTATACTCTTTAACTATGCAAGTGTGTGTGGCATGCATGTGTATCGTTGTGTGACTGTGACTAACCATTTCAGCCTCTGCCCTCTCAAAAAAACCCCAAAAAACAAATACTTTTCACCCACACACAAATCAGACCCTTAGTACACATGTGAGCAGGAATCACATCTTCTCTAAGCCGGTGAGTGTGCTGACCAAGACTTTCTGACATGTGTGAAATATGACAGTATTTACAAATAAGCTGTTAGTGACACTATAAATGATGCCAGGTTGCTGTTGCCAGGCTGAGTTCTTTGGAGGTTTAGTCCAAGAGGAATGAATCCAGCACGCCAGACCTTTAACAGGCGTTTTTTTTTACACATCTTTAACCTGTAAAAACATTTTAAAGGGGTAGAAAAATTAAAACATTTTCATCATGTTGTTCCAAACTTGTAGGACTTTCTTTTTTTCTGTGGAACACAAAATAAGATATTTAGAAAAATGGAAACAAAAGTGTTTTGGTTAAATGCAAAGAAAAAATAAATCTTTTATTTTATGTTCCATAGATAAAAATACATTCATACAGGTTTGGAATGACATGGTGAGTAAATGATTATGATTTTAATTTTTGGACAAACTGTCCCTTTAAGCCACTAGAATCCTGGTTTTAACTGGTCTGCCAACCTGGTCAGGCTGGTCTATTGGCTGGTTTTAGAGGGGGAAAACAACTAGAACAAAACTCTCCTAGCTTGGTCAGGTTAGGAGACCCTAACTAAGAGCAATTCTGACTATCTGAGACAGGCAAACCAGCTAAACACTAGTCTGTCCAGCTAGAACCCTATTTAAGACCAGCTGGACCATACTGGGAGACCAGTTTAATCCAACTAAGATCAGTTAATTGCCATTTAAACCAGCTATGTTTCAGCTAAGCACCATCTTAGGCTGCTTTAATAGTTTTATTCAGCAAGGAAGTGTGGAATTTGTGCACCACTAGTTGCACCAAATATACTTACTGTTTTGTTTTTTGTTGTTTTTAACAATGACGAGTTCACTTTTCCCTATCTTCCATTGCTAAGGCAAACAGGTAGTCCCACTCGAAACTCAACAGTGTCACATCTGATCCTGTCTTGTTGCTCATACAGATGGATTGTATCCTCTTTTGATGCTACAGTTGTATTGAAATTACACTCTTTAACTAAAAACCTAACTTGGAAATGTCTTGATAATTGTTTTTTATCATTGCATTGGCCTACAATTGAACTCCGAGGTACCACCAATGCTTTTATGAATGCTAGGGAATGCTTCTTGGAGCACAAAGTAGCAGTAGAAGTTAATTTGAGGTTTCTTTCTCGTATTCGTTCCTTTTTCGCACTCAAACACAGTTCACTTAAAAGTTGTCGGTTGCACAAAGAAGGCCTTTGTATCCGTTTCTCCTAGAATGTCACCGTCTCCTGTGCTTGCAGATGGAAGACATTAAAAAACGAGACACATGCCCAGTTTTTTTTTTTGCTTTTATATTTACTGTCTCTTTGCTTGGCCGAACGGTGAAACCTGTCTCTAAAAGCTCTCTTACCCTTAAATGCAAGGATCTCTCACTCATGCACACACTGCGCGCTCCTCACTCTCTGGCTTTTGATTCTCAAAGCAAGTGAAGAGAGCTGCATAATGCATCAAACAGCGCTTCGCTTACATGGCTTAGGGTGTTTGACAGAGTGTAGAGAGGAGTGCTGAGTGGATGCAGAGTGACACAGAGTGCTTATCCTCACAAATACAATCACAATGAGGTCGAAGCAGAGATAGATGAGACAGATGAGATGCAAAGCAAAAGGGAGAATTGGTGAAAGAATTTAGAAACCCATTGTGCTGTTTAAAGTTAGAAATTTAGGGAAGAATTTAAAAGTAGAAAGGGAGACAAAAGTCAGTTGTGACTCTTTAGAAGCTGGCTCTTTTTAGGGGACCAAAACCATTTAGCATTACCAGTGTAGTCTGATTGCTGAACGAATGATTCAGTACAGTTACTGAAATATTCTGAATCAATTACTGAACCACAAGTTCTTATTACATCTTGTACTTGAAGGGTTAGTTCACCCAAAAATTTAAATTCTGTCATGAATTATTCACCCTCATGTCGTTCCAAACCCGTAAGACCTTTGTTCATCCTGGGAACACAAATTAAGATAGTTTTATGAAATCCGAGAGCTCTCTGACCCCTTACCCAGCAATTTAATTAACGCTTTCAAGGTCCAGAAAGGTAAAGCCATCGTTAAAATAGTCCATGTGACTCCAGTGGTTCAACCTTCATTTTATGAAGCGACAAGACTTTTTAACTTTTTTTTAATGCAAAAAACAAACAAAAATAATGACTTAATTCAACAATTTCTTCTCGTCTGTGCCAGTCTCCTACGCCAGTGTTTCCCCTGCCATTATATTAGGTGGCCCCCCCAACGGCCCCCCCCTGCTTAAGTTAATTTATATTATAAATTCTAAAATCTATATAGCACCAGATCACAACAGAAGTCATTTAAGGTTACCTTTCCTATAGAACAGGTCTATACATTGTTCTTTTATTAAACAAACTAAATAGCCCTTATGTTATTTATTTTATTTACATGACGGCATGTCATTTTTGTCTCTACATGGTCGCGTTTACAATTCTTCTCTGCTCTATGTACCGTGCGAAGCGAAGTTCCGCCCCGATGTGCGCGCACATGCACACACACGCACACACGCACACACGCACACACGTACACACGTACAGACACGTGCACGCACACACAGGTGAGCACACTCCCACCAGCGGACAGAGAGAAAATATGACGCGTCAACCACCTGAACCCATGGTACGGCAGCAAAGTTCCTGGATTATTGCTCATGAATGAGAGTTAGTCCCTAGCCATATCGGTCTAGAAAATTTGAACTTTTCAATTTCTGTAGGTCTTAGTACATGATGTAACTATACACATCACAACATGTAAATAGGAGAATGTTGGCATTATTTTGTCACTTATTGAGCAGTAGGCTAGCTGCAGCCGTTTACCTCCAGTCTTTGTGCTACGCTAGGCTAGCGGTGGGTGCGTTAGAAAGAGTTATGGCACGGGGATACAATGAATAAGCTAAAGTCCCAAAATGTTGGCGTGTTCCTTTAAGGTTGAACCACTGTAGTCACATGGTCTATTTTAACAATGTCTTTCCTACCTTTCTGGGACTTGAAAGTGTTAATTAAATTGCTGTATATGCAGGGGTCAGAGAGCTCTCGGATTTCATCAAAAATATCTTCATTTGTGTTCTGAAGATAAACGAAAGTCTTATGGGTTTGGAACAACATGAGGGTGAGTAATTATTGACAGAATTTTCATTTTTGGGTGAACTAACCCTTTAAGTCTTGTGAGACATAGCTCAATGTAAATACTGATGGGTTCTTCATGTGTTGCAATACAAGTTTTGTGAGTTTGTGATTGTGTGCACTAGTGCTCTTATGCATACATGTGTGTGTTTCTGTGAGTGGGTAGATGTCTCTGTGGTGCCATATTACTGATGGCGTCCATCTGCGTATCTGACCTAGCCTGTGGAGAGTGACCTTCAGACCAACTGTTCCATCCCATAAGCTAAACACTCATGCACATGCTGCATTACAATAGCCAATGAGATGTGTGTTTGCCTCTCCCCAGGTTTATTCTGAAGGAAAGCAGCCTGGCAAGATACCTCCACTCCGCTGTGCTGATCAGTGGAGTTCTGCTGGTGTTCCGGGGAAACACTCATAATGACACCTCGCTTAGTAATGGGGCCAAATGCTTCTCCTCTGACTTCCTCTCCTATGACATAGGTATGGGCCACCTGTGATCTCCCTTCTCTTATTGCACTAGTACTTCCTTAAAGGTGAAGTGTGGAATTGCAAAAATAATGATTCTTGTCAAATTCCCAGATGAGATCTTCAGAAAAATTATAATCGTGCCTATGTTTGGACATTTTTACACATCACATTTAATGAAGCTTTATAACATATGCTGCCAGCACACTTTGGATTCATTAACCATATACATTGTGATTTATGACTCTTGAGTATGCATGGATCCAGTGACGTATTGTGAGATACAGAATCCATGCGCACTCAGCGGTACAGTTACTGTAAATTGTTTAGTTCAAGCTGCTGCAGTGTGAGATTACTGACAGTTCATTATAGAAAGCTGATAAGCCAGTGGAGATCTACTGGAATGCACAGTTGAGTCATAATGGAATTTCCCAGAATATTGCCGACATATGCAAGCGAGACTTATACAGGATGCAGTGACTGCATGTGTGGTGTCTGTAATCAAATCTTTGGTGGTACCCTTTTGGAAGACCTCCCAGTGCAGAACCTTTAAATAGTCTACATACCACCTCGTCAATGCTCTCACTTTTCACTTTTTGAAAGTAAGCATCTGTGGCTCTGTTCCAAAACCTAGGGAACTCGATGTAGGCAGCATTTTAAGGCATTGTGGTCAAGATTCGAAACCTGTTCGAATGGTTTAACTCCACTGCCATCTAAGATTCCTTCATTGGTCAAATTCTAAAGTCAATCCCAGAATGCACTGTGCTGATCAGGAAAAAAATGTAATGGTGTACAATAGGGTTGCACGATATTGTTTTAGCGTCGAAATCGTGATGTGATCCGTGATAGTCACATCGCAGGATGTGCGATGTAGTATAGGGATCGTAGTAGATCGGTGATATGTACAGGCCAGCTGCCCCCTGGTTCAGAACGCATGTGATTTGCAGATTAATTGCAAAGTTTAACCATCATAGAGTGACAGTTTATCATTTGCTTGTGTTTTTAAGTCCTTTCAGTTTAAACGTGTAAGATGACTGGAACTTGCGTGCTGTTTTGTGTGTGTGCACACAGAGTCGAATTCCCTTCTCTGCCTTATCTATTTGTGTTTGAACAGACATGTTCACGCAAAATGAAGTCAAAGTGCCCACCTTGACACGTTTCCTCGTAAACACAGTCAGAGAAAGAAAACGGATGCGTGTCGGAAAAAGTATCTTAAAGCGGCAGCAACCCAATATACCCGCAGCTGTTTGTCACCAAAGTTAATCAAACAACAAAATTACTTTTGTTGCTAAATATAAACTGTATTAATTATGAATCATATTTAATTTATACAGTGAAGGCGGTGTTATTTTACATTTTATTATTCAATGTCTATACCTTAATACAGTTAATTTACCTGAAAAACCTAAAGCACTGTTTTATTTAATCTTTATTTATTAAACAATTGTTACAAATACAAATTATTGTATTTATATATGCTTGTAATTTGTTTATTATTTTCTTTGCAAATGCACTACCCTACAAAATTACCCCAGTCATCCTAGAATGAATAATTCTTTACAAAAAGAGAGTGACACTTTTTTTTTTTTCCTCAAAGAAATCAGGTGAAATTGTTTTCATATTGCAATATAAATAGCAGAAAAACAAAATATCACAATGTCAGTTTTTTCCAATATTGTGCAGCCCTAGTGAACAAAGCTAACAAAATGTCAATTAAGTCCCAAATGCAACAACTAGGTTCATTGGAAAAAAACGTGCCCCTACTTAAATTTTTGCAAAACTTCAAAAACTTAAATATACATACAATTCACTGTGGTTTCCAGCTGAAATGGAACACTAGTGGCAATTGATTTTGTCCTATCAGTGTGGCTCTCCTGAAAAAAATTGCGAAGACCACTGCTATAGGGCATGATTTGTATTTGATGTTTGCATCACATAACCAGCTACGACCTGGATGTGTCATTGGGGGGGGGGGGCCTACCTCTCCCATTCTCTAATGTGTGCAATTACAATTACTGAAATTTAAATGAGTTCGTTACTACTTGCGTTACTCTCTTTTGTGAAAAATGAACACTTGCAGACAAGAAGCTCAAATCTAGGCCCTAGTCCGGCCGTGTCCGACAGCTTATTAAAATTCTGTATGACTGGAGCCAGTGTTTTTATTTTTTTATTTTATTTTTTATTCCTTATTCTCTTTTATTCTCTTTTTTATTGTTGCAGCCATTAAAATAGTTCAGTTTTGTTTTTAATGTCAAAATAGTTATATTTCGTTTAGTTTCTTTAAGTTAATTTAGAAAAATGTTTGGAGCATTTTTTTGTTTGTTAAATTAAAGTTTTTGTTTTTTTAAAGTAACGAACAAGCGAGTTAACCCAACGCTTTAGCCTGTCAGATCAACACTTGACTTGTCTTGCCTATAATAAAATCCATAGATATAAAACACCTGAAGTATATCACAATGTTAGTTTAAATGTTTACTATCACCACCACCACAGTAAAAAGTCAGTTTTGATGAGTTGAGGCTGATCGTAGGCGCTGGCAAACGAAACGGGCTACACAATCTAAACAAATAAAAATAAAAAGCATGCAGGTTGTCATACCTTACACCTCTCCGCAAAATGAATATAAATCCGATCTTCAATTCCCGCGCTATATGCACATTTATCGGAGTTCAAGTCAACAAAAGCAACAGATATGGGCTGCATTTTATTCATCAGCTCATTTCAAGATCAAAGACCTCAATATGAGAAAGAACGACCTACGCATTAGTAAGATCATTTAGTCTCATTAGTTTTAATGAAGATGATTTGAGCATCTGAGTCTTCACTTGAGGCAGCTTGCGTTTTGGCTTGCTTAAATTTTTTGCGGCGATGCGTGTTGCAGTAGCGTCGTCATATCTGAATACAACATTTCATATAATAGCCTATAGCGCTCTCATGTGTTTATTTTTTTAACAATTTGACAGGAGTAAAATTTACATATGTGGTTTAAACAACCAGATGCATTTGCACTTGTCCAGTTTCGTCTGAAATGTTGAATGAGAAATTATGTTTATTGTGTTTGACTGTTCAGTAGCAGACTGTTCAGTAGCCTACTGTTCATATTTACATTTAAAAAGCAGACATAAAAGTAACTTAAAAGTAGTAACTAATTACTTTTGATATACAGTAATTGGTAAAGTAATTCAATTATTTTTAAAAGAAGTAACTAGTAATTAACTAATTACAAATTTTCAGTAACTTGCCCAACATCGCTACAGTAACACTACAGCATTCTCGTAAATAATAAGCAGTTTCTCTAAATAACGCTGTTTGGCGGTGTTATTTATAGTCTCTCATGGTAAAAGCACCTTTCCTTTCATTTCCCCCTTCTCCATTACTTCCAAGAAACTGCGCCGTATCACCAAAAAAAAAAATCAAACAAATGTCGAGCTGAAATCGCGTTTCAGGGTGGTGTGTTGATCAGAGGTGAGGGGGCACAGTGACCTAGGTGGCCGGGCCGGGCCCCCTCGTGGCGCCGACCCTGTGTGTGTGTGTGTGTATATATATATATGGCTTTTCTGATGTAGTAAACTTGCTTGGTAACATGATACAGCCGTGCACTTGCAATATGGAGCACACTGGTATGAGTCCTGAAACAAATCCCAATAGAAGAGTTCAAAGACTTGAAGCAAACTGAAATGACAGCAAATGTGGTTTTGTCTCATGTTTGCGTTTGTTACAATATCGGTTCGGTTTAGGGTCAGGATAGTGTAGGTGGTACATTAATTTCAAACACGATGGAGCTTTGAACTTTTAGCGCCACATTTCTTTTTCAGTCATTTGCCAGAAAATATTGTCAGATTCGTTTCAGATGAAAGTGAACATGCTTAGCACCACTCGCTGGACATTTTACTGTGAAAGTGTTGCGAAATGTGAAAGAAGCATCGTAAAATGATTTTGCAGAAATGTCACTACTCTTTTACAGTGAGCCTGGGTTGCTAAATGATAAACAAAAAAGTGATGACACTTGATAAAAATGTGTATGTGGCGACCATTGCAATTATGCAAGACCACTGCTGCACAAGTGACATGCCTTCATCTACTTATAATTCATTTACTACAGAAATGTATTGATAAAGTTGAATATAATTCTAAAGGGTATATAATAATTATTTTTTTTACAGTGTTTGTGCTGGCTATGTATTTGTATGCTTATTAGACTATTACATTGTTAGCCAAACTCAACTGAAATCAATGGTAAGTCAAGTCTAGTGTGCTATTTGAGTTGTTGCCTTTGTAGAGTGTTGCAAAACTGTTACTTGTAATGTTATTTCCCAGTTAGTATATTGCCTTAAGCCCAAAGTATACTTATTACTAATTAGTATTGACATGAATGTTTAGTGTATGTGTACAGCGGAACGTTTAGAGTATATCAAAACAGATGGAATAGATGGAGTCCATCAGTATCCCCAAAGCTTGCACAGTCGTGTACCTCTTTCTTTGTGGGTTTGATATTTAAGTCGGTAACATTAGTTTTGATTTATATGCTGTTGAATGTTTGATGATCACATTAGCTTAATGGTGAGTAAGCAATCTTCTATCCGTACCTTCTGGTTTATGCAGATAATCTTCTTTGCTTGTTTTTGGATCTGGAGATGCCGTATTCTTTCAGAAGATGTGTAACAGCACCCCCTACTGTATAAAAGTGAAAACATGGAAAGCCAGATAAACTCAATGGCGGGAAAGTGTTGTGTCATAAATGACTGAAAATCTCGTCAGTGGCGGGGAAAAGAGTTGAATTAGACTCTTAACCCCCTTGCACAAGCGCTTGTCATCACAGATGCATATTGTCGGTGCCATCTCCAGTAGTTTGATTTTATTTTTGTTCTGTCTCTTCAGTTTCTTAAGTGCTACCACCTTGAGCAACTAATTAGTGCAAAAAAAAAAAAAAATCAAGGCACATATGTGAGCTGAGCGTATACAGAGTGTGCATAGTTTGAAAAATCAGGTTGTACATGTACTGTATTGACAAACAAAAACCGAAGTATACTTTGAGCTTTAGAAGGCAGCTTCCCATATAGGCTGCATACAGGACAGCAAGGCGGCTTGCTAGGTTTTGGAACAGAGCATGTGAGTGTGTGTTGCTCCAGTCATGCAGATCATTTGTAAATCGGTAAGCACACACGCAGCTGAGGGGCTGTTAACGTAGGTTTACAGATATCCTCAGTATGACCTCTCTCAAGTCAAGACCTCTGTGATGGATTGCTTCTGAAACCTTTGACCTCTGTGGTATAATGTCTGGCCATAGGCATCTGTCTGAGGGTATCTGGTGGTACACATTCATTTCTTCATTCACTGAGTGGTGCTGTGTCAAGGAGCTTTTAAAAAACATACAGAATGTCTTTTGCTTATAGGCTTTGCAAGTTTACGAAAGTTTCTTCTGCAGAGTCAGGCACTATAAACTTTGACAACACTTTAAATAATAACTTGTAATGGGTTGATAAGGAGAACAAAGAGTGTGCGTTGTTACATTGCACTTATCTTGAAATATTAAACACCAATTAACATACACAACTTATTTCAGCCATTCCTTGCAAGCCAACAATGAATTTTATGACTGTTTGATATTCTCTATGGCTTACATTGTCCCAGTGGAGAGCGGTGTACACACTATAGGTTTACTATGGCCTTTGGGAACTTTGGCTAATGTGGGTTTTTGAATGGGTGACTTTTACGAGGAATATCAGGGAATGATTTAAAGTGTTCCTATCAGTGCTGACAGTAATATTTAGCCATCATTAAATCCTCATAAAAAGCAGTCGAATGCCAGCGGGCCAGATGGTGTCTGTTATTTTATGAATCTTTTACAGTACCTTAGACAAGGAGGTTGTGGAGCCAAGGGAGGGTGGGAGAAAGGATGAGAGGAAGTGAGAGATTGTGCTCATTCTTAGCGAATTCCTCCCACAGTGTTTTCTACAGTAGACTGGCAACTATGACTTCCACCTGGCGTCTTTCTACTGCACTATGTGCAGTGTTTTGCAGCTCAAGCAAAAGCTTGGGCTCATGGATTCATTGGATCATGCTGGTTTTGTTCTGATCTCAGGGAGTGGTCATTTTTGGCTTGGGTCTGGGTTGGCTCTGTGATCAGTCTTGATCAGCACTTTGTCTGATTGCACAAGTTTGCTTGGACAGCCTTGACTGGCTTTACACGTTCTGACTGCAAGTGTCTGTCCAAATATACATCACTACCACTAAAGCACTGGCCCAAAATCTGCTCCACTCACTTAATTCATTAAAGTAGCAAATTAGACCATTTTCTAATCACCAACAGGCTTCCTGGATATGCTCCTGTACAATTGCTTCTGTTTTCCCTGCTGTGGATACAGAGGGCAAACTTTCTGACCTGCTGCAGTGAATGCGGTTTGTACTTAAATGACTGTTTATTGGACAGTTTGCATTGAGTGCAATGATTATGCTTTTTAAATTGCATTGCTTTGCAAACTGGATTTTCACTGCATCTGGCACTTTAAAGCCTCCGCAACACTGTAAAGATTCAAGATTCAAGAGTTTTATTTGTCGCATACACAGTTATATACAGAGTATACAACCGGCAGTGAAATGTAAACAGGTCCGCTCCATTGACAGTGCAAATTCACAGATAAAACCACAAGGAAGAAATTATAATAGAAATAGGATAAAAAAGTACTATCTATCTATCTATCTATCTATCTATATATATATATATATATATATATATATATATATATATATATATATATATATATATATATATATATAGAATTATAAATAATTAAGTCAAGTAGACTTGAAAAAAAAAAGTAAAAAAATAAGAATAAAGTGGAATAAAGTAATTGAAGTAGACTGTGCAGTGAGTAAACTGTAGACTTATAAATATGTGGTTAACAAATGTATAAGAGTATAATGTGCAAACAGGTTTATAACAGGTTGTTACACAGTAACAACGAGAACAGAAAGTGCAGTGCAATGTCAGTGTATCGATGTTTATCCTGAAGTGAAGTCACGTGATGTTAAGTGACTGAGTTCAGGAGTCTGATGGCCTGGGGGAAGAAGCTCCTCCTGAGTCTCTCAGTTTTGGTCATCAGGCTACGGAAGCGCTTACCAGATGGCAGCAGCGTGAAATGAGGGTTTGCAGGGTGATTAGAGTCCTTGATGATTTTAGTAGCTCTGCCTTTGCAGCGTTTGGTGTAGACGTCCTGCAGAGACGGGAGAGCTGACCCTGAGATACTCTCGGATAAGCGCACGACTTTTTGCAGGTCTTTGCGGTCATGACTGGTGCTGTTCCCATACCACGCTGTGATGCACTGAGTTAATACACTTTCTATCGCCCCTAAATAGAACGTTTTCAGGATAGCTGGTGAAACCCTGAATTTCCTCAGCTGGCGCAGGTGGTACAGTCTTTGCCTGGCTTTTTTCACCTGTGTCTGAATGTGAGCAATCCAGGTCAGGTCCTCGGAGATGTTTACTCCCAGGTACTTGAAGCTGCTCACTCTCTCTACTGGTGATCCACTGATCATGAGGGGGGAGTATGTCTGTTGCTGTCTCTTCCTGAAGTCCACAATCATTTCTTTGGTCTTGCCAACATTCAGAGAGAGACAGTTGTCCTGGCACCATGATGTTAGATGCTCCACCTCGTCCAAGTATGCCGTCTCATTGTTGTTGGAAATGAGGCCCAGGACAACAGTATCATCAGCAAATTTGATGATAGAGGTGGAGCTGTGTGTGGACAAACAGTCATGCGTGTAGAGAGAGTAGAGCAGGGGACTCAGGACACAGCCCTGTGGAGCTCCCACACTCAGGGAGATGGAGGTGGAGGTGGACTAGCCTATTCTCACCACCTGAGGCCTGCCAGTGAGGAAGTCCTCAATCCAGTGGCAGAGAGAAGGGTTCAGGCCGAGATCCAGGAGTTTGGAGGTTAGCTTAATGGGAACTATGGTGTTAAAGGCTGAGCTATAATCAATAAATAGCAGCCTTACGTAGTTCCCACTTTTGCTGTCGATGTGAGTGAGGGAGGAGTGGAGGACATGAGAGATGGCATCTTCAGTCGATCTATTGGGACGATAGGCAAACTGAAGAGGGTCCAAAGTGTCAGGAATGAAGGCGCAAATGGTGTTTTTAATGAGTCTCTCAAAGATCTTCATGACTATAGACGTGAGAGCCACTGGACGGTAGTCATTTAGGCAAGAGGGTTTACTGTTGCAGAGGATTTAGATCCAAAACGAGCAGATGGACCTCAGACCCTGCCACATGCGCCGCGAGTCGTTGAGTTGGAAATGAGACTCCACTCGGTCTTTGTAACGGAGTTTTGCGGCTTTAACTGCACGTCTGAGAGCATAGCAGGACGATCTGTATTCAGTCATGTTCCCCGATAGGAGACCGGCGTTGTAAGCAGCAGTGCGTGCGTTCACTGCAGCGTGGATTGAATTGTCCACCCACGGTTTCTGATTTGAGAAGGACGTTATTGTTATTGTTTGCGTGGCTTGCTCTGTAAGCGTGTTGATGAAGCAAAGCGCCACGTCTGTGAACTCGTTTACGTCAGCTGAACTCGCTCGGAACATGTCCCAATCCACATCGTCCAGAGCTGCCTGTAGCGCGGTCTCTGAGTGGGGTGACCAACGCTTAACTGCCCGGTGAGGGGGTTCCTGTACGAGCTTTTGTTTGTATTCGGGTGTGAGGAAAATGGCGGCATGATCCGATTTGCCAAACGCTGGAAGTGACCGCGCTTTATAGGCGTTCTTAAACGGAGAGTAGCAATGATCCAGCGTGTTTGCTCCTCGTGTAAATGTATTAAGTTGACTTTTACTGACAGAAGTAAAAGTATTGTATACTTTTACTCAATATTTTTTAGTATTCAAGGTAAAAAACAAAACTATTATTTATGAAATGTAGTGCAGTAAAAAATATGACATTATAAATTATGCTTTGGAATGTAATGAAGTAAAAGTTTTCCAAAGAAAAACACTGATAAAATACATAATTGAAAAATGTACTTTCACTACTGTCCGCCTCTGTTCTATAATACTAGAAAAATCGTAAGTTTCAGTGTAATACCGGTAACAGACAACATATTGTTGGGGCAACACTAGGCCATTTATTTGTTTCATAAAATGTTTTTGTTCCATAAAACTATAAATAAATTAAACTTTAAGATTTTATTACTATTCAAGTGTGTTGTCAAAACAAAAACTTGTTTGGCTGGCCACACCATACATATATCACTATGATCTAGTGAAATGCAGAAATGGAAGACATTAAAGATATTAAAAGATATTAAAGTTTGTTCTAGCTAACTTCCCAAAACCTTTTCTTCTCTTCTGTTCTTTGTAAACGTTTCTTGTCAGATTGTGTCATCTTAAGTAAAAAAGCCATCTTTTGGTCTCAATTGAAACTGTTCACTGGGTGTTTTTCATCATTAATCATGTCACATTTTGACATTAATAAACAACTGAAATGTGGTTACACAATCACTTATCTGAATAAAAATTTTTTTATTCATTTACAAAAGAATTTACATTTTCAAGCTGACTTTGTCACATATCCTAAATAACCCTTGATGTTAGTTAATTTGCATATTGTTTTTTTAAACAGTATTAAATGAAGATAATGCATCCCAAATCATATTATGTGCAATATAGTAAACTATTTTTAAATGTATGAACCTACAAGTAATGAATTTTAAGATAATTTAGCTAGATGAATGCTGTGTGTATTGTCCCATTACCAGTGACCCGTGTTGGGGAAAGTTACTTTTAAAAGTAATGCTTTACAATATTGCATAACTCCCCCCAAAAAGTAACTAAATGCATTACTTGGTTTCTTTTTATGGAAAGTAATGCACTGTTACTTTTTGCATTACTTTTTGTCATCTGGGCTGGGCTTGCGTGTTTGTTTGTTTTTAATAACAACAAAAAATCTCTTTTTGATTCTATTTTTGGCAACAGGCCTTTCCCACCAAAAGTGAAACAAATAAGCTTTAGGCTGAAGAAAATGCAAATTCGTGCCTGTACAGTCAGGGCAAAGCAATAAAATAAAAATAAACAAATAAATAAAAAAGTACAAATGTGATGTTTAACCAAGTCATTTTTCATTATTCAAAAAGCCCAACGTTTGTAAAGGCTAATGTTTTATGTATTTGAGGAGCTGAGAAGAGTGCCAGTCTGGTATTTGCCCTCTAATCATAGCCAACACAGCCTGTGCATAGCACTTCATCTTTTATAACAGAAGATTTTGGCCAAATGTATAACAACAGGTAAAACTGAGCATAGCTACAAAACTTGTAGGTTGTACAATAACCTGTACAATAACCTTTAAGTTGGTGAAAATGTAGTGCTGAACTTCAGATGCATCCGATGTGGCTGTTAATGACTGACAAAACACAAATCTCTGACATTAGCTGGTGAAAAACCTCATAAATCCATTTGAGCTTGATTTGGGACAGTGTTAATAATATAATGACACGTGCAAGTTTCTGACCATACATAAAGTCACAATTCTTTCTTTCTTTCTTTCTTTCTTTCTTTCTTTCTCTTTCTTTCTTTCTTTCTTTCTTTCTTTCTTTCTTTCTTTCTTTCTTTCTTTCTTTCTTTCTTTCTTTCTTTCTTTCTTTCTTTCTTTCTACTCCAAGTCAACTTTTAAAGAGGAGAGAAGCATTATTAGCTCTAGTTTTTCTTGCAAAGAGGGACTGAATTCAAGATGACACAGAAAGTGGTTTTCATTTGCGTACCCTCTTGCCATGTCTTTCCCAACACTCATACCTCTAATTAGATTCAGGGAAAATGAACCCTAATTAAAATTGTAGAGCTCTGGCTGAGAGGCGTTGTTTTTAAGTGTTTTTTTTTCAAACCAGACCTTTTGTTTTAATACAACCAACAGACTAGGTAGCAGATTGCCTCAGCACAAAAACATATTTTATTAAGCTTGCAATTAAAATGGGATTGGTTTCCTTCCTACTGCATCTACTGTTCTCTACCTCTGCTCTATCTGCTCCTGTCATCCAGTGTTTCTTCTCTCTGTTTCTTTGTCTCCTGTACATTAGCTATGGGAGTTGAGCCAATATCCTGTGCGGAAATTAAATCTAGGCAGAGCCAACGATGACTATCAGGAGCAGTTTTACCATTTGAGTGAATAGCAGTGTCACCGTTAGATCTGTAGAGTTTTTGACCAGGTTTATTGAACTCAGGTATTGAATTACTCCAGCCAGAAATATGTGATGGATTACGATGTTGGTCTTTGAGAAACATTTACATGTATGCATTAGCAGATGCTTTTATCCAATGCAATTTACATTTGCATTAAAGGTGTATTTCCTGTGACAGAATTTTTGAAATTCTGTGTGATTCAGAGGCCACTTACAAAAAGCTTTACAACTAACGGCGGTTTCACACTGCACGCACACACCGCACACACCGCAAGTAGCGGCAGTGCGTCACAGGAGCAGAGCAGAAGCGGCAGTGCCGTGATGGTTTTGCCGCAGTCTGTTTTTGCTGCGCTGCTCACGCTGAATTAAAGCCACAGTGCATTGGTCTTGATCAAAATTGACCTGATTAACATGAAAAATAACACATTTCACCATGAAATCATGTAGTGAAGTGTTCCGTGTGTTTCACAATCACCATATGACATCCAGCGCTGTGAAAAAAAATACACAAAAACACATCACTGCCAGAAGTTTTTGCCCAAATTTCAAAGGCCCGTTTAAATGATTAAAACATATCTTAACTTTAAGGTTACTTTTATCATGCAAACTACGTATATAGCTGTACTTATACTTGCTGATGTTATATGCATATGTGTTTGGGACAGAGGGGAACACAGTCGCATTTGCAGCAGATATATGCTGCCCATCATAAATCAAAGCACAAGATAGACAGGGGTTGGAGGAGAACACCGTTCTCCGTGGACGATATTCGTCTGTATTTGCAATACACGCCACTGTTCAGCTGCACGCGACAAACCCTGGCAGTGTGAAAGCACAACGGGCGTTTAAGACGTTTCTCTTAAAAAAAAAAAAAAAAAAAAAAAAGGCTACATCAGTTATAGCTTGATGAGAATAGAGTCGTATTTCTTTTCAATTCACACCCCAATAGTGATTCACACCATCATAATTTGTTCAAAAGCATCTCCCACAGCAGTTTATAGGCTGCATGATGTCATCATTCCCATCATACTACAACTGATTAAACTACATATGCATGGCAAACAGTAAGAAATTAAACCCATTTATAATGAATGAACTCTTCCTGGCATTCCAGGACAATGTTTTCTTTATCACGTTTCCAGATGTGTCCATTAATTAAGCTGAGGGTTGCAGGTGTCAGAGATTAGCTAAATCCTTTTTGTGTGGCCATTTGGTCTGTTTTCTGAGATGAAATTTTGTGTGTATGCTGGTGTGATCTTAGTTAAACAGCAGCTCGATCAGTACTGCATTCAAGAGAACTGTTTGTACATGTAATGTGTGCCGTTAATCTCTGCTGCTGTCATTAGTGGTTCTGTAGGGAGGCTGTGAAATGTTAGATGCGACAGTTTCTCTGTCTGTGTCTCTCTTTCCTGTGAACTGTATATTGTATATCTTAATGCAGAATTATCTATCTGTCTGTTAGTTGTGTATTGAGTTTGTTGGCTGTATGGTTTAAATTGGTGGCAAAGCAGTTTCCCTACTGGGATTAATAAAATCAATCAATCAGTCAATTGTTGAGAATCTCATGCTACAACACATCCACGCTTAAGGGGTTGTTAACTGTATGTATACTGTTTGTTTTCTTGACACATCTGTCTGCATGTGTATATGCACGTTAATGTATTTACTAGCAGGAAAGCCTGTAGAATGTAAAGAGAGTCTTTGGTTTTACCTCTCCCTGCTGATTAACTGACCATGAGCGCGGCTAATTACTAAATTAAAGAGCGTGTAACGAGCAGAGAGTGTGTCCGATCTGGCAGCCTGGGAGAAACATATGCCACAAAGCTCATGTAACCTGGACAAACACGTACAGTTAAAAACACACAGATGACTCTGTCAGTAAAAAGGTTTGGTTTACATAGTGTTTTGTACACTTTAAATAAATAATAAATAATCAGTTGTTTTAAATAGTGAATAATTTTAACAGTGTTAATAAATTATCAGTGCTTCTAGAGATTAAAGTGGGTGTAAAGGCCCTTTCACACCGGACATGTAAAAGTCCAATACACATCTGATAGAACTCCAAACTCCAAATGCGGTAATTGCTGTAATCCTCTCAGGTCCAGTTTTGCCCACAGAAAATACATCTGTATCCACAATTGCTGTGAAAAGCGAATATTTCGCGTGCAAATAGATCACGTCAAAAAAAACAACACATCAACCGCGACATGAATTTGCAATGTCTGTGACGTTTTCAGAGCTCCAACATTACAAAACATACGAGTGACAGCTGAGAAAAAATGGACACTTCATCATCCAGTGAAGACAAGCTTTTCATTTTCTTTACAAGACCGAAAAGAATGTTTTGGGTGCACCCAGTCTTAAAAGAACAGAGAGTCTGAAGGGGAGTATGCTAATCTTGTACAGGAGCTAAAACTTTATCATGGCCAGTTCCGCACTTACTTTCAAATATCCGTGGGACAATTTGAGGAGCTCCTCCAGAGACGGTGGCACTGCATCTGATGAGACAAACAGCAAACTTCAGGGAACCAATCGATCCGGAGCAGCTATGTTTTTCCAGTTGAGTCACAATGTAAACATTTAAGTGCCACAGTCGTACTGATGAAAATGCATTCACTTTCCAAAGTTGCAGACACAATTAAGTTTAGAAAAAAATCAACATGTTTTAACTCAAAAGGTTATGTTATCATTGTCTGTAGCAATGATAATATAACCTTAAGCTGTAATAAATACATTCTCCCTGGTTTCTTGTCTCTTCGTTCTTTGGATTTCTTGCCTGTTTCCCGGGTTACCCTGTTTGGCCTGCCTACCTGTGTTTTGACCTTGCCTGTACTATTGACTGATTGTGGATTACCCCAATAAATACTGCGTTTGGATCCTCAACCTTCGTGTCTCGGAGCAGTACATAACACATTTATAATGTTACAAAAGATTTTATTTCAAAGAACTGCTGTTCATTTGAACTTTCTATTCATCAAAAATCCTGAAAAAAAGCATCACGGTTTCCACAAAAATATTAGCAGCACAATTTCATATGTGATAACATAATAATAAATGTTTCTTGAACACCACTATATCAGAATAATTTCTGAAGGACCATGTGACACTGAAGACTGGAGTAATGACTGCTTTGCCATCACAGAAATAAATTATATTTTAAAAATAGAACACAGCTATTTTAAATTGTAATAATACTTTACTATATTTTACAAATATATATATATATATATATATATATATATATATATATACAGATATATATATATATTTTTTTATTTTTTTATTTTTTTTATTTTTTATTTTTTTACTATATTTGATCAAATAAATGTAGACTTGGTGAACATAAGATATTTTTATTTTTGTTAACTGTATACTTGATCAAATAAATGTAGACTTGGTGAACATGAGATATTTATTTAAAATATATATATACACTCACCTAAAGGATTATTAGGAACACCATACTAATACTGTGTTTGACCCCCTTTCGCCTTCAGAACTGCCTTAATTCTACGTGGCATTGATTCAACAAGGTGCTGAAAGCATTCTTTAGAAATGTTGGCCCATATTGATAAGATAGCATCTTGCAGTTGATGGAGATTTGTGGGATGCACATCCAGGACACGAAGCTCCCGTTCCACCACATCCCAAAGATGCTCTATTGGGTTGAGATCTGGTGACTGTGGGGGCCATTTTAGTACAGTGAACTTATTGTCATGTTCAAGAAACCAATTTGAAATGATTCGAGCTTTGTGACATGGTGCATTATCCTGCTGGAAGTAGCCATCAGAGAATGGGTACATGGTGGTCATAAAGGAATGGACATGGTCAGAAACAATGCTCAGGTAGGCCGTGGCATTTAAACAATGCCTAATTGGCACTAAGGGGCCTAAAGTGTGCCAAGAAAACATCCCCCACACCATTACACCACCACCACCAGCCTGCACAGTGGTAACAAGGCATGATGGATCCATGTTCTCATTCTGTTTATGCCAAATTCTGACTCTACCATCTGAATGTCTCAACAGAAATCGAGACTCATCAGACCAGGCAACATTTTTCCAGTCTTCAACTGTCCAATTTTGGTGAGCTCGTGCAAATTGTAGCCTCTTTTTCCTATTTGTAGTGGAGATGAGTGGTACCCGGTGGGGTCTTCTGCTGTTGTAGCCCATCCACCTCAAGGTCGTGCGTGTTGTGGCTTCACAAATGCTTTGCTGCATACCTCGGTTGTAACGAGTGGTTATTTCAGTCAAAGTTGCTCTTCTATCAGCTTGAATCAGTCGGCCCATTCTCCTCTGACCTCTAGCATCACCAAGGCATTTTCGCCCACAGGACTGCCGCATACTGGATGTTTTTCCCTTTTCACACCATTCTATGTAAACCCTAGAAATGGATGTGCGTGAAAATCCCAGTAACTGAGCAGATTGTGAAATACTCAGACTGGCCCGTCTGGCACCAACAACCATGCCATGCTCAAAATTGCTTGAATCACCTTTCTTTCCCATTCTGACATTCAGTTTGGAGTTCAGGAGATTGTCTTGACCAGGACCACACCCCTAAATGCATTGAAGCAACTGCCATGTGATCGGTTGATTAGATAATTGCATTAATGAGAAATTGAACAGGTGTTCCTAATAATCCTTTAGGTGAGTGTGTATATATATATATATATATATATATATATATATATATATAAAAAACTTGCTGTCACAAACTTTTGTAAAGTAGTGTAAATGTAAAAATAGAGAAAATGAGCATTATCAATGGACTATCCAATATTGATAAGCTAAGTAATTTATTTATAATATCATCTATTAACCGGTATGGTATGGATATATATTGTATGTAAATGACTAATAATCTTATTAGTGTTAGGATTGTGAGGTAATGTATTATAATATACTTTGTGAATCTAATAGCATGTCATGTTATTTTTAACTGTTTATATATATATATATATATATATATATATATATATATATATATATATATATATATATATACATACACCGTGTGTGTGTGTGTGTGTGTGTATATATATTATTTATTTTATTTTTTTATTTACATGTGTGCTTTGCAGCATGTGATGAGTGGACCGTTCTTCCAAATCCCAGTCTTCATCGTGATGTCAACCGTTTTGGACACACAGCAGTTGTCAGTAATGGGTAAGTTCTTGACGTGGACTCTTTCCATTCACTGGTACCATCAGTTTATGTGCTCTTCTTGTACCCAGGTTATTCTTTCCACTGAATTTAATTTGGCTAAACAACTCATCATGGGTCAGGAAAAAAATAAAAACTTGAATATGCATCCTCTCATTTCCTTTGGAAAATAGTTTTGGCAATGCAAACAGGTTGAAATACAAAAAGGGTCTGTTTTCTCTTCCACTCAGCTCAATGTACATTTTTGGTGGTTTCTCTGGTGTGATTCTGAACGATGTGCTGGTGTATAAGCCTGCCAGCTGTGAGGCCTTCCTCGAGGTGGATCCTTGCCAGAGTGCTGGTCCTGGTGTTCGCTGTGTCTGGATTGATGAACACTGTGTACCCTGGGACTCCAGCCACGCTAATGACAGTGTGCCTGCCTCCTTCTGCCCTGCACGCACCAGTAAGAACCTATAATTTTAAAAGCTTATGTTAAAACACTGGCTGCACAGAATTACATTTATGGTCAATTATGGAGGTATTGCGACCTGTTTTTGAGGTTTGTTTCATCATACATTCACATTAAATTAATTTCTGATTCGTAGGTGGCAGTAAAAAGTGGGTCTCGCATCACCTTGAAGGGGTGTGTTTTGTGGTGATAACTGCCTGACTACGTTTTTCCGCCTACAACAAGGGTATTTGACAAAAATAAATGGATAAATGGGTATGAAATATTGATCTGAGCATCACAACATTGCAGGAAGCTAGGTGCCTGGATTGTTTAAGCAGTTTAGTAGTCACTATACAAAACATTTGACCACAGAGTGCTGTGATTGACCAATCAGTATTAAGTATTCCAGCGGGCCATATAAGATAAATGAGGTGCCAGAATATACTCTACTGTTGAAAAGTTTGGGGTCAGTAAGATTTAGTTTTTAAAGAAATTAATATTTGTATAAAATATGTTATAAAATATTTCTATTAAAAAAGCTGTTCTTTTGAACTTTCTATTTAATAAAAAAATCCTTATAAAGGATTCACAAAAATATTAAGCATCACAACTGTTTTCAACATTTATAATATTAAGAAATGTTTCTTGAGTACCAAATCAGTATATTAGAATCATGTGACACTGAAGACTGGAGTAATGACTGCTGAAAATTTTGCTTTGTCATCACAGAAATAAATTATATTTTAAAAGATATTCTGATAGAAAACAGTTATTTTAAATTGTAATAACATTCCACAACATTACTGTTTTATTTATTTTTTATCAAAGAAATGCAGCATAAGAAGCTTCTTTTAAAACATTTAAACATTTTACAGACCCCACACTTTGAATAGTAGTGTAATTTATAAAATACAAGTGTTATAAATGTTTACACATCATTTCATCTTGTGGGAACATCTGTTCACCTGTAGCTATCCTAAATAACCATCCCAGTGGGGTGAAGTTCACAGTACATCTCATTCAATTGATTTGGACCATTAGCTCTGTATGTCAAACGCACACCTGGAGAGTATTTTTCCTTCCAATAAATCCTCTTGTCAGGAGATTATTGTTAAGCCATATATAATCCTATTTACACTTGATACATTGGAAGGCTTATATGCAGAGCCATTCACATGTTTTGCTTTACCTTGATGGCAGCCTGTTTTCCACTGGGTAAATCCTGCCTGACTGTGAAAATGCCTGTTGATAATTGACTGAACAAAAGGTCAGTCGGCACATAATAATCTCATAGCGATGTAATTATGATTGCGATGAAACTAATCTCCAGCGATTGTGGATACAGATGTATTTTCTGTGGGCAAAACTGGACCTGAGAGGATTACAGCAATTACCGCATGGAGTTTGGAGTTCTATCAGAGGTGTATTGGACTTTAATTAAGTAATGAAATGACACACAAGTTTCTGATGGATTATCCTGTATTGTGTGCATCTCAGAGACCTGTAATTGTGCAGTTTATCATTGTACGTAGTCACTATTTGGGTGGTTGCTCTCTGTATTTTCACAATAGTATCAGGACTTTTTACTATACACTGTGTTCCTGATATTATGTATTGTGTGTGTGTGTGTATGTGTGTGTGTGTGTAATATATACTACCGCATTACCTTTCAAAAGTTTGAGATTGGTAAGACTTTAGTCCAATTCTCACTATTAACTATGACTTTTGCCTCAACAAACTTTCTAATTATTGCTTATTAATAGTTAGTAAGGTAGTTGTTAAGTTTAGTTACTTCAGTAGGATTAAAGAATATAGAATGGTCAAGCAGAATAAGGCATTAATATGTGCCTTATAAGTACTAATAAACAGC
Organism: Paracanthobrama guichenoti; assembly: GCA_018749465.1. NCBI lineage: Eukaryota > Metazoa > Chordata > Actinopteri > Cypriniformes > Gobionidae > Paracanthobrama > Paracanthobrama guichenoti. The sequence continues at coordinate 1,809,062 of CM031955.1, forward strand.
CAATATCCTAGTAATATGCATGCTAATAAGCAACTAGTTAATAGTGAGAATTGGACCCTAAACTAAACACAATCACATCGAAATAGCATTTATTTATTTATTTTTTCCCAGAAATCATAATTAATTAATAATGGTGACTGCCATACCTTGATTGCCCAGGAAGTGCTAAAAAAGTTCATTATAAATAAAATAATCTAAGATATAAATTATTAAATTAGTTGTAAATTATTTTTTTAAATACAAAAAAAAATATATATATATATTGATGCAATTATACTATTATAGGCCTACATTATTTGCTCTAACATTCACACAAGAACTGTCATTCTGACTGTCTAACAACCTGAGCACATCAGAGATATTTAAATACACACATACTCTTCAGAGGTTTAAAACCTTGTTTTATTAAAAGTAATTATAATTGATGAAAGATTATGCATTTGTGCATTAGTGCTGCGTACTTGCATGAATGTATACAGGACTGCATTGGCCGTGGCCAAATTTTTGCTTAATAATTTGCTTAATAATTGTTTTTCAACAAACCCATGTATGCTTTCAAATCACTTGGAATGGCACAAGTTGCATGGGATTATTTTATGAAACGCTTGCATAAAAAAAAAAAAGATAAAAGTCACCATTCTTTGCCATTAAATGGATGATGTCTTTTTTTGTGTTCAGAGAAAAAAAAGGTAATAAGGGTTTAAAACAATATAATTTTGAGGAAATAAATACTGAATTTCAATTTTTTGTGTGTGAACTGTCCCAGAGACAGTAACAGAAAAGTAAGATGTGAAGGGGTAAATAAACTCGAGTGTCATTTTGTTTTCATATTTACTTTCTCCCATCCTTCTAGTTCATTTTTGTCCTGGATTTTCTCTAAACTGTTCCAGACAAAAGCCTATTCCTGTGTGACCTCTCTTTCACTGAAATAATGATAAAACAAAACAAAAACAGCAAACATCCTCCCAAAAAGTAAATAACAGGAACAACAGTACTTATGTGTATTATGGTTATTCATGTCTGATAAACAAATTCATAGTCAGGACAAACATTTCTTCTCTGTCCTTGGCTCTTCCCCTCGATTTTCCGGTTTTAATTTTGCTGTGCCCTGTCCATGTCCACCTCCGCTGTTGAACTTTAGCCCTTGTCCATGTGTCATTGCACACACTCATTTTTCACCACAGTTGTGAAGTGTTTCACCTTGAGAGCTCTGAGTCAGACCCTTATTATCTCTAACCTCCAATTTTTGTTTTATGCTAGTAAGTAGATATTTTCCTTGTTTCTGATGATTCTTGTTTTTTTTTAAACCACAGATGCAGCTGATAAGCAATGTCAGCAGTTTTCTGACTGTGCTTCCTGTACGGCCAACACCAATGACTGCCAATGGTGCGAAGACAAGAAATGCATTTCTTCATCAAGCAACTGCACTGTGGTATGTCAAACAGGCTTTGCTATTAAATAGATTTAAAAGCATTTATAGCAATTAAAAATTACATTTCCCTTTGCTGTCATGTTTTGTCAGCTTACAGTTGAGCTTGCCCGCCACCCTCGAGGTCCCCTTTACCTCAGCCCTCCTCCTGCCATGCTATCTGAGCACCAGCTCTCTATTTGGAGACCCGGTATGCGCAAAACCGGCCAGGTATGCAGTAAAATAGCTTTTGAAAAGATTGTTGCAAGACAATGTTGTACAAAAATTGCTAGTCACATTGAAAATATGTAACCAGAGTGTTTGACAGAAAGCTCTTTCCATCCTCTTGTTTTACAGTCTGTGAAGAACTATACCAAATGCAGTGTTCAAGGTGAGCAGATTTGTAGCAAACTGGCGAACTGCAGGAGTTGCTCGCTTAACATCAACTGTCAGTGGGAACCACAACAGAAGGAATGTCATGCTCTGCCTGGTGAGTTCAGGGATAAATGGATAGATGGATGGATGGGTAGATAGACAGACTGAGTGAACAAATGCTTGTCCAGTGATTAAAGTAGACATTTATTTAACTGTTACAACCTCAGACCTATACCCTAGATGTCTCAACCCTGCTCCTGGAAGACCCACTGTCCTCCAAAATTGATTTCCAACCATCTTCACCTGTTTAGGTGTGTTTGATTAGGTTTGGAGCCAAACTATCCAGGAGCAGGAGGTGAGTCCCAAGGAGCAGGGTTGAGACCTCTGGTCTAGGGATAGGTGCAACATCTAACATGATAATATTTGAGTGTGTTTGGTTGGCAGAAAGAAAAGATAAAAGGACAAATATGATGCAGAGAATGTATTGCATACAATTGAGAAATGAATGATAAGAAATTTGAAGTATAAAGAATAATGCAAATATATACAATATTTACAATGGTAGGATGAAACCAAATCTGATCAAAAGATAATGAAATAAAAGATCTTCAGTGTAGTTAACCCTAACTAAATTACACTACCTAGGCAAATACAAAAACTACAGAGGATGTCACTCACTCTAACCTATTGTTACTAATACAACTCAAAAACTCTTTGAACTGTAAAAGGTTATCATTTATGGCATTGTCAGTGCCTGCATATACCCAAACAGATTCGCCCTGATATACACTACTATTCTAAATTTCAGTAAAAATTATTTTGAAAGAACAAGGACTCATTAAATACATAATACATAAAGTGACAGTAAATACATTTATAATGATACAAAGATTTCTGTTTCAAATAATTGCTGTTCTTTTGACATTCTGTTTATCAAAGTTTCCTGAAAAAAAGTATCATGGTTTCCACAAAATGTTAAGCAGCACAGCCATTTTCAACTGTTACAATTATATGAAATGTTTCTTTAGCAACAAATCAGCAAATGAATGATTTCTGAAGCATCATGTGACACCGAAGACTATAGTAATGACTGCTGAAAATTCAGCTTTACTATCACACAAATAAGTTACATTTTAAAATATATTTCAATAGTTCTCTCAAAAACATTTTTGAACACTAGTGCAAGTCAAAAAAATCTTCACACTTGTTTCTGATTTCTTGTTTTGGCCCTTGTTTCGGCCCTAGAAATGATTCATTTAACTCATCAGATCACCAGGCAGCCAGGAAGTGTACCTGTGATCATTTTACGCATTCAGGTTTGTTGACATAAAGGGCCAGATTTACTAACAGCTTGTGGCAGCGCAAACCCTCTTTTGCCTTTATAAAACAACTGTTAGGATTTACTAAAGACACGCAGTAATAAATTGGCACTAAAGAGGCGTGGTCACAGTTATTTTTGTGGCTGACCTTTTGGCATTTGTAGGAGTTTCCCTTTCAGATGCAAAATTTATGGGAGGAGAGTATTTAAATGAATCATGCAAGGTGATTTATTAAGTTTTGTGCTCGTCAATTTACTGGTGTTTTGCCAATTATTTACTGCCCAAAAAAAGCATGTTTTAAACCAATCTACCTGGTAGATTGCTTTGGTCATTATGGAAATGATCCGGCTGCGTCTGTGTGCTTTAATTTGCGTGTTGTCAGTAGATCACGCATAGAACTTTCCACTCCCATCCCCACTTTTTTGGAATTGCGCTCTCGCGCTAATTTGCCCCGTTTAGTAAATCTGGCCCTAAGTTTGCTGCCCTGATGATATTTGGAGGCCAAGATTTTGGAAAGGGTAAAGTTGGGAAAACGTCTAACATTGTTTTGAGCACATTTTTACGTCCCAGGTGCAGAAACAATTGAAACACATTTCCACACTCATCTCTACCTGATTTATTTGAGCTGATCTAGTTTGAGAGCAGGAAGTGATGCCGTTGTTTGATGTATTATTAACATTCTTTGGTCTCCCTTGGGAAGAAATGTTTTCTTCTCCACAGGCCCACACATTGTACCAATGCATTTTCCAGTCTCCAGTAAAGATGCTTACACACATGCACACGTCTGGTTTACTCTCTTAGACGTAATGGTTTTTATACTGTACAAACTGTATATTCTATCTCCTTACACTAACCCTACCCCTAAACCTACCCATCACACAAAACTTTCTGCATTTTTACATTTTCAAAAACACGCATTCTGTATGATATATAAGCTTGTTTCCTCCTGGGGACCTCAATTTAGGTCCCATCAGTCTGTGTGCATTCAGGTTGAAGTCCCCTCCGGGATAGAAAAACATGAACACACTCACAAACACATGTTGGGTTTTCAAGTTTTATGGGGACATTCCATAGACATAATGGTTTTTATACTGTGCAAAATGTATATTCTGTTCCCTAACCCTACCCCCTAAACCTACCCAATCACAGAAAACTTCATGCATTTTTACTTTTCCCATTTTTACATTAATACACCACTTAGTATGATTTATAAGACCAAAAATTTACTGACAAGGATTTTGGATATTGCCATCTAACCTTTTTTTGTTTGTTTCATTATATTAGTGAGGAAATTGCATAGAGATTTTTTTATTTTTATTATCAGGTTAATGATATTTTCTATCCCAACTTCTACCCTGGTGTGTGTGTGGTTAATGGAGCAAAGGTAAGGGGGCACCGTAACCAAGGTGGTACATTCAGGGTTTGAGCTGGTCATTCTCCCAAAGTCTCTCTGTGTCTGATATCTGGATCTTCTCAAGGACATGAGTTAGAAAAAAACTCACTGATCAGCTGTCATATTTCTGACTGATAGCTCAATTTGAAAGTGTGCATATACACACACAGACGACTTTATCTGCAAAGGACATCAACTCTGTAGTGAAGACATGAGTATATCCAACCATGGAAAATGGAGAACTTTGGAGCTGCATGGTACATCACACATGAGTTCTGACCTTCACCAAAAGGTCAATTCCAAGTGCAGTAATTATTCAAGTTTGCTGAGCTAATTATCCATTTATGGCTGAGCAGCTTGTCAAAGAACCCAGAGTTTATTGTTCTTTTCCCTTTTCTACACTGTTGTTTCTCTCTTCATTATGACAGCTTTTATCTTAGACTATAATCAGCCACAATAAAAAAAAAAAAAAACCTTGAAATGAAAGGGAAGATGGTTATTTTACACTATTTTTAGTACTGTGTGGTTTCATAATTGACTATGACTATGTGCATTTCCTTTTGTTTTGCTTTTCAGGGTTTGTCTGAGTGTGAGTGTGGTTAACCATCGTCATGGTTAATTATTCTTGTGCTGCTCACTGTAATAAGTTCAAAACCCAAGGGTAGCATGACTCTTAATTTCATAATGTAGTTTAATTTACACTACTGTTCAAAAGTTTGGTGTCGATAAGGTTTTTTAAAAAAAAAGAAAGAATATAATTTCTTTTGAATTTGAAAAGTTTCTTATGCTCACCAAGGATTTTCTTATTTGATCGAAAATTCAGTAAAAACAGTAATGTGAAATATTACAATTTTAAAATATTCTAAAATATAATTTATTCCTATGATGATGACAACTGAATTTTCAGCAGCCTTTAATCCAGTCTTCAGTGTCACATGGCCCTTAAAAATATTCTAATATGCTGATTTGCTGCTCAATAAACATTTCTTATTATTATCATCAATGTTGAAAATATTTGTGCTGCTTTATTTAAAAGATTAAGATTTATTTAAAAACAAATCCTTTGCAACATTATAAATGTCTTTACTGTCACTTTTGAGAATTTAAGGCGTCCTTGCTGGATAAAAGTACTAAAATCTTTAAAGAATCTTGTTTTTCGCAATATAATACACAGAAAGCTCCTTTTATCAATATCCTGATCAGAATGATTGGTTTGTTTTGTAAGAGGTCTTGTGTGAGTGAGGCCTAGTTTGAACAGAAGCCTGGTTTTATCCTGGATTTTTCTGCTTTTTTACAGCACACTTGTGTGGAGAGGGCTGGAGTCAGGTTGGAGATGCATGTCTGAGGCTGAATGTTAGTAAAGAGAGTTATGATAATGCCCAGCACTACTGTAAGAACCTGGATGGCAACATTGCCTCTCTAACCTCAGCCAGGCAGGTAGACTTCATACTGGATGAGCTGCAAAAGTATCAGCTGCAGGGGAGGGTGAGTCAAGCATAATCACTGGCCTTTGTGTGGAAAAAAGTTTTTCTAGATCTAATTGCATAAAATGTACTTTATGCAATTAATCTCACTTTATTAATCAATGCCTTTGCTTTTGACCTTCGATGATCCAACTCAGCCATACCAAAAAATTATTTAGATAAATACATTTGTGTTTAATTTTTTGTTTTTATTGCTGAAGAAACAGTGTTAAAATTTCTTCTCCTGCATCCAAGTCAGAATGGCAGCACAGCTGAAAGGTTTGTTTGAGCTGTGCCCTGTACTGTACAGGAGTCTATTTGCATTTCTTTCAGCCTGAGGCTTCATTTTCCAAAATAGAACTAACACATTACTTTCCATAAAAGGTAACTACTAAGTAATGCATTCACTTTTTAGGGAGTATTTCAATATTATAACGAATTGCTTTTAAAAGTAAAGCTTTCCCCAACACTGCTGGTTATGTATTTCATCACCATATCAAAAATTCAGTAGTCAGTGCCAATACCAGTGGATTTTTTCATGATAGCAATAGCATAATATGCTATTGATATAATTTATTTACTTATTACAGTTAAATATTGCTTTGTTAGTATTAATATAAACGTTTACAAAAAATAAATAAAACAGTGGCTTAGTTCTCAATTAAGTAAAAGGTTTTTCCAAAAAAGGTTCAGTCATACATAAGTAAATACAGGAAATAAATAAAGGATCTGAGCGCAGTGACTGGTTTTCTGTTTCTTTTCTTTGACTTTAGTCTTTATTTTTTGTGAAGGAAAACATGGCTGTTTTTCGTCAGATGCTATTATTCAAAGCAACTTAAACATGAGAAACATCACAAGCAATTTATCATGCAAGAGTAATACTGCCTTTTTACATTCGCATAATACTTGGCCAAGTACACTCACCTAAAGGATTATTAGGAACACCATACTAATACTGTGTTTGACCCCCTTTCGCCTTCAGAACTGCCTTAATTCTACGTGGCATTGATTCAACAAGGTGCTGAAAGCATTCTTTGGAAATGTTGGCCCATATTGCTAGGATAGCATCTTGCAGTTGATGGAGATTTGTGCGATGCACATCCAGGGCACGAAGCTCCCGTTCCACCACATCCCAAAGATGCTCTATTGGGTTGAGATCTGGTGACTGTGGGGGCCATTTTAGTACAGTGAACTCATTGTCATGTTCAAGAAACCAATTTGAAATGATTCGAGCTTGTGACATGGTGCATTATCCTGCTGGAAGTAGCCATCAGAGAATGGGTACATGGTGGTCATAAAGGGATGGACATGGTCAGAAACAATGCTCAGGTAGGCCGTGGCATTTAAATGATGCCCAATTGGCACTAAGGGGCCTAAAGTGTGCCAAGAAAACATCCCCCACACCATTACACCACCACCACCAGCCTGCACAGTGGTAACAAGGCATGATGGATCCATGTTCTCATTCTGTTTACTCCAAATTCTGACTCTACAATCTGAATACTCAACAGAAATCGAGACTTATCAGACCAGGCAACATTTTTCCAGTCTTCAACTGTCCAATTTTGGTGAGCTTGTGCAAATTGTAGCCTCTTTTTCCTATTTGTAGTGGAGATGAGTGGTACCCGGTGGGGTCTTCTGCTGTTGTAGCCCATCCGCCTCAAGGTTGTGCGTGTTGTGGCTTCACAAATGCTTTGCTGCATACCTCGGTTGTAACGAGTGGTTATTTCAGTCAAAGTTGCTCTTCTGTCAGCTTGAATCAGTCGGCCCATTCTCCTCTGACCTCTAGCATCAACAAGGCATTTTCGCCCACAGGACTGCCGCATACTGGATGTTTTCCCTTTTCACAACATTCTTTGTAAACCCTAGAAATGGTTGTGCGTGAAAATCCCAGTAACTGAGCAGATTGTGAAATACTCAGACTGGCCCGTCTGGCAACAACCATGCCACACTCAAAATTGCTTAAATCACCTTTCTTTCCCATTCTGACATTCATTTTGGAGTTCAGGAGATTGTCTTGACCAGGACCACACCCCTAAATGCATTGAAGCAACTGCCATGTGATTGGTTGATTAGATAATTGCATGAGAAATTGAACAGGTGTTCCTAATAATCCTTTAAGTGAGTGTATATTAATTAATATTAGATTTTATATATACTGGCTTGGCATTGAAATACCAGTACTTTTAGCTTTTCCAAAGGCCCTTGAAAAAGCAAAGGAATAATGCTGAGAGTGAGCCTGTTTTTTTTTTTTTACTGAAACAAGTACTTCTGTCTGGGCTCCTGATTTGTTTACTTCAATTAAATCTTGATTGTTAGTATATTTGCCTTGCACTGCTCTGAATCCCATTTTAAAGTGATTCTTTAAACACCCTCAAATGTTGTGATGGATATTTCTGTCTGAGTAAACAAACATTCGAATTTACGATTTGCTTGGCAAGTCTCTGTGTCAAGTCCAGATGTAATGCTAGATGTTTCGGTGTGCAAGTTTGTTTCTAAATGTCAGTACAGCTTAAACTTTAACTTTACATGTCAAAAAACCTTACTCATGCCTTCAATAAAAAGCTATTCTGCACAAAATCTGTGGAGTCCCCCTGGTGCTGTGGAGTAAATATTTGTCATGTGTTAATTAAAAGGAAAGGAGCGACTCTCTTCGTAATCCGCTCCCTCGCTGATTGCGGCGTGAGCCTTGGTGTTTAAGCAGCTTTTGTCCTTTGAAGATTAACACAGTTTTCTAAAGGACCCACCTTTGATGTGAAAGATTCACATGCAACGGTTTCTCAGTTGCCACTATTTTTTCTCTTTGCTGTCACTCACACAGACAGTCACACTCACTCCCTGTGGCTGCACAAACTCACAGGAGATCTTAAACCTTTTAAACCTTTTAATCAAAGCACGCAAGACCTTTTCATACAGGGAAGTTGTTAATTTGAATGGAAAATCTGAGGGGTTGGGGTATGTCAAATTCAGTTTGTTTTGCCTTGAATTGATAATTAAACCATGCATTGGCCTTTTGCCTTTCCCTAAAGAAGAGCGAAAGAGTGAGAGAAAGAAAAAAAGTGTATTTATAAGACTATAGCACGTGTTAAACAAAGTAGACAGGCTTATTAGCCATCAAAACGTCAAGGTGCCCTGAATGAATGTCCAGCTGGATGTCTGTAATGAGGCAAAATCGAGTTCAAATAGAGGTTTATGAAGATGAACGCTTTTTTATTTCACTGAATTTACTGCATCCACAAATATGTCAGTCTGTTTATCGTTTTAGCTTCAGACGTCTTTCTGTTCTTTACACTAATGTTCATAATCAGAGTATTTATGAACAGAGAACGATAACAGCTCATTGAACCTGTGTTCAGAGGGACTTTAATGCATCTAAACAAGTTAGATATGTGGCTAAGTAAAATTTCAGTTCCTAGCAAACAGAAACGGATCATGATTATCAATTATCAATAATCATGATAAATATCTAACTTGTCTATTCAGGTCATTGTATGAAATGGATTTTTTTAGTGTAGTTTTGAAAAAAAATCAAGAGATCCAGACAAAGAATAAGCATCATGCTGTTGACCCATGATTAAGGTAGTCTGACCCTGGTTGGAAATTTTTTGTATGTTTTGACTATAACCGTTGTTACCCATTCATATGTGGATGTTACATGTTTAATGTGTGTGTGTGTGTGTGTGTGTGTGTGTGTGTGTGTGTGTGTGTGTGTGTGCATGTATATGTGTATGCATATATACCACCATGACATGAACATAGCTGTTTTCTCTCTTGCAGAAACTTACTCCCTGGGTGGGTCTAAGGAAGATAAATGTTTCATACTGGGGGTGGGAGGACATGTCTCCATTCACTGCCAGCACGCTGCAGTGGTTACCAGGGGAGCCAAGTGACTCAGGGTTTTGTGCGTACCTGGAAAGAGCTGAGGTAGCCGGACTCAAAGCCAAACCCTGCACTGCAAACACTGAGGGGTTGATCTGTGAGAAGCCAGTTGGTGAGAAAAGTTTTCGTTGGTTCGTTTTTTTGAAACATGAACCTGGAGGTGATAAAACGCCTGCTCTGTGGTGGATGCTGTTGTTACACATAAAACCCAAACTGAATCGGCTCCCACAGAAAACTCCACAGAGTTTTGAAGAATTGGGAAATCTGGCATTCACTCTGTTCTACACATCCCTAAGTAGACTTTTATTAAATATATTGTGTCTTAATTTGATAATGCTTTCAGTTAGCGGTTTGGTTGTAGTATTTTCAGCTCTTTTAACATAAACTTTAATACCCATTCCAAAGATTTTCCCTTAAATTTTATACAGATTCAGTCTGGGCCTGCTCATGGCTTTTTGTGTCACATATGTCAAGGTGATTTAGTGTCTGTATCTGCCATAACATTTTTTTCCCTGGACCACAAAACCAGTCATAAGGGTCAATTTTTTAAAATTGATATTTATACATCATCTGAAAGCTGAATAAATAAGTTTTCCATTGATGCATGGTTTGTTAGGATAGGACAATATTTGGTGAGATACAACTATTTGAAAATCTGGGGGTGCAAAAAAAAAAAGAAAATATTGAGATAATCGCTTTTAACCCCTAGAGGTTGAAGATCATGCTGGCGCGACCACCTAAATTTTTTTCTTATCAGTGCCAAAGAGACTAATATCTCTGTCGATTTTTATCATTCAGGCAAGTGTTATACATCATTATAATCTGTTAAGTATCTATGTTTATTTGTGTGCACTCACATTAAAAACAAAATGTTGTGCTTTTTGCAAAATAAAGAAAACAAACATGATGCACGATCTGCAGCCTCTGTCAATGAAGTCTAATCTGATACTCTTCAGAAAATGAACTGTAACTTAGTGAATACTTGTCAAACAAACATGAGACATATGTCTTAAGAAATGTCAGGTTTTAAATAATGTAAATCAAACCGAAAACATTCTCAAGTTTGTGTAATCAGTTTGAAAAGAGAGAGTTGTCAGTCGTTCGTAAGCTTCTTCATTAGTGTTAATGCGGCCTCGCCCATGGAGTGAACATTCTTTTGAAAGTCAAATACTGACGCGATCTATGCGAGTATATCCTCACCCACATCAACTCAAAAAAACACATCAAGATTAGTGCATGTACTTTACATCATTTTGAGATGTGGTGAGGAATACTCTTGGAATAGTATACATCAGAAGAAAGGCTGTTTATTTCTAAGAGCAACGGATTTATACGAGAATTGTGAGGTAAGTTTATTCTGTTAGTGTCTGAATATTAAACCGCAAAAAGACCGTTTAAATATGAATCCTGCATGTGTCTGTGTGACGTATTAAACTGCGGATTAACATTTATAGGCTCTATAATATAACAAATACGCTACATAAAGTGTCATAGACGTAAGACTGTTTAGATTATGAAGTCTTTACTGTAAAAAGCCTAGTGTCACATCAATAAAGCTTTTGTTCGCAATTTTTTGCTCAGATGCTATAAGTTTTGTGTACAATAGGCTACTTGTTGTAGCCATTAAAACTTATTTTGTTTCATATTGATGTTTAAATATTATAGCCTAATGTTTTTTTTTTTTTAAAGTGAACAGCATGAGTAAGAAAGGACACATCATAAGATGCGCAATATGTCGGGAGACATGGAGTGGGTCAGACATGATTTTGACTACTTCATTTAAGTTATAGTGAATTTCGTTTTGTATAAATTGTTTCTTAATTTTAATCAATGTTTCATCAGCCAATTGCCTGGATTTAATAACTAAGAAGCAAATAAAGCAGACAAAAGCCTTTGATCATGACAGGCGCAGACGTGATCATGCATTGCACGTGAACTGGAGCATCTCATAAATGAACCGAAACTCAAAATTATATCTGAGTATTGTGCAGTCCCTCCAGGATTTCGCAATATTTTTTTTAATGATTTTTGCAATCAAAATGACTGATTTTGTGGTGGTAATTTCCAGAAATTTGTGAAAAATACCACATTTACCATATTATGTACTATGTTAGAGGCACAATAGTCATATCCTCAGCCAGTCTGACATCCGTGTCCGTGTGTCAGTAGCGAATTGAGTTTGTGGTATACAGCGCTTTTATTAACTTTTTTTTGTGTGTGTGTGTTATCGGGTATATCATACTTTTACTTGGTCATTCATCCATCTTGAGTAATCAGTTCGCCCGGTCTTGGCACTTATGCGAGACAGCAGGTGATAAAGATTCGCTTTCACAAAGAACCACATACTGCACATGCACCACAGCGTCTGTATACTCATGAAAACAATGCATTACAGCTTTAAATAAATTAGATATAGTTCAATTAGATAATATTATTTATTTTTTGTGATTATTTTGCAGCGAAATTACAAATTATGCAGGATCGCAAAAAAAGTGACATTTTGTTGATTTTGCATTGTATTCAGTGATCAGGGACTGATTGTGTGTATTGGATAGTTTACAAAATCAAATGATTCAGACAATGTTTTCCATTGAAATGACTGGGAAAAAGTGTCCCAATCAACCTGAATTCACCCTATACTATTTTTGAAATCATAGTGCATTGCATTGTTGTTTTAAATCCCAAATATTTTACTTGTAACATTCATCATTACCAATTATTAAGTTATTTGTATTTACTGAATACTGAATTGTGTTCAATGTCATAATATTACTGTTTTTTTCTTTCAGACTTCTTTCAGAAACATTCAAAATAGTCATGTGAAATTTTGATAATTTAAAATATAATAGTCCTTTGTAATGTGCCTTTGGCTCTCACTATATATTGTAAACTATATTCTAAATAAGCTACAACAAAAGATATTTATTTTGTCCTGTTCCTTAGCTCCCTCTCACATACCTGACTCAAAGGCTCATTCATTATGCGGCTCATTATGCAGTTTTTTGTTCTCTCAGGTGTAAATCACAGCATTATTCATGCTCGTTCACGCCTCCTTGCATATGGGCTTTGTAAAGAAAAAGTGTCTTACAAAATTTAAATAAATATATTGTTTAATGTGAATGAGTAGGCACAATGATTTAAAAAAAAGATGATTCAAAAGTCTTGTGGACACATATCTATTGTGTGTTTTGTGGCCTTAATTCAGACTTGAATTTTTTGTTTTTTCAAAAAACACTCATAAACATTATTCTCTCAAAAACACAAGCATGTACATACATGTTGCTCATATATTATGGTAGCCCAGTTTGTGCTGAATACAGTGTAATTACACTTTTGCCATTAATATGTTTATAAGCAACTGAAAAAAGCACAAATGTCAGAGCATGTCAAAGCTTCTAAAGGGCCCCCAAACTGTGCAGTCCTCTAGGGCACTGGTTTTCAAACCTGTCCTGGAGCCACCCCAGCCCTGCACATTTTGTATGTCTTCCTTATCAGACACACCCAATTTAGTTCTTGCAGTCTCTACTAACTCTACTAAAGTTGTATCAGGTGTAATAAATGAGGGAGACACACAAAATGTGCAGGGCTGGGGTGCCTTCAGGACAGGTTTGAAAACCACTGCTCTAGGGGTTAAATTTGTCCAAATGAAGTCTTTAGCAACTCACATTACTACTACTACAATTTTTTTTTTGTTTTTGTATATATTTTTATGGTAGGAAATTTACAAAATATCTTTATGGAACATGATCTTTACTTAATATCCTAATGATTTTTGGCATATAATCAATAATTTTGACCCATACAATGTATTTTTGGCTATTGCCACAAATATACCTGTGCAACTTATGACTGGTTTTGTGGTCTAGGGTCACATATAGTGTTATCACACAAATAAAGAAATTAACATATTACTAAGTTTTATTAATGTTTTCAAAAAAAAAAAAAAAAAAAAAGAAGTCCAGTTAAAACAAGGAGCTATATTTCCTTGCTTTTCCTCCAATTTCTTTGAAATGCTAATAATAATAATAATAATAATAATAATTATTATTATTATTATTATTTTGCTTTTGTAAAAGAGCATAGCTGTTGTGTACTCTCACATCCTCTGTTTCCTTGGCTGCGGTATGTTTATTGGACCTGTTTGAAACCCTAGAATAGAGACTCAGAGGAAGCACAAATTAGGCCTCGAACGAGATTTGGACCCCCTCCACAGACACATGCAAAGAGCATAAAGAATGAATGTCAACTCGTCCTCCCTTCATCTCTGTGTTCATTCTGCTAATTTTTATGTCTTATTTATGTTCTTCTGCTCATTGTGCTCATTTCAATTGTTTCTCTTACTCTACAGGATGTAACAAACCAGTTTTTAGTCATTATCATGAATATAATAAGCATTGTTAGTACCATCATCATCTTTTAAGTGTGATGAATGGAGAACTATTATTATAGCTATAAGAGTATATTACAGTACATAATTGCAATGTGAGACCACATTGGACAAATTAATAAAATTAAAATAACATTTTTAAAGAAATAAAAAAAAAAATGTTTTAAGGTTCTGTTCATTACATTTATTCAATGAAAAAATATTCTGATTTTCATTAGTGGTCTCAGACTTTTGGACCCTACTGTATCTTATCAGGAAATTGTATTGTTGTTTTGAAATGTTATATTAGGTGTTTTAAGTGTTAAATGAACAGTTTTCTATAGTTTGACAATTTTGCCCAGTATTTCAAATGTTGTAATTTGCTTAAAGGTCATTGCAATACTGACTACTGCATTTCCTTCCCTCAGTGAGCCCAAACCTTACCGTGCGTCCATGTAAGATGCCCTGCGCCCTGCGAACCACCTGTGCCAACTGCACCAGCCAGGCCATGGAATGCATGTGGTGTAGCAGCACCAAGCGCTGTGTGGATTCCAACGCGTATGTCATCTCCTTCCCCTACGGCCAGTGCCTGGAGTGGCAAACTGGTGACTGTGGCGGTGAGTGCTCACTTGTACCATCAAGGACACACACACACACACACACACACACACACACACACACACACACACACACACACACACACACACACACACACATTAAGATACATGGCTGACTAGAAGTTGGTGTCATGAGTACACACTATTCTGGTGGTGACCACACACACACACACACCCCTCCCTTCTAACTCGTTTACTTCCCACCTTCTCATTTTTCCCTTCTGTTGTGAGCCTAAGGGAGATTGAGTTCTGAGAGAGCAGATGTTGTGAACGCTAAGCCTGCTGCAAAGGCAGGTATCAAACTCACTATAAACTCCTGTCACACTCTGACTGGCCTCCACTGGAAAAATCTATAAACTATCGACGTCTGTCCAGCTTTGCACATGAGACCGAGACCCTGCACAAAGAAAAAAAAAGTCATTCTGATCTTAGCCTCAGTTTCATCTTATTCAGACTTTGACTTTGGGCATAAAGTCTGGTCATCATTGCATGTTTTCTGACCAAGAATTGCCCACTTGGACAGCAAGAGACTAATTATCATGTAAAGTGACCAAAGACTGTTTGTTTTGTTTAATGCCGAGTTCAGACTGCATGATTTTCAAACTGGTTGGATCACTGCTCTTTTCACACTGCATGAATATCTAGGGTAGCATTCAGTTGCTGCTGTGTTCACACTGCACGATGGAACGGCGACAGGGGGTTTCACATTGCATGACTGTACAAGAGGAAGGATCGCGGGCAACTCTATCTGGTCCGCAAACTGTTTCACAAACAAATGTGCGATATGTGACAAGGAAACAATGCAAGATCACACGTGCATCAGACCAGACTTCTCGTGCGAGACTGGAATTGTTATTAAAAATATAGACTGCAGAAAGCTTGCGATCCAAATCATCTGTGTGCTGATTTGCAGCAAAAAGGAGAAAAAGAATAAAAAGATTATGGAGGAGGAAATGGTTGAGGAGACACGGGGATCAAGGATAGTATTAATGCAAAGAGGCAGGAGGTAGATAAATAATTTAGCAATGTGCTGCAGTTGCGGCTGGTCAAGCAAATGTTTATGCTTTGTTTCTTTTTGATATAATTGTAAATATATCTATTAAAATACTGATATTCTAGTCTATAACTCCTCCCTGAACTTCTCACTGCCCTGTATTTTGCGCTCTCATCTCTCATCAAATTTTTAGTCAAAACACATTTCACACAGCAGGATTCTGAATCACAGACAGGTCCAGATATTTAGCATGCCAAATATCTCACGGGCATCGGCAAATCGTCTGTGATTCTCTCAGATCACGCCTTTGATAATTCACACTGCGTGATTGTCCCTCACGTGAACAAGCACCGATTTGCCTATGGTCGGCAAGTCAAAATCAGGCCTACAATCAGCCAGTGTGAACTCAGCATAAGTGCCATTTAGTGATGGGGTTTTCTAAAAAGAAATTATAGCAATTCAACATAGCAAAAATGGGCTTAAAATGACAATCTACCCCAAAATAAAAAATCCTGCAAACATTTACTCATACTCATGTCATACCAAATTCCTGCAAACACAAAAGAAGATATTTTAAAGATTAAACATAAAGACATTTCTCAAAATATGTTCTTTGGCTTTGATTTTTTTCAATTGTAGCGCCACCTATTGGCAAAATTTGTCACAACTTGAAATGCATCTTCAAAATTTCTGGTTGTCTATATATCCCAAGTTTTGTTAAGTTTGGATTTGCGTATATCCTGTCAATGCTTTGACATCAAAATTCTTTTGAAAATGTTTTGCCTGTTGAAAGTTTTTAAGTTTTTGTCTTAATTTGTCTTAAAATTATATTTACAGACAGACAGATGTGTGTCTGTGTATTAAGTAGTGGGGGGATTTCTGACCATCCCACCAACTTTGGTGTCTTTACAACTTTGTACAGACCTGGCAGAAAACGAATAAGAACAAGAGTAGGAATAAAAAGAAAATCAAAGAAAACAAATAGTGTTCCAAAACCTTTGGTGCGTGAACCCCAGAATTTGACTTTTTTGCTAGGAAATAAGCACAACAGTTTCTGTGAACGGAATATTTTTGTCAAGATTTGATGTCTCTAATATGCCAGATCTAGTAAATATTCCATCATTAAATTTGGTCATTTTATCAGTTTGGTTCCTTAAACCCAGCTTTGTTGTTGAGACGTTTTTCAAATGCTCTTATTTCCAAAAAGCCAGTCACTCAGATTTGAACTCTTGCCATTCTTATATACATCATGTGTCAGTGTGCGAACTGTGGGCGGTTCATGGGTGTGCCGTCTGAAACTGAGGCTGTTCAGATCTCTGCTCAGTCACTTTACGATTCAACAGCTCGTCTAGTTCTTTCTAAGTAGATTTGCAGAAATATCCCTATACACAAGAGCAATATCATGTGGTCCAAAACAACAGAACCATGCCAGAGGATCTGAAATGACTGATGGTAATCGTCTCAGAAAAGCCTTATGAGTAGCTGACGCGGACCTACCTTGTATAGTCATCAGCAAGTTTGTAGACGCACGGAATCATTCTTTTCTTCTGCATTAAGAGGCACTAGAGGTGGCATCATAATGCTGCGCAAATGAGCAGCTGCAACAGGAATGAGAATGAAAAATAGATATGCAGTCCAACTGAGAGGCATAATGCTTAATAACCAATATATTTCTCCAGAAAAAAAATTCTACTATAAAAACAAGACAGGTGAAATTGCCTGTCTATAGTGTCTCAGGAAGTTGAAAGTCTTTTCATGGCCTTGAGACCCTGATTCCACAAATTCCCCTTCCATTCGCCATTATAGAGTTACACAGATATTAGTTCTCTCTCTTTGGATGTGCTGGCCATTGATTTTATCTGGACTGTAGAGACTAAAGGCCTCCAGTGCATTGTTATCTGGGATGTTGATGGCTGTATTTCATAGAGGCGATTTGTCAGACAATAAACATCATTAAGGTCAGCTCTCTGATGGAAGTGAATTGCTAGAAGATCCCTTTTCTTCCTCCAAGGAGTTGGTTCATGGCCACAGCAAATATTTTGCTGGGTGATTCTTTGCCCCATAGACGTACCTGTTGTGATAGAGGATAATTTAATTAGAAAAAGTGCAGTTTTCATATTTAAACAAAAGCCCACAAAGAGATAACGGCTTGACAGCATGATAATATGCACCTAATCAAAATGGAAATGAACTTCTTCACTGGCTATATTGCAAATATAGCCTTTTCAATGCAGAAGTGAAGATAAAAGAAATACCATATCGTACAATGCGCCAGCGTGTTGCAAGTGGCTACATCCATTGTGCTGTACTGTTATGGTGTGAAATGAGTTTGAAGTATTTGTAATTTTTTTTTTTTTTTTGCAAAAAGTTTTTAAGTTATTCAGTCTTTAAACACAGACAAATGTGTGAACATTCTTGAGGCAAAAAGTAAAGATAAATAGTGAGCATACTTTTTTCATAACTTTCCGCCTCCTTATCCTTTCTGTTCACATGTATAATCTTACCAAAAATTATATCTCTCTGTTTTGTTAGACATTGTGGATAAGAGTTTCTACATTATAAACTGTGATAATGTGAGACAATGTTGAAGGTCTCTGAATAAGTTTTGGTTTGACTGTATATACTGTATATATGTGTGTGTGTGTGTGTGTGTGTGTGTGTGTATATATACACAGAACAAAATTATAAACGCAACACTTTTGTTTTTGCCCCCATTTTTCATGAGCTGAACTCAAAGATCTAAGACTTTTTCTATGTACACAAAAGGCCTATTTCTCTCAAATATTGTTCACAAAGCTGTCTAAATCTGTGTTAGTGAGCACTTCTCCTTTGCCGAGATAATCCATCCACCTCACAGGTGTGGCATATCAAGATGCTGATTAGACAGCATGAGTATTGCACAGTTGTGCTTTATGCTGGCCACTTAAAAGGCTACTCTAAAATGTATTGGGGGTCCGGGAGGGGTCCAAAAATCAAAATCAGTCAGTATCTGGTGTATATATATATATATATATATATATATATATATATATATATATATATATATATATATACATTTCTTCCAAAATAAAATCTTATTGACCCCAGACTTTTGAATGGTAGTGCACACTTGCATGAGATGTAGAATCTGTGGCCTGTTTGATCTTACTTGGCCATTTTGAGATGCTCATGTCCAAAGATGTGTAAGAATGTAAGAATCAGTCTTTGCAAAACCCATTATACTGAATATTGAGGGGACGTGCCTCCCTCAATGTCTATGTGGTTTTGCATGTGACTTCCTCTCTCTGGAAAGTTACATAGACCAGCAATAATTCTCTATTAAAATCTTTTCTTTTCCGCTTTATGCTTGTTAATCCTGAATGCAATCTGTTTGACAGGTGTCCCTGTCCCTGGTGAATCTGTCCACGAGACAGATGTTGTCTTGCTGTAGACAGAGATTTCATGTTGTCATTGGGTCAGACATGCCTAGAACAGATTTTAAACTTGTTTTACAGTTTTATTTGAAGGAATAAAACAGTTCTTTTGAGAGAAAAAAGTTGCAACATTGAGAATGTTGTATAGATTTGCATATGTAATGAATGTTTAGGTTTCCTTGGCTAAAGATAATGCTAATTTCTTTTGCTAAACACAAATAGGGAAAGGAGGGAGTGTAAGAAAGCAAGAAAGGGAGAGATGAGAATTGTGTTTGTAATTATGAAACACCTCTGTGATTGTGCCGAATGCACAGCACGGCAAAATGAATCATTGTATTGGGCGTGAATAATGCAGGAGGAGAGAGGAGCTTCTGGGTAAAAAGTTCACCTAACACATCTGTGCGCTATGGAACTCTAGATCAAGAATGTAAAAGAACATGCAAATATCCACAGAACTTCCTCAGAATGTCAGAAAACTTTTCAAATCTTTTCTTTTCTTTCCATGTGTTGTATTACTCATTGCAATATAAGATGTGTATATACATCCTACAATAATCAGAACAGCTGTTCATGTTGGTAAATGTAATTAAGACACTGATGACCACTGAAGAACATTGAAAGTGGATGCACAGTATGTCTGTTCTATATTGGTTGTTGGCTGATATAGGGATTTTTACAATATATATAGCAGTGGTTCTCAACCTTTTTGACATTTAAAAAAATATATACACAGTGTATATACACAAATATACACAATTTGTATACTCAATTTCTAGTTGTTAAAATACTTTACAGCTTGACATAACTAGAAAAGTTATATTTTTTTAAGTAATGGGTTACTTTCAGTCGGGCGTAAGTGCAGAGGCTTTCTGTAAACATGATGGTTATCGTAGTTCTAGACTAAATGTGAGCATGCATTTACAAAAACAGATTCAGTATTAGTTCAAAATTAATTAAAACAGTGAAATGCAAACTCAGAATATTAAACAAACCTAAATAATATAAATATACTTTATGAATTGAATCCACTTTATTAACCAATGTCTTTGCAGCTGACGTTCAAATGTCCAATTCAACCAAACCAATAAGCAAAAATTACTAAAACCAAACTTGCTGGAAAAATGAACACTTGAACATACGTCTGCGAACTACCTAAAATGATAGGAACGATCTTTGGAACAAAATTATTTGAAGTGTAATTGGATTTTTTTAGTTTGGCTAATGTCCCATTTGATTACATTGAGAGGGTGGGGTTTATGACCTATACTGCAGCCAGCCACCAAGGGAGATACAAATGGTTTGGCTTAATTTTTCAGGACTTGTGTGGGCACACTTGCTCCTGCGTCCTATTCTACTGCGATCCAGAATGGCAGCTCAGCTGAAAGGTTTGTTTGAGCTGCGCCCTCTGCTGTACAGGCATGAATTTACATTTCCTTCAGCCTGAGGCTTATTCATTTCATGTATGGTGAAAGGGCCTTTAGATTTGCTAAACATAGAACTATTTTTTTGTTTGTTTAGTTTTTAAAAAACAAGCATGTGAGCCCATCCCAGAACATTTGAGAAAAAGTAACAAAAAAGTAATGTAACACATTCTATAAAAAGTAACTAACACAATTAGTTATTTTTGAGAGTTTAACACAATATTGGAATCCATTTTTTTAAAAACTTTAAGTAACTTTCTCCAACACTGTTGCCATCACCTAATATTCACATACAGCTGATCTTAAAAACAGCAATAATTTAATAACACTCTGTCATGTCATGTCATGTCATGTTTAAAAGTCACTCTACAAAACATTCACCATATCTGCTCCTCTCTGAGAACATCAAATATTTTAAGAAGGAGCTAGACACACATCTTCCCCCCAAAATCTACAATTCTCTTTTGTAAATAACTTTGGATAAAAGTGTCTGCTAAATGCATAAATGTATATGTTACCATCTCAAAATTAATATCTATTTTTCATACAGTATATTAGAATGTTGTGATGCCTAAATTACTTGTTTGTTGCAATTTGATTTTAGTTTGTATAATTTTTTTATATAGTTTCTTTTTTGTGTTTTATTTTTAATTCATTTACATGTCTTATCTATCTTTTTACATGAACAGTACTTTCAATTTAATATCCTGCCTTTGTAATAATGGCCAGGAAGACTCCTCGTAGATTATAAAACTACACTTTAAAAATGTATAAATAGAATGTCTCCAAACAGCACATTTTTGAATATGATAAGGTAGGTCAAACACTGTGGCACTTAAAACGGCTTTTCTTTCTATCTTACTTTCACTTCTGAGTATCACATAGACTGTGGTGGCATTCCCTTAGTGTGCCTTTCTGCCCTGTTTTTAATGACACACTCCACATCTCTCAGAATCTGCCCTCATCATTAACCCCGAGACACTTTTTGACCCTCACACTGTCTGAGGACCCATTAGACGGGGTCTGGTCGAGGGGTACATTGATGGCCGCTTCTTCTGTCCCCATTGCCTGCATACATTTTCTGCTCCCACACACACAAATGTCTAAAAATGAAGGGAGGTCATTACTTAGGGGCTCAGAAAACTTTGTTATAGAAATCCCCTACTGGCACAGAGAATGTAAATCATCTGATACTGTCCTGTGTGTCTCAAATGTCCAGCACTCTGAATGTAAGGCACAAAACATGATTTATTTTTAAATTAAAAGGTCATTCAACAACAAACAGGCAGAGAAATTTCAGTGCTGGTAACAAAATTGATATATAACGTCCCTTTGAAAGAGTATAAAATGTAATAATCAAGTAATACAAAAGACGTGTGGCAACTACTTGGAGATGCTAACACTGTTTTTTTCCCCCCTTGTGAATGTCTCATGAATAGATCTGTCCTGAGAATTTAAACCGACATGTGCATTATCTTATTGAGAAAAAAAAAGATTTTATTTGTCCTGCATTGAAAATTTAGATAGAATATGCTGATGTCTAAAATTAGCTAAAAAAATTAGAGATCAATATGGCAGCTCCAGTGGTGGTCTTTTCTATTGGGTCAAATAAATAAATGTTTTATTGACTATAAAAACATCACTTTAAATGCCATACTTCATCAGCACTTCAGTGGTAAGCATTATGGCTTTTTTTGCACTGAAGAAAACAGACCCTTCGTAAATAGGCCCATGTGTGTTGGCTGCCATTACTCATAGGTGGAGTTTGTGGACAATCAATCCCCAAACTGTTTTATCATTGTTTGAGTATGACAAGTACATGTAACATATCAAAATTAACATACATAACCTCAGCTTCACACTACTCTCACATCATTCATGTACCACACTAGCAGGAGCTAGGTTTTTTTTTTTTTTTCGGTTTACAGATATGGGGTGACATGGAGGAATTATGTATAAATTCATTCCGACAGCTCTAAATATTATAGGTTAATCAAATATTATAGGTTATTTGTGTAAAGGCATGGTTTTGAAGATTTTTTTTTTTTTTTGCACACTCATTAATAACATTTAGTTTACCATAGTCTAGATTTAATATTTTGAATTAGCTTTTAGTTTATATTTTCTGTTTTTGTGCTTTGGTCATACTACTTTCTTTTGTCAGTAAAAAAAAAAAAAAAAAAAAAGCTTCCATTTGCACTTTATTTGACATGTACTTGCAGTAACTTATAGTGAGTAGAATGTCTCTTGGGGGACCATCAAAATAAAGTGTTGGCAGATATTAAACAGACAGTTTACTAATATTCTAATGAGAGTTAGCCGACATGCAGTTGGAGAGTTGCTTATAGTTAGTAGAATGTCTAAAGTGAACCATCAAAATCAAGTGTTACCTTAACTTATTTTTTATCTCAGTTTGAGTAATTTTATTTCTTATAAACTTAATTTCAGTTAGTTGCCAAAGCAACATTTTGTAAAGTTTTTATTTTTTTAAATGTAATATTTTATTTTAGCTTTATTTCAATTAAAGTAAAAAAAAAAAATCTTTTTAGTGGAGATTACTGATGGTGCTGTGGAGGTTTATAAGGCTAAACATGTTGAGAAACGCTCATTTATCTTTTACTAATTTACTTCTAGCTCAAAACTGTTCAGGTCATCGTACATGTGGCCAGTGCCTGGGACAGCCTGATTGTGGTTGGTGCGGAGACCCCACGGACACAGGTCAGGGCCAGTGTATTGAGGGATCATACCGTGGACCAATGAGGAGCCTGATCAGACAGAGCCAAGAGAGGGTATTGGACACCAGTATCTGTTCAAGGGAAAAAGGCTATGACTGGGCCTACATAACCTGCCCAGGTACACATAAAAACACACGCTTAAACATGTGCACTGATCAAAACCTGTAAATTTTGGTGTGTGTGAAAACAGTCTAATCAAATGAACACACATCTTTATGTTTCAGCGTGTCAGTGTAACGGACACAGTGTGTGTGTTAACGGCAGTGTATGTGAGCAGTGCAAGAATCTCACAACTGGGCCACAGTGCCAGATCTGTCTACCTGGTTACTACGGAGACCCAACTAATGGAGGGAAATGCCAAGGTGAGATATTTTCTCTTTATGTTTATGTCTACAATATTGTTTCTGTCTGAGTGAATCAGAGAGTTTCACTCTAAGAAATGGAAAGAAACACCCAGAAAGGAACATTTTGTCCTCAACTTCTCACTCTTCCAAGCATGCATGATTTTGTCCCATCCATGGAACACAAAATACATATTTAGCAGAATATCCAGATGTTGTTTTCCATACAATGAAAATAGATAGTGAATAGGGCTGCCAAGCTACAAAGAACAAATCCCCAAAGTAGTCAATTTTAACCGTGCAGGGTCTGTCAGGACCCCTTCCTTCAAAGATAATTGACAATTTGCATACAGTTTGGATTGGTGGTACGGTTCTGTTCTGGGCAAGATCTCCCATCCCATCCATGCAGCCTTGCATGGATAAGAGCAGGGAGCACAGCGATATAATTCCCCCATGAACAGAAACGAAGCAACATTAATGATATCTGGAATACATTTATGTTCTTGATGACAATGACATTAGGGAATGTCAGCGGCCAAATCCTGACTGGACAAGAGGAGGAGCAGGTTATGGTGGAAGGTAATTAGCTCCTCAGCAACACAATGAAAGCAGTTGAAAGATAACGTCTCGGTTACGTATGTAACCCTCGTTCCCTGAAGGAGGGAACGGAGACGCCACGTCGGAGTACCGACGAATAGGAATCTCGCTCGCGAGAGCCAATCTACTTCGAGTGTAACTAAAACGAGCCAATGCACATTGGCATGCAATGATTGCACCAGGTGCTCATGCCACGCTGTGCGGGTATAAATGAGACACAGGTGATTGCATCAAATTAGCCTTTTGCTGAGGAGCCGAGTAGGTAGGCAGGCACCCCAGCAGGGTACAGAGGACATGGCGGCGGGGCGTGGCGTCTCCGTTCCCTCCTTCAGGGAACGAGGGTTACATACGTAACCGAGACGTTCCCATTCAGTCGGTCACTCTCGACGCCACGTCGGAGTGCCGACGAATAGGAATCCCTACCAAAGTGCCATGGCCTCTGCCCCTTCCAGTGCCCAGTGTGAGCCACCTGAGCTCTCTTACCTGATGAGACGGGGCTCACACCAGGAAGTCCATCACTGCTGTTCCGCATGACCCTGTTCAGTGATTATTGGATGACACTGGGAAAGCGTGCCTAGAAAAGGGGCCGCTGCGGAGCCCACATCGCACCCGGAGGAGTTATGTGGAGTACAAAGCTGAGCCGTAGCCCGCCAAGGGAGGAGGGGCTCAGTCCCGGTGACGGGAAGGCTCTCCAAAGGGAAAGACACGGGCTTCCCGTAGGAGCGACCGTGGAAGAAATATGGGATCCCCGCAGGGTCATTCATATAAAGCCCAGCCCATTACCGGTTCTCAAGGATTCAGCGGCAGGGGCCTGATGCCCGGCGTTCGCGACGTCCGGCACCGAGGAGATGGAGGACTCACAGAGTTTGCTTCTGGAGAATAAGAGCGCCGGAGCGCAGCAAAGCCGACAAGAGCCGGGGCCTCTCAGTGCTTCTACCCGTTTGAGGTGAGAACACAGGAGGAGACCGGCTCTACACGTAGGCTATAGAATCTAGCGAACGTGTTGGGTGTCGCCCAGCCCGCAGCTCTACAGATGTCTGACAGCGAGGCGCCACGTGCCAGCGCCCAGGAGGATGCAACACTTCTAGTAGAGTGTGCTCGCTTTTGAGCGGACAGGGCACACCTTGTGCTTGGTAAACCAAGGTGATGGCATCCACTATCCAGTGGGCCATCCTCTGCTTGGAGACAGCCTTTCCCTTCTGCTGGCCTCCGTGACAGACAAAGAGCTGATCTGAGGTTCTGAAGCTTTGAGTTCTATCCACGTAGATCCGCAGAGCGCGGACGGGACAGAGCAAAGCTAGGGCTGGGTCTGCCTCCTCCGGGGGCAGCGCTTGCAGGTTCACCACCTGGTCCCTGAAGGAGTGGTAGGAACCTTGGGCACATAGCCAGGCCGGGGCCTTAGTACCACGTGGGTATTACCCGGCCCGAACTCTAGAGCACGATTCGTCGACCGAAAATGCCTGCAGGTCCCCTACCCTCTTGATGGAGGCCAATGCAGCCAACAGCAAAGTCTTCATAGACAGAATCTTTAGCTCTGCTGACTGCAAAGGCTCGAATGGGGCATTCTGGAGTGCTCGGAGCACCAGAGCAAGATCCCAAGAGGGTATGGAGGGGGTCGAGGAGGATTTAAAGCGTCTCGCCCCTAAGGAACCTGACGACCAGGTCGTGCTTCCCAACCGACTTACCTTCTACGTGGTCGTGATAGGCGGATATAGCAGCAACATAGACCTTGAGGGTGGAGGGTGACAGCCTACGCTCCAACCCTTGTTGCAGGAAGGAAAGCACAGACAGCGATCGAACATCTTCAGGGTCCTCTCGGCGAGAAGAACACCACTCGACGAACAGGTTCCACTTCGAGGCGTAAGCCTGTCTTGTAGACGGTGCGTGCGAAGTGATGGTGTTAACTACCTCTTGGGGTAAGTCACCTAGAACCTCCGCGTCCGTCCGGGGCCAGACATGAAGCTTCCACAGGTCTGGACGCGGGTGCCAGGAGGTGCCCGTCTCTGAGTCAGAAGGTCCTTCCTCAGAGGAATCGGCCAAGGAGGGGGCTGTCGCGAGGAGCATAAGTTCTGGGAACCAGGTCGGTTGGGCCAGTGCGGCGCCACCAACAGGAGCTGCTCCTCGTCCTCCTGACCTTGCACAGTGTCTGTGCAAGTAGGCTCACTGGGGAAACGCATATTTGCGCAGCCCCTGGGGCCAGCTGTGCGCAAGGGCATCCGTGCGAGTGTACCCTCGGTCAGCGAATAGAACCACTGGCAGTGGGACGTTTCTGGGGAAGCAAACAGGTCGACCTGTGCCACCCGAACTGTCTCCCGATCAGCTGAACCACCTGGGGTGGAGTCGCCACTCCCCTGGGAGCGCAGCTCGTGAGAGCTCGTCGGCCACTGCGGTTTGCGCACACCAGGGACATGAATGGCCTGGCGACCTCAGACACTTCTGACTCCAGAGGAGGAGATGGCGGGCAAGTTGCGACATCGCGACGGAGCGCAGACCACCTTGTCGGTTGATATACGCAACAGCCGCAGTGTTGTCCGTGTGGACCAGTACATCTTTGCCCCGTAACCGCCCTTTGAGGCGGCTCAGAGCAAGATGTACTGCTAGCAACTCGAGGCAATTGATGTGCCAATGCAGGTGCGGGCCCGTCCAAACCCCTGACACTGCATGCCTGTTGTACGTGGCTCCCCAGCCCATGGCGGAGGCATCCGTGAAAAAAACAACAGTATGCCTGGACATCTGTTCCAGGGGCACTCCAGCCCGAAGGAACGAAGGGTCTGACCACGGACTGAAGGACTGGCGACAGGCCGGTGTGATGCTCACCCGGTGAGTGCCGCGTTGCCACGCCCATCTCGGGACTCGGCCGTGTAGCCAATGCTGAAGCGGTCTCATATGAAGCAGCAGGCCGGCGTTACTGCCGCCGCGGCTGCCATATGCCCCAGGAGCCTCTGAAACCGTTTCAGTGGAACCGCCATCCTGCCCTGAAACGTGTTCAGGCAGTTCAGCATCGACTGAAGTTGAAGTTGAAGTTGAAGTTTATTCGTCATTACACATGTACAAGTACAGTATAACGAAATTAAGTTTGGAGCAAGCCTCCGGGCCGCAGCCGATTATTCAGGCGCCGCCCTACGCTCTCCAGAAATACAAGAATGCAATTTAGCAAGCATTACATAGCAAACACAACAAAACATAAACATAAACATAAACATAAACATGACACAGTACACGTGGTCACGTGATGGGATTTTTTGTATGGAGTGGGAGAGGAGATAGATAACAAAGACAGGCAGACGGTTGGAGGGGGAGGTGGGATCGGGTAGGTTGTGTATGGTGCGAGTGAGTCTGAGATTGTGTTGTGTGAGAATGTTAGCCATAACTTCAGATGTTTTCGAGTTCAGTTCTATGGTTTGTCCTTGAAGGAGATAAGGCAGTGCACAGGGAAAGATAGCAGACAAAGCTGTCAGGCTGAAATCCCAACCGAGAGATAGGGACCAAGTGAGGTTCGTTGGGCTAGTTGATTAGGTCAGGCAAATACAATTTATTATTTTTAATCCATTTGATGATCTTGGTAATTTGTCCGGATCATAATCAATCAATCAGATCTGGTCCTCAGCATTCGCGTCCGGTCTGTGCAGTTTCCCTAGACATTATGTCCAGCCTCATGGCCAGACCGGTTACAGTCCGTAAAAGTTCACCGATCTGACCCCCGATAGAGCCCACTCTACCCTGCGTATCCGCAGTCCGGACTGCGTTGTTACGGTTCAGTTCCTCAATTCCTATCACTTTCTGATCTAATTCCTTCAGACGGTCACACACAACCCCGAAGCATTCTTTAATTTCCACAGACAGCGGCTGGGTGAATTTGCTTGCAGCTGTCTTACCAATCTTCCGATAGGTCAGGGCAATCCCAAAGCCAAAGAATAGGAACCCCGCCATCAATAATCCAATCATGTATAAATCTTCCGCATCCTCCACGGACAGAGCCTCCAGGCACAGGACTTGCCAGTTGTTCCATGCGTCCCTCACGTACCCTGCGGCAAAGGTCCCGTCCGGGCAGGTGGGTTCTCCCGGGGCACCCTTCCTTTGTGAGAAAATCTTGTCGATTGCGCTGATTGACCAGTTAATCAATTCCATTTCAGTATTTTCAAGAGTCCAGCAAAGCAGCAGTCAGAGAGAAAGAGAAGAGACGAAACACTAGACAAAACAAAACAGCGCGAGAGCCAGCAGGGAACAGAGAGAAAAACACGTCTGCACGGATAGAAGGACAGAAAGGAATAGACTGGACATGCTCCTCTGTGAGGCGCGCTGCCTGCTCGACCGAATCCAACTCCATACCGAGAAAAGAGATCCTCTGCCCGGGGGCGAGTTTGCTCCTTTCCCAGTTGACCCGAAGACCCAACTGGCTGAGGTGTCTGAGCACCAGGTCCCGGTGTTCGCACAACTGATCCCAGGACTGTGCTAGAAAGAGCCAGTCGCCGAGATAGTTGAGGATGCGAACGCCCCGTTCTCTCATGGGCACGAGGGCCCCCTCCGTGACTTTCGTAAAGACATGGGGGGACAGGGCCAGCCCAAAGGGCAGGACTTTGTACTGATATGCTCAACCCTCGAACGCAAAGCGCAGAAATGGCCTGCGTCGAGGAAGGATCGAGACATGAAAGTACACGTCCTTCAGGTCGACCGCTGCAAACCAATCTTGGGGACGGATGCATTCGAAAATGCGCTTCTGCGTGAGCGTCTTGAACGGTAGCTTGTGGAGGCTCCGATTCAGGACTCGCAGGTCCAAGATTGGCTGTAACCCACCGGCTTTCTTGGGTACAATGAAGTACGGCTGTAGAGGCCGGTCTTCATATCGGCTGGGAGGACCGGCTCTATCGCGTCCTTCGCCAGCAGGACAGCGATCTCCACACACAGGACATGGGCATCTGCAGCATTCACCGAAGTGAAGCGGATGCCCCTGATCCTGGGGAGCGCCAGGCGAACTGAATCGCGTGGCGAGCCTGATGGTCCGAATGAGCCAGCGAGGCGGACCGAGGAGCACTAGCCAGGCTCCCAGGGACCGTACAAGCAGGACCATAGGGACCACCGGCGTACTCCACCGTGGGGCAGCGAGGTGGAATGCAGATACCGGACTGGGGCGGCTGTCTCGTGGAGGCGGCCCGCAGCGAGGTGAGTGTGCCGTGCAACACTTACCTGATTCCACAGGTGGGCAGCAGGAACATGAGGGGTTGTCCACTGTTGCCCGCTGGCGAAGAGGGAGGATGAGTGTGGTCCGGCGTTTGACCGGCCACAACTCTCCGAGCCCCCTGCGGACCCGGAGATGGAAGGAACTGCTCTTGTGTTGAGAATTTGGGTACCGCTGGGGCTGAGCCCAGCGGCGGAACAGAGACAAAATGGAACACAAGATTCTCCTCCCGGCCCTCCACCGGGGGATGGAGCGGTGTGGTCACCATCTCCAGAAGAGCAGTCCTCCTCACCTCCGGGTCGCCCGTCTCGTGGCAGCCTGCCCTTGGCCTTGCCTCCCCTCTTGGCAGGCGTCTGGACGGGTAGGGCGGCCTGCTTGCGCCCGGCTCCACAACGCCGCTTGGGTGGAGGCTGCTGCTGCGGCGCGGGAGCGGAGGCAGACACAGGCGGCCGCCCTCGGCGACGAGCAGGCTGAGGCGCTGCCGGCGGCGGGGTGGAGACAGCAGCTGACCGCCGAGGCAGAATGTGACTGACCGCCTCAGTCTGCTTCTGTGCGGCCAAGAACTGATGGGCGAAGTTCTGGGCCGCGTCGCCGAAGAGGCCAGTCTGGGAGGCGGGGGAGTTAAGGAACCTGACTTTGTCGGTCTCCCTCATGTCCGCCAGACACAGCCAGAGGTGGCGTTCCTGGACCACCATAGTGGACATCGCGACGACCCACGGCCCGCGCCCGTAACCTTCGTCGCCGCACGAAGCGCGAGGTCCGTTGCGGTTCTCAGTTCCTGGAGAACTGCGGGATCGTGACCACCCTCGTGCAAGGTCTTCAGAGCCGGGCCTGATGGACCTGCAACAACGCCGTAGCGTGTAAAGCGGAGCCTGCCTCTCCACAAGCCAGGTAGGCCTTCCCGATCAGATCGGATGAGTACCTACAGGCCCCGGAGGGAAGACACGGGTTCCCCCTGGAAGTGGAGTTAGGGCACAGTTGCATAGCAACAGCCCGTTCCACGGGGAACCTGCGTGTATCCTTTGCAGGTCCGCCATCGAGGGTGGTGAGGAGGAGGAGGATCCACTAGGCGGTTTCGGGCAGTAAAGGTGCCGTCCACGACCTTGTGAGCTCCTCGTGCACCTCCGGGAAAAAAAGGCACCGGGGTGGGGCGCTGAGAACCAGCACGGGCCACCCCGAGAAACCAATCATCCAGCCTTGAGGATTCGGGACACGGTGGAGGGTTCCACACGAGCCCGACTCTCTCGGCGGCCCGGGCAAGCATAGCCATCATCTCCGGATCAGTATCGGGCACAGTGGGTCTACCCGGAGGAGCCCCCTGCGCCGACACATCCTCTCCAGAGAGTTCTGACCCTCCCTCCGATGCAGCGATGGACATCTGGTCCTCAAGGGGAGCCCCAAAGGATACGGATGGTGCACATCTCGTGGATGGCCCACCGCGTTCCAATGGCAGCTCTACTGGCTGCGGAGTGCGAGAGGGATGAGGGTTCCCCGGGGGTTGGTTCCTGGGGAAACACACTCACCGTAACCCTCAAATCAGCCGGCCTACTGCCTGAAGTAACTCTCTGAGGAGAGTTAGATCGCGGCAGAGGCACAGAGGCTCCGCCCTTGCGAGACGGAGCGCGCGATCGCAACTCCGAGATGGTCATGTTCCGCAGTGAGAACATGATTCATCCACCAGCGCTGCCTCAGCGTGCTGAACGCCCAAACACGAGATACAGCGCTGATGACCATCCCTCGGTGACAGGAAACCACCGCATCCAGAAACACACAGATAGAATGTCATCTTGAAAAAGACGCAAGCTCTATCTGTGTAAGCTCTTTCAGAAGGACGCTCTCCTTGGTGCTGAAGCACGCAGGGGGAGGGGTCGCGCGACACAGTCAGGGGTAGTGCAGCCTGGACGCGCGCGCTCTCTCACACAAAGGCGCTCTCTTACCAGCCGTGGGAACGGCTTTTTAGCGCTCTCCACCTAGCGCACCGAACCGGCTGTGAGAACAGCCTTTGTGATCGTTCTGTTCAAACAACAAAGAGAGATGATCGGAAAACCACACGACCCGCTGCTGTGCCGTCACACCAACACCGAATGAAGAGATCGCTTCCGAAAGGCGGCTTCCGTCTTCAGTCAGGACTGCGAAGTAAGGAGTGATATCTGTAGTAACCATCTACCACTCGGCCCGAAGCAAAATGCTAATTTGATGCAATCACCTGTGTCTCATTTATACCGCACAGCGTGGCATGAGCACCTGGTGCAATCATTGCATGCCAATGTGCATTGGCTCGTTTTAGTTACACTAAAGTAGATTGGCTCGCGGCGAGATTCCTATTTGTCGGTACTCCGACGTGGCGTCGAGAGTGACCGACTGAATGGGAACCGAAAGGTAACTTAAATAGGAATGCCGTAGGCATCGTATTCCTATAGGTAGACATAGATCAGCTTTGAAACGACAGCTTGTGTGCACCCAAATGTATACATCAATAATACATTTAAAATGTCATTATTTACTGGTATTAAATTAATTCATCCTGGATGAGAGCAACCGATTTCTTTTAAAAACATAAATCTTCCTGACCCCAGAGAGAAGAATATTTAAATATTTATACAATTATTTATAATTATTATTTCTAGTTAATTTTTTAACATTTTAGAATCAATCAAACATGCATCAAACTAGGGATGCGGGCTCCGATACGCTACTATTTGCCGGATCGGGTGTCGGTCAGACAGGACCGATCCAAATCTGATACTGTGCGTATAATATTCTGTGTTATTATTAAGCCCTGCAAAAGGCACAGAAATATTATAAAGCTTCATCAACGCTTCATGCACTATATTATGTGTTCTGAAGCCATTCCATAGTTTAATGTGAGGTACAGATGAATATTTAATCATTAAATTCAAGTTCACGTGAATGCTTCCCTCTGCTGCGTCTGTCAGTCATTCTCCATTCAGCTTTAAACTGTGTGTCGCATTCGGTTACGACAGTCAACACGATGAAACTCTCAAAGATGATTCAATGTTCCTGTTATTATGCTTGATCTAAAGATTACGGCCTATGGTTTCGCATAAAATGACTTTATCTGGCTGGAGTTTATTGCTGTAAATTGTGTTACTTTCTATTGTAGCCTATTGTTCTTCACACGCACTGTAACTGAAATGTTAAACTGTTAAAAGAAACGGCTCAATAAAATATTGCATAGATAGATACACTACGCATCGATATATCTTCCTTTGTGTTTTGAACTTTTCAATGCAAAGCGCCGCGCACTGTGACTCTGTGTTGCTTCAAGCGCATCATCCTGCGCACGGGATGCATATAAGCGCTTTGTGCCGCTCTGTATTGGAGCCGTTAGTATTATAATACTTTTGCGCTCTGAAGGATTATTAATAGCCTTTCCTGTTCTGCCCTATCTATAAAATGCTGCTGCCTCATTAAAAAGCTGCGCTATACATTTAAAATAAATTTCTTAGTATATAGGCCCTATTTCTATAAATATATTTACTTGTTTTTCATGAATGTATTTTACGACGTGTAACATTTTACCAGATTTAGTGCTACACTTATTCACTTTTATTTGTTCCCCACTAAAAAATGTTTCCACTAATTGTTTAGATTTTATACAATTATTGTGCACTCATGATTTTTCTAGAGTAACTTATCCACCATCTAGTATATAGTAGTATTTTTGTCATAGATTGTGATTATATATTTTAACACACAAAAGCGTGATTATCAGTTCAACACACAGGTATAGAAATTCTACATTGAATTTTTAAACAAAACTGCGCTGGTATCGAATCGGTATCGGCCGATACTCAGAATCTTTGTTATCGGATAGGATCGGTTCTGAAAAAATGCTATCGGTGCATCCCTACATCAAACTAACGTTATATTTTAGTTTGATCAGCATAAAATTAAATAAATTAAATACAAAAATGAAATGCACACATTTACAGATATACTTTTATAATATACTAAAATCCATTTATAACCACACAATATGTAATTTTTTACAGCTTGAGGTCGCTTATTCAAAACAATGGTGTAGCCTGATGACGCCTGGATTTTGCAGAGCTTTTATTATGCCGCAGATGACTGCTTCTGTTTTTTCCGGTCATGCATACACAGCGCCGTTTTATCATATTAGATACATTATTTGAGTGTGTTGAAATTTATGTTATAATGCTTCTCTGTGCGTTGGCTCGGCAGCTACTATGAGACACTTGTTGCACACTGCAGTAAGCTAAATTGATAATATTTTCATGATAATCATTTAAACGAGATTAACTAAGACTAACTGTGTTGAGCTATATAACAATGATTAGTTTTCTTTCAATGAATGTATCCAAACAGTTGCTCACCTGTCTAATAAAACACATATTAAACCATCTTTGGTGTTTCCATGGTTTCTACAAAATAAAACAGGAAATCGAGGGTAACTCGGGTATGATGTCATTGATAGGCGACGCATGGACACGGTTAAAATTGCTTATTTCTCTGGATTTAAACATTCTTGGAAACATTTGGTACACAACATTTTGGTACATCATGTAAGTACACAAGTCAACAAAATATACAACATTGTTCTAGTGGTTTTTGGATATTTTAATCCAAAAATCTTACATATTGTGCCTTTAACTTTGTGAATTCACTAGAAATGACAGCAAATGTGCCTCTACCAGAATGGCTACTGGGAAGCATAATGTATAAATGCGTACATGGATTGACAAACAAATTGCCTTTTTTTTTATTTAAAAATTGTTTCGCCAGGGCAGATTTGAATGTGCAGAGGTAATAATAATGATGGTGCAATGATAGATAATGAGTGAGTCTGTCCAATTTCAGCCTGGGAAATCTGGAAAGGTATGAGGCGTGAGTTGAGGATCTTAGAACTTTCATTATTTGTTAAACTAGCCCTTTAAGGGGTGTAGTATGTGACCATGCTATAGCAAACTGAAATCGATGCAGTAGTTAATTCATAAACAGTCTGCCTGCATCCAGATGTACCACAGGATATCCCAGTGTCCCCCATCTAATTTTGTTGTAATGGTTAGTGTGGCCATATTTCATTACAAGTGCAGTATTCAACCTGACGCAAATTGTATTGATTTGATGTGGGCTCCTCGTGTTAGTTCATCACTGTGGCTTTTTTCCTGGTTTCCAATCACTGAGTTTATATACAAGCATCATCGCTCTTAGAGATGAAACTGCATCGAGAGGTATAGAAAGGTAGCAGAGGCGAAGAGGCGCAAGGAAGGTGGTGTAATAACATCATTCTCTGTCGGACAGATGTGCGTTTTCTCCACATTCTGTGACTTTAAATCACTCTTAATCATTTTCTTATTTCCTGGAGTTGACTGCTGCCCCACCTCTTCGCCTATACGAGCGGTCCAGTGCTCACAGCAGAGATTTGATAGATGTGTGGCCCTCCGCATCTCTCAAGGAGACACGCTCTCCCTCTCTATTTCTCTTCCCTGTTGAATACCTCAGTGATTAAGAGTGCTTTATAGACTGCGTCTTGATGTAAATGTGCATGTGTGTTTAATGCTCTGATTGTGGCCGCCGCTAATCCAGCAGTGTCATTTTTCAGCGTTAGTGAGCGTAGGAGATTTACCTCACCTCGTACACTAATATGTTTAAGCCACTGATCTGTTTTAGATTAGACGAGGAGAGATGGAGAGAGGCCCACTGTGTGGAGAACAGGACAAACTGGATGGATATCTCTCACCGAATGTGTGCGTGTGTTGTCTGAAGGAGAAAAGAGACAGGCCATCAAAGTAAGATCAGGTTAAAATATGACACGTGGCCGGCTGCCCTTGACAAGAGAGAGAAAACAGTCTGTGGAAGATGGAGGACATGTCTGTTTGAAATGGCCCTCTTAGTTAGAGGACAACAGAGGGCAGACAGAGTCCTGGGATTTTGTGTATGAATGTGTGATTCAGAATTCATGTTTTTCAAATCAAAGCTGTGAACTATGATCATAGTAGTGTGTGTGGGTTTGTTAGAGGTTGGTGGTATGGTGGGAATTTTAGTAACAAGTTATGGTAACTACATATATATCACTAAAATGTCACATATATATATATATATATATATATATATGTATGAAAAGTTTAGGCAAGGTTTTTTGTGTGTAAAAATACTAGCGAGCCTAAGACTTTTGCACAGTACTGTGTGTATATATATGATTTTAATAATAAAAAAAATGAAATGCCCATGAGAAGGATGCAATACTAATGCAATTCTAGAAATTGGAAAATTAATGCATGACCATTGGACAGCGAAATGCTCATTGGGCCAGCAGGGTCACAAAAAACAGGTTGAGAAGAAAAGATGCATGTTAACTGCAAAATGGTGAAATGGTGTGAAACCATCAGGAACCCTTTAGTCTCCAGTGCCACCATTTTCCAGAACTGCATCCTACTTGGAGTCTTCAGAATTACTAGGCGTCAGGTTTTCAGAGACTTTGCTAAGGCAAGGAATCCTGAAACATGAACCCCACTTAATACTTAACGTGTTGTTAAATACATGAAGACTGATTTTTTTTTTTTTAGTTAATGTCAAGCCCTGGTGACTTATATATCGATCGTACATTGTGTTGTGAGGGAGCTGGCAATATTCAGCCATATAGTGCTCATTGAGTGTAACAGCAGTGCTTGTATGCACACACTAGTACTTGTAGGACGATCACTATATTACATGAAATGATCACTATAATCTGAAATGAAAGTGGCTTTGTAGGTGTGTGAATGATCATATTCGGTTACCATATTTGGTAGTGTTTATCCATGTACTTGTTTGTAGACATTTACTGTTTTTTTTTGTGTGTGTGTGTGTGTACCTGACAGAGTCATACTGACCCTACAGCGGTGCTATTCCTGGCCTCTGACTGGACAAACACGCGCACCCAACACCCTCATTTTCCCTCTCTTTATTTGACCTGTATAAGTCATTCTCTGCTTGAGGTATAAAACACACACCTGTTCAGTCACCCAACTTGACAGCCGTAGCTGGACCTGCAGCATGTACGTGAACAACGTGTTCATTTAATCTGAATGCAAAGATATAAATTCCATAATTTTTATGTAGGTATGTAGGTATATGTCCAAAAGTGAATCATTTACTCACCCTTATGTTGTTCCAAACCTGTATGGCTTTCTTACTTCTTTGGAACATGAAGATTAATTTTAAGGGGTCATGAATTGAGAAAGGGTGGCTTGCCTCAGGTTTCTGCTTCAGGTGGAGGAGTTCAGGTATCTTGGGGTCTTGTTCACAAGTGAGGGAAGGATGGAACGGGAGATTGACAGACGGATCGGTGCAGCTTCTGCAGTAATGCGGTCGATGTACCGGTCTGTCGTAATGAAGAAGGAGCTGAGCTGTAAGGCAAAGCTCTCGATTTACTGGTCAATCTACGTTCCTACTCTCACCTATGGTCATGAGCTGTGGGTCTTGACTGAAAGGACAAGATCCCGGATACAGGTGGCCGAAATGAGCTTTCTCCGCAGGGTGGCTGGGCGCTCCCTTAGAGATGAGATGGGTGATTCAAGATTCAAGAGTTTTATTTGTCACATACACAGTTATATACAGAATATACAACCGGCAGTGAAATGTAAATTTCGGGTGAGAAGCTCGGTCACTCGGGAGGAGCTCAGAGTAGAGCCGTTGCTCCTCCACATCGAGAGGAGCCAGTTGAGGTGGCTCGAGCATCTATTTCGGATGCCTCCTAGATGCCTTCCCGGGAGGTGTTCTGGGCACGTCCCACCGGGAGGAGGCCCCGGGGAAGACCTAGGACACGCTGGAGGGATTATGTCTCCCGGCTGGCCTGGGAACACCTCGGGGTTCCCCGGAAGAGCTGGAGGAAGTGGGCGTCTCTGCTTAGACTGTTGCCCCCGCGACCTGGCCCCGGATAAGCGGAAGATAGTGGATGGATGATGGATGGATGAATTGAGAAATCAACTTTTCATTCAGCCTTTGATATATAAAAGTTTATTGTGATATAAGAATATCCTGTACGTTTCGGAGCTGAAAATGTCCTTGTTAGTCAAAGAAAAGCTTTTATAGACACCAGGCCCAACAAACGCTCGATCTCAGAATGTGCCAGGCTGACGTCTGAGTGTGGTGAAACACCACCTCTGCAGAAGATGATCAATGCCTACTTCTTCACTGCCTGTTTAGCCTCGCCCACCAATTTGCGCATGTAACATAGGCCTAGTGTTAAACCAGATCGAGCTACCAAGCAATAAACATGCCGTTGAGGGTTACAAAATATTGTGCCTGGGCTTGACAGTAATGCAACATGTAAGTAACTGTGTTAATTCTAATGCCTGATCTGAAATGTGATGATTCATGTAGTCAGATGTTCTTTGTCTGTGTAAATCAAACCAGTGACTAAATGTCAACCTGCGTTGTTTCTCTTAGTAGGATGAAAATAATCTGTTATTTAACGGTGATTAAATTCTATAAATAAAGCGATCAAAGAAAGCCCCCTTTGCAATTGTTGGAGCAGTGCGCGCTGGAGCTGTCAATCAAACAGGGAGAGTTTATCAATTACTCCCGTTTTATTCAACGAATCTCTTAACTATATCACGTTTGCACTGTTAGTAAAGATGAAAGCATTCGTTAGTGTACAGAACTAAGTTGCAATGATGAGATCACTGCTTTCATGCGCTCAATGATCGGCTATACAATGATCATCTCTGTAACCTTTCATGCCACGATCTTAATATAATGCCATAGATCTAAATGTAATGCAACACTTTTCACGATTACTTAACCATGAGAGCTGTAATAGTAAAAACATGCTAAAATAGATAGTAATACTATTTCAAATGGAAAGACGTTAGCCAATCACAGCAGTGGGCATTTACACTGAAGTCTCACTGAAGTCTCACGGCTGACACGCCCCTTAAAACAGCATTCAAACCAGAGGGTTTCCTGCACCCCAGGAAACATCATAAAACAATAAAACAATGCAGTTCATGACCCCTTTAAGAAACCTTTTTTTTATATATACATATAAACTTCCATACAAAGGAAGTCAATAATCACCAACATTCTTGAATAGTTTTTCAAGATATCTTACTTTGTGTACTGCAGGAGCAAGTCATATAGGTTTGGAACATCATGAACTGTCCCTTTAAATCCATAAGGAGAATTTCAAGCCACTCAATCACAGCAAAAAGTTGTATCTGTCTTTCAAAGATTATATAAACATGAACCTGTAATGAAGGCTTTAAAATCCATTTGAATCTGAGTTTTGGCTTTGTAAACTTTGTTGCCTCGGTAACAAGATAATTGAGCACACTCCCACTAATTATAGTGTCTAATGAAGATTCCCTAATGATTGTGAAGCTGGTGGAACTAGTATGACAGTATATAATGAGATTATAATGAACATTTTGGTGGTGTGTGTTCATATAGTCCTGTTAATTGCATGTAAATAAGTAAAGTAGATAAGTAATAAATAAGTAGCTGTTTCTCCCCTCTTATTCCTCAGTATCTCTTGATCTTGATTTGAGCCTTTCCAAACACATTTTCCTTTTAGTGAAGGAATCTGAACATTTCAATATTACTGACGGAACCAAAAAGGGATTTAGTGAACCAACATTATAGCACACTTGCTCTCTCTCTAACTTTTATGTCCTTATTGTCTCTTTCTCCCTTTATTGCCTCTTCCTTTTTACTTCTGCATTAATCCTCATTAGATGCATGCTGGTAGTCGGCCATTCATTTCTAAGAAACCTTGCGCACTGAAGATGATTCAGTTCACTTATGGCATTTGTACTGCACTGATGCGCCGAGCTGTTTGATGGAGGTACAGCTCACTTATGCCACACTCATATTCATATTAGGAATTGTTGATGGTAGTACAAAAAAACAGCATATCTGTGTATGTATATCATGTATGTCTTAAACTGCCATTTTTGTTAATCATTGACTCATGGCATCAATCGAGCGAGCACATGGTGGCAGTCATATAAAGCAGACAGGAGGGCAAAATCTAGCATTAGACCCAGATGGAGGAGAGCTACATTTTGCCTTGCGCTCTAAACATTTCCCCCTCCTAATCTCTGTTTGAGATGGCAGTTTGCTTTTCGCACACAGCAACGTCTCCGCAGCGCCTGTCCCCTTCAAGCTCCTCATCCCCAACAAAACAACTGTGGCATCTAATCATGTTTTGCCACATCCAGTTTGTGTTGTACAACCTTCTGTTGGGTTTGGGGTGATTGGGGTGTAGTCACAGAAGGTCATTCTTGGCATTCTTTATAAATACCTGTAAAAAGCAGGGGGGAAAGCAGGAACATGCATCATTGGATGGACCCTATATTTTTCAAATGTTATTTTATTTTAATTTATCATTTATTTAACAATACATATTTATATAATTTAAATAATTTATACAGTATTTGAAAATACTAATACTACTACTACTAATAATAATAATAGATCCATTAGAGCTGCATGATTCTGGAAAAATTGAGAATCACACTTTTTTTGTTTAAAATAGAGATCACGATTCTCCAACGATTCTAAACAGACAACTAAACAAAACAACATGTAATTCACTACAGGTTCTGACAAAAAGTTAATTTCTTCAGTCTATTTAAACCACATTTAATTAATTTGAGTTCATTATTTAAAATAATTGGTTTGAATGAATGATTGAATGACTTAATCATGAAGACTTTACTTGTTTCATTGCTGGATAAATCAGGGTTTTTGTACGAAACCTCTTGAAAGAATGATTCAATGAGGTCGTTCAATGACAGTCACTTGTCGCCACCTACTGGAGCAACAATGTAATTGATACAAATCTGAATTTGAAATGACTGTATTTGAAGTGAATTTGAATTTGAAGTGCAGAAGTTACATGCAAAATCTGATTTACTCTATTTTGATCGCTACCGTAGATAGCAGTGTTTATCCCAACTATAAACTTTTTTCCAGTACTTCTGTGATCATTTGAATTATTGTAACATAGAAAAAATTATACGGTGTGGTTGAACACTGTTTGTGAAGCTGTTTCATGCCTATACATGGCAACTGCTTTTTCTGGGTCAGCGTCGTCAACACAGATTTGAATGTTCGCTGTGATGGTACTTGTCAAAGGTTTAATACACTACACCGAATCGCTTTCATTTAGGAGTAAGATCACGTGGGTGTTTGAATGAATCGCGATCGCAATCTTTTAATGATTAATCATACACCATCTACCAACAGTCTTTCCGTGACAGATCAGCAGTGTTGTATAGTACACTGTCCTTTAGCCCCAGTACAGTAGCTCCAGTCTTTGAGATGTCTCCATGGAGCCGGCTGGAAGCATCTGCTGTATTTGGCTCAGGATAGTAACACATCAGTGTGAGATGACAACGGAGGTCATGGGGGCCACAACACCAGACTCACCTTCCTATCCATTAATTAAAGCCTTCTGCTCCATAGAGGTGAGTGGAGAAACACTTACCTGGAACCAATTTACTCAGAATGACTGTGGCTTTTGCCATTACGACTGTATG
The DNA here is from genome assembly GCA_018749465.1 of Paracanthobrama guichenoti. Classification (NCBI taxonomy): domain Eukaryota; kingdom Metazoa; phylum Chordata; class Actinopteri; order Cypriniformes; family Gobionidae; genus Paracanthobrama; species Paracanthobrama guichenoti. The sequence continues at coordinate 1,850,072 of CM031955.1, forward strand.
TGTGCTTTATATAAAAGTGCCTCAATTCCCATTGTCACGTTTGCATCAGAGATGGGAATATTACATTTGGAGTTAAATTATTAAGTATAGTTCCTTATACCTGTATATTACATGCATACAACGTGTGGACTATATTATCTTATCCAATAAGATTATAAGTATGGATAAGAGTACGGAAATGAAGCACTGGTTAGCCCTCTAACGAGCCAGGAATAAGGAACCTTATTCAGGGTTCAATTAATCTAAATTGGTGAATGAGAAAGAGAGCGAGTGAAAAGTCAAGGGAAAAATACAAGAAAGAAGTGCTGCTTTTTTAAGTTTCATCCAGCAGATATGCCCACTGCACTTTTTATAGTGATGATTATTATTAATCATCTTGGCTTAAAAATGTATTTTTTGGGGATGAGGACATTTTAAGAGGTGAGAGCTGTAGAAATCGCTGAGTAAATGTGCAGTGATTTATTAAGTGGTAAATGATTAATGATGGTATATGACGTTTTGTTTCCTTTTCCCATAATAGATTTCAACAGACAATTTTCTTTCTTTGTATGTTAATAATGAGTTCTTAAAAATGTTATAATTTTTTTCTAAATTATCTGAAATTAACATGAATATATGAATATATAGTTGCAAGAAAAAGTATGTGAACCGCTTGCAGCCGAGCCGAGACCATCTCGGGAGGTACATATATACATATACATATATACATATATATATATAGAAGAAGAAGAAGAAGAAAGAGCTTTATTGCCAAGTGTGCTTGCACACACAAGGAATTTGTCTTGGTGCTGAAGCTTCCAGTGCACATATACAATACAACACAACATGAACACAAATATACAAATATGAAAAATAGTATAAAATAAAAGTATGTATATATATAGGTCACAGTTACATTTAAGAATATATTGCACTAGTTTAGAATATATTTCACTAAACAGTCAAAGTCAAAGTATTGCACTTAAAGGCGGCTGGGGGGGTATTCAACTGTTCAAGAGGGAAATGGCCTGTGGGAAGAAACTGTTCCTGTGCCTAGATGTTCTAGTGGCCAGTGATCGGAGTCGCCGTCCTGACGGTAACAGTTCAAACAGGAAGTGTCCAGGGTGAGCGGAGTCTGTGATGATTTTACCTGCCCTCTTCCTCACTCTGGAAGAGTACAGGTCCTGGAGGGTTGGCAGGGGGGCACCAATAATCCTCTCTGCAGTCCGGATTGTACGATGTAGTCTCCTGATGTCAGATTTGGTAGCTGAACCAAACCAGACAGTGATGGATGTGCACAAAACAGACTCAATGACAGCCGAGTAGAACTGGATCAGCAACCCTGTGGGAGGTTGAACTTCCTCAGCTGACGAAGGAAGTACAGTCTCTGCTGGGCCTTTTTTACAATGGAGTCAATGTGATTGTCCCACTTCAGGTCCTGAGAGATGGTGGTGCCCAGGAACCTGAATGACTCCACTGCTGCCACTGTGCTGTTCATGATGGTGAGTGGGGGCAGAGCAGGGCTGTTCCTCCTGAAGTCCACTATCATCTCCACCGTTTTGAGCGTGTTGAGCTCAAGGTTGTTATAACTGCACCAGACAGCCAGCCGTTCAACCTCCAGTCTGTAAGCAGACTCATCACCATTTTGGATGAGGCCGATGACGGTGGTGTCGTCTGCAAATTTCAGGAGCTTCACAGAAGGGTCTTTAGAAGTGCAGTCATTGGTGTCCAGGGAGAAGAGCAGTGGGGAGAGAACACACCCCTTGGGGGCGCCAGTGCTGGTAGTGAGAGTCTTGGATGTGAGTTTATATATATATATTGCAAAAAATACTTTTCTTATTTAGTATTTTTGTCTTGTTTCTTGTCTAAATATCTAAAAATTCTTAAATCAAGATGCGTTTACTAGATAAGTACAATGACATAAGATATTTTTTTCTTGTTTTCTGGAAAGTAAAATCCAAATGAAGTGAGTTTTTGCTTGAAACAAGCACAAATATCTGTCCATGGGGTAAGAAAAATAATTCAAGATTTCAAACAGAAACAAGATTATTTTTCTTACCCCATGGACAGATAATTGTGCTTGTTTCAAGCAAAAACTCACTTCATTTAGATTTTATTTTCCAGAAAACAAGAAAAAATCTCTTATGCCATTGCACTTATCTAGTAAATGCATCTTGATTTAAGAATTTTAGATATTTGGACTGTAAACAAGACAAAAATACTAAATAAGAAACACATTTTTGCAGTGTATATATTAGTATAAGAGTATAATATAATAAAGTATATCAGTCTGGTGACTAAACTAAAAAATGAGTAGCCAATGGTGATTCTATTGCCAAGGTGTGCGTGAGGGTTGCTGAACAGTTTTCACTTCTTAAACAATGTGTCCATTTAGGAGTAATACCCAAATACCCTCTTTGCTTTATCAGATTTGACTTTTAGCCAGTCATAAACTCTGAATGAAATGCATCTGAGCCATGTTCCTTTCAAGACTGGTTTAACTTCCATCAGCTTTAATGTCATCTCTGTGTGTTTGTGTGTGTGCATCTGTTTGTGAGGATTTATGAAAGCCTTCACTCTGGTTTTGTCACTTGTGTTCCACGGTCTGTTTGCATACAAATATCAGTTTATCTCTTCTGTCTCCCTTTATTTTCATATTTATTTCCTTTCTTTCATTAAGTTTTATTGTGGATCTAAATGAAGCATGTCAGTATGCTAATGTTTGTGTGCGTTATGAAAAAGTTTTGTTAGACATGGTTAGGTGACTACTTTCATTGTAAGCGCGTTTGTGAATGTGTGTGTTTTGTCATTTCCAGGGCCTAAATGGCTTTTGGTGGAAATATTTATGAGAGATTGTACGTGTGCGCATGTGCATGTGTGAGCGAGTGTGTGTTTGTAGTCTATCGCTTTCAGAGTAAGTGCTGAAACAGCAGCTCCAGGCAGTGCTGTTCCTCTGCTATAATGTGAGTACATTTTACACATCATAATTTAGCTATAAATCTTATTGCAGCATGCAGAGTGGAGCCACCAACACTCTGCCGCAGCCTGTCCCCACAGTCCTGTCAAAATGACTCGCATACAGATGCACAAATGCACGCATACGTATTATATAAATGAACCTGCATGTAAACATTTGAGCTCATGTGAAAATTGTGTGTATGTGTCTCCTTGTCGTTATACTGACATTATTTGAAGCCTTTAAGCTTCTATGCTGTTTAATGCACTGTGTGTATTTAATGTCAGGTTGTATTTTGTCCTGCATCAAACTGAACTGGAGCCTGTGCAATTAGAATAGACTAGATTTTTAAATCTTCTGAAGAAAAGAGTGGACCCCATCTTTTTCCTATTTGTAGTGGAGATGAGTGGTACCCGGTGGGGTCTTCTTCTGTTGTAGCCCATCCGCCTCAAGGTTGTGCGTGTTGTGGCTTCACAAATGCTTTGCTGCATACCTCGTTTGTAACGAGTGGTTATTTCAGTCAAAGTTGCTCTTCTATCAGCTTGAATCAGTCGGCCCATTCTCCTCTGACCTCTAGCATCAACAAGGCATTTTCGCCCACAGGACTGCCGCATACTGGATGTTTTTCCCTTTTCACACCATTCTTTGTAAACCCTAGAAATGGTTGTGTGTGAAAATCCCAGTAACTGAGCAGATTGTGAAATACTCAGACCGGCCCGTCTGGCACCAACAACCATGCCACGCTCAAAATTGCTTAAATCACCTTTCTTTCCCATTCTGACATTCAGTTTGGAGTTCAGGAGATTGTCTTGACCAGGACCACACCCCTAAATGCATTGAAGCAACTGCCATGTGATTGGTTAATTAGATAATTGCATTAATGAGAAATTGAACAGGTGTTTCTAATAACCATTTAGGTGAGTGTGTGTGTGTGTGTGTGTATATATATATATATATATATATATATATATATATATATATATATATATATATATATATATATATATATATATATTGGGTGAAGCGACATAGCCTCAAAATTATATCATGATATTTTACGAATATTTGCGATAACGATATTTATGACGAAATAGAAAAAAATATATGGAACAAAGTTGTATTGGTTATTGCAGCTGGTATGCAGCAGAATTTATTAGTGCAAACAAAATGAAGGGCATTGTCCATACTTTTCCAATGAGCTACTGTCATTGATGAGAGAATATTTAATTCAAAATGTAAATCTATTGTCATAAGGTAGCAGCAGCTTTATAGTCACACACAGCACGAGTCAAATGAAAGCAAAGTAGCCTTGGTACAAGTTATTAGTGTTTTCACTGGAAATCATAAGTAAAACTATTAACATAATATTTTAGTTTAACAATAACTAAAGTAATTTATGCCATGGTCTGTCTGAATATTCGATTCTGATTGGCTGGAAGGTGTGCAATAAAATCGTTTAATGCACAGGTAGTTCCAAGTCAGATGAGTCATCGTTCTATATTAATGCGCTGTTTTCATTATGAAGCGCACACGCACACGTCACTCACATTGAGAGCGGAGATCGCGCTGCAGATTCAGGAGCACAGAAACTTGTTATCAATGCCACCCCGTGACTTTTAGCAATAAAATAGCTAAGCTACTGGATCACTACATTATATTTCTCAGCAATGATGAGGTTGCATCGCTATTTTTAAGTAATAAACGCACATCTTCGTTGTTAAGAGAGACGCTGAACAGACACAGGCACGAATCTCTCTTTCTCTCTCAATAATTAATTCAAATAAATGCTATAATCCATTCATTCAAATAAACGTAATCTTACGCACTACTTCATCTCTGTGTCTGATTCAAAGGAGGCAGAATGCTAGATCTAACGAGCCGTAACTGACGAAAATAGTCGTCAATGTTACCCTTCCAGTCAAATATTGCGCTTTTTTACATGATCCTTCAGAAATCATTCTAATATGCTGATTTAATTCTGAGTTATTGTCAGTGTTGTAAACAGTTGTGCTGCTTAATATTTTTGGAACATATGATACTTTTTCCAGGATTTATTGATGAATAAAATGTTTAAAAGAACAGCATTTATTCAAAATATAAATATTTTCTAACAATATAAATCTTTACTATAACTTGGAAATAAATTACTGACCCCAAACTTTTGAACACTAGTGTACAAACCCGATTCCAAAAAAGTTGGGACACTGTACAAATTGTGAATAAAAAAGGAATGCAATAATTTACAAATCTCATAAACTTATATTTTATTCACAGTAGAATATAGATAACATATCAAATGTTGAATTTTGAAATGTCATGCCAAATATTGGCTCATTTTGATTTCATGAGAGCTACACATTCCAAAAAAGTTAGCAATAAGAGGCCGGAAAAGTTAAATGTACATATAAGGAACAGCTGGAGGAGTAATTTGCAACTTATTAGGTCAATTGGCAACATGATTGGGTATAAAAAGAGCCTCTCAGAGTGGCAGTGTCTCTCAGAAGTCAAGATGGGCAGAGGATCACCAATTCCCCCAATGCTGCGGCCAAAAATAGAGGAGCAATATCAGAAAGGAGTTTTTCAGAGAAAAACTGCAAAGAGTTTGAAGTTATCATCATCTACAGTGCATAATATCATCCAAAGATTCAGAGAATCTGGAACAATCTCTGTGCAGTGTCCCAACTTTTTGGGAATTGGGTTTGTATATTGTTACAAAGTATTCCTATTTTAAATAAATGCTGTTCTTTTTTAACTTGATTCATCAAATGATCCTTAAAAATTATCACAGGTTATAAAAAAAACAAAGAATCCTGAAAAAAAGGATCACAGGTTATACAAACCCGATTCCAAAAAAGTTGGGACACTGTACAAATTGTGAATAAAAACAGAATGCGATGATGTGGAAGTTTCAAATTTCAATATTTTATTCAGAATACAACATAGATTACATATCATTAAACTGAGAAAATTTATCATTTTAAGGGAAAAATAAGTTGATTTTAAATTTCATGGCATCAACACATCTCAAAAAAGTTGGGACAAGGCCATGTTTCCCACTGTGTGGCATCCCCTCTTCTTTTTATAACAGTCTGCAAACGTCTGGGGACTGAGGAGACAAGTTGCTCAAGTTTAGGAATAGGTATGTTGTCCCATTCTTGTCTAATACAGGCTTCTAGTTGCTCAACTGTCTTAGGTCTTCTTTGTGGCATCTTCCTCTTTATGATGCGCCAAATGTTTTCTATGGGTGAAAGATCTGGACTGCAGGCTGGCCATTTCAGTACCCGGATCCTTCTTCTACGCAGCCATGATGTTGTAACTGATGCAGTATGTGGTCTGGCATTGTCATGTTGGAAAATGCAAGGTCTTCCCTGAAAGAGACGACGTCTTGATGGGAGCATATGTTGTTCTAGAACTTGGATATACCTTTCAGCATTGATGGTGCCTTTCCAGATGTGTAAGCTGCCCATGCCACACGCACTCATGCAACCCCATACCATCAGAGATGCAGGCTTCTGAACTGAGCGCTGATAACAACTTGGGTTGTCCTTGTCCTCTTTAGTCCGGATTACATGGCGTCCCAGTTTTCCAAAAATAACTTTTTTTGATAACAAATTTTGATTCGTCTGACCACAGAACAGTTTTCCACTTTGCCACAGTCCATTTTAAATGAGCCTTGGCCCAGAGAAAACGCCTGCGCTTCTGGATCATGTTTAGATATGGCTTCTTTTTTGACCTATAGAGTTTTAGCCGGCAACAGCGAATGGCACGGTGGATTGTGTTCACCGACAATGTTTTCTGGAAGTATTCCTGAGCCCATGTTGTGATTTCCATTACAGTAGCATTCCTGTATGTGATGCAGTGCCGTCTAAGGGCCCGAAGATCACGTCATCCAGTATGGTTTTCCGGCCTTGACCCTTACGCACAGAGATTGTTCCAGATTCTCTGAATCTTTGGATGATATTATGCACTGTAGATGATGATAACTTCAAACTCTTTTCAATTTTTCTCTGAGAAACTCCTTTCTGATATTGCTCCACTATTTTTGGCTGCAGCATTGGGGGAATTGGTGATCCTCTGCCCATCTTGACTTCTGAGAGACACTGTCACTCTGAGAGGCTCTTTTAATACCCAGTCATGTTGCCAATTGACCTAACACGTTGCAAATTGGTCCTCCAGCTGTTCCTTATATGTACATTTAACTTTTCCGGCCTCTTATTGCTGCCTGTCCCAACTTTTTTGGAATGTGTAGCTCTCATGAAATCCAAAATGAGCCAATATTTGGCATGACATTTCAAAATGTCTCACTTTCAACATTTGATATGTTATCTATATTCTATTGTTAATAAAATATAAGTTTATAAGATTTGTAAATTATTGCATTCCTTTTTTATTCACAATTTGTACCGTGTCCCAACTTTTTTGGAATTGGGTTTGTAAAACATTTTAAGCAGCACAACTGTTTCCAACATTGATAATAAATCAGCATATTAGAATGATTTATGAAGGATCATGTGACACTGAAGACTGGGGTAATGGCTGAGGAAAATTCAGCTTTGCATCACAGAAATAAATTATATTTTGTAATATTACTGTTTTTTCTGTATTTTGTTCAAATAAATGCAGACTTGAAGAGCATAAGAGACTTCTTTTAAAAAAACAAAAATAATATTGTGTATATCACTATTGTATGAGAAGTCGTAATAGTGATTCGCCTAAGCAGACTACAACAATAAAATCTTTAGTAAACAAATTAATGTTTTCCTTTGTCAGTTGTCTCTTGTTGGCTGGTATGAAAAAGCAATTGCAGTGCATGCTGGGGGAATTTGAACTTTGAGTTATGTAAAGAACAGACCTGCGAATAAAAAGCCAACAAGCTATAAAGCCTCTTGATAAAAAGTCTGTGTTCTTTTCTTCTCTCTCTCTCTCTCTCTCTCTCTCTCTCTCTCTCTCTCTCTCTCTCTCTCTCTCTCTCTCTCTCTCTCTCTCTCTCTCTCTCTCTCTCTCTCTCTCTCTGCTCTCTCTCTCTCTCTCTTTGTTGCTTTTATTTAGACATATGACAGCCTTTTTATGGCTGTATTCTGGATCCAAATAAAATCTGTGACTGGGAAAGATCTTCTATGCTATTTAAACAAGTGAATGAAAAACATTTTTATGCAGGGTTGCTTTGTGAAGACAGCTACTTCATTTTATAGTCTAATGGCATTGTATAATATTACACTCTGGGCGGAGAAGGAGTTTAAGGCATGTGGAATCTGCTGACATCAGTTGTACTAGAGAAGGCTCAGCATGTAGCGTTGCAAATACAGCCATACTCTACAAATTGCACAGTAATTAAACCAGCTAATTGATGTGTACAGCATAAAGACACGTGACTAGATCAACATAAACACAGCCTCACCTCATCATAGTGTGCAATCACCTCTGTATCTTCGCTCTGTGAAGGTGATAAATGTAATGACAAACACCTGCATCCTTAGCTGCAAAAACCCTCAGATACCTCTTAGGAAGAAAATGCAGTCAGTAAGCAGTGATTTTCGCGGACACTTTAGTCTACCTCAGCTGTTGCAGAGAGTTGTGCTATTAGTTTCGTAAACAATTAAACTTAAAATTTTTCCCTTATCCACGATAGAATAGGTGTGAAAATTCCTTGACAGGCCTTTTTCACAGACTGATGATGTTTTAATGGTCATCAGAAACCTGCAATTTTTTTATATTTTCATTTTTTTTTTTAAATGTATGTACCTTTATAACCCTGTACTTTGTATTATATTACCTTTGCTTCAAATAACAAAAAACTAGTTAACGCTGCTGTGAGGGTGTTTCTACTACAGTGGCTGTGGGAGTGACGGTAAAGTTGGCATCTTTCTCTTTCTGTTTTTTTCCTCTTTTGAAAGTTGTGAAAACGTCTCGGTTACGTATGGTAACCCTCAGGGAACGGAGACGTACGTCGGACGTCACCGACTGAAAGGGAACACTATTGTGAGGTTTTCTTATGCTATTTGATCAAATGGGAACACGAAAAATATATTTAATGTAGTCTCTTACAACAACACAACACTTAGACATCGCCAAAAGTAAATTTACCCTGCCAAGCACGGAAAACACAAAACCCGAAAGTGTGAAAAAAACCAAAAAAAAGCGAATTTCCTAGAGTTACATTGTTTGAAACCAGAACATTATAGAGAATTGGTTATGGATTCTTTTCACCTCACTAAATAACAACCAAGCAACCGTAATAAGTAGTAGTCATTTTGCAGACACTTTTATTTAAAGCGGCATGGACTTGTAAAGAATGGAATAGTCTCTTGTTTGCTTGTTTAGGAGCCTCACCTCAGTGATGCTAATCTGCTTAATGAACTATCCCTCTCTCTCTTTTGAGTAATTGCCTCTGCTGCACTGTGTTAAACTCTGTTTATGTGTGTGTATGTGCTTTCATTCTGATATTACCATCTGATAACCTTTAATGAGAATTGCATCTGTAATGAGAGGAACACTAGCCCCAGAGATGTAGGCTCAGGTTTGTTAAAATAGTCACGTCTGTTTATATGCAAACTGTGCCCTGTTTATTTATAGACTGTAGTAGTTCACATAAAAGTACAAATCATTTGAAAATGGTGAATTTATGAGAGGTCATGAGGGAAGTTGTGAATTTATTGTGAGTTAGATTATCTCAAATCACGGTGGGTGGATCTTACTCCAATACCGCCAACCCCCCACAAATTTTACCACAAATTTATTGTAGTAAATTTGGACTAACTTGTTGAGTTTATAACAGATTATTTGTTAAGGGAGTAGATTTTTCACTAAAGATTTAGGCTATTAAAACTGTGGCATTGTTGCTATAGTTTCTATGTGTAGTCAGTTTCTGTCAGTCTTGAGTACCTATAGAGTAGTATTCACCGAAATATCTCCGAAAAGTCTTTAGTTTTATTATATTTATAAAAGAAAGATACACTGTACCATGTGAGCAGAGCTAAAGAATGACGAGCATGTGCAACTATTGTTGATCGTTTATCCCACTCTTTGTGTATCGCTGTTTGGAGTGGTTTTACAATAAACAAACAGACACCTACAGTGGTCAGCTAAACAAATGTATTTAAACACACACCATACGTCGCATGCTCCATTGATAAATTAACTATACGTGATCATGTTGATTACTTGATGTGCACTTATGCACCAATAGCCAAAAACACACAGACATTTGATGCAGTTTTACTCACTGCCTGCAGTTACAACGCACGACCGTGAACCTTTATCGTTGGGACCGCTCCATCTTTCAGGATTAGACGATCTGCAAATCCGGCGTCAAACTGGGCCTTGTTTATAAAACAATCATCGCCGGAAATGCAGGGAACAAACAAAAACACTTGCACTACTCCGTTGCTGCTCCGGAAATACATACTCCATCCACTGTTCCCTTAACGCTGTGTTCTTTGGGAAGCTGTACAGGGTTGTCTTGCCCTGGCAACCAAAAACACACTTCTTTGATGGCATTGTTGATCTTGTGAAGTCCTGTGACCTGTGCAGCGCAGCCAACGACTTCCCTAAAGCCAAGCAAAGCGTTTTAATGGGTGTACTGCTTTCACTCTCTCGCTCTGGTTGACAGGTGCGCATGCGCCCTTCCAGGAGAATTGCCCGTACGGCCCATACAAGGAAATAGTGTGGGCCACCACTTGAGAATACTTATTCTCAAGTGGTGAAATAGCTTAAATTCCAGGTTTCTCCAGCCAATGTGTACAAGAAGTCCTAAACACAAATCTCAGCTGTTTCTATGGTTAACACTGTCAGTTTTGGGGATTGACAACCGCATTTACTTACAGGTGTGTCCTGTTCACACAGCAACTTACAGTAGCGTCTCAAATGCTGTCTATATGTACAATGGGAGTCAAGCCCATATTTTCTTACTAGCAAGTAACCATAGCAACATTGACTAAAGTAATATCAAAGATGGCAAAGTCCATAAAACTGAGAAGTCTTATCACTTTTGAAATTAAAATGGTCTAATCGAGCTGAAAGTTCATCCGTCAAATCTTCATTAAGCAACAGCAGCTTTTACACCTGGATGGAGAGCGGAGCATTTAAGTCGCGTTTAGAGCACAAAACTGATGGAGAAGCTCCGGTGGCGAACACTGATTGGATCTAAAACATTCAGATGACACACAGCTCATATCATTGCTATAAGTTACCAAAACCACATGTGAAAACCGGCAACACATGGTAGACATGCATTTGTGCAGCGCAGCTGTCTCTCACTGCATGACGTGACAGACAACTAATTGTACAGTTCGATTCCGTTCACACAGCGCGGGTTTTCCAATGCGGTTGTGAGTACTGAAAGTTTACAGGTGTGAGTTTGGTTATAAAATGCGGTTGTTGTCATTCCCATAAATAACTGAACTGTATCTGAATGTAATTGTATTAAGTACTCAAATACAGAACTGACAACTATATTCTGCTGCTGTGTAATGTGGCCTATGGGAACCAGAGCTTCCAACAGTAGGTGCAGTGATGCGATGACGAGCCAACTGTTGATTGGCTCTTTATTTAGAAAGCAGGATTTCCTTCTACTAGAGCTATCCATGTTGCGCTTTTCAGTTTCTTTCTTTTTTAGTAACACAAGTGAACCATCTTGGTATATACAGTCTTTGATAACAGCACACTGAAAGACAATATAATCAGTTAAAGGGATGGTTCACCCAAAAATGAAAATTCTGTCATCATTTACTTGCTCTCAAGTTGTTCGAAACCTGTATAAATTTCTTTGTTCTTCTGAACACAGGAAGATATTTATTTGGAAGAATGTTTATAACCAAGCAGATCCAAATAACTATTGACTACCATAGTATTTTTCCCCTACTATGGTAGCCAATGGTTGCTTGGATCTGCTTGGTTACAAACCTTCTTCCAAATATCTTCCTATGTGTTCAGCAGAACAAGAAATGTATACAGGTTTGGAACAACTTGAGGGTGAGTAAATGATGACAGAATTTTAATTTTTGGGTGAACTATCCCTTTAATAATGACTAATCAGTGAATAATGACTCTAATTATGGGCTGTTCCTGAGTGTGATTTTTGAAGACTTTGATGGAATACTTTTACTTTTAGTGCTTTTGGGTCTTTTTTTCAATGCTTGAGAGCTCCAATCCCCTTTCATTGTAATTACATGGGGGGAAAAAAATACAACCACAGTCTCTAGTTCCCTTTCAGTCTGTCACGTTCGACATATGTCGGAACTGACCGACGAATTGAGATCTGTTTTCAGAGACCAATCTACTTTGAGTGATTTGAGAGCTAATAAGCCTTGGTGACCTGAGGGTTACAGTGGGTTTTTCCCGCCGGGTACATCCCCTCGGGCCCCCACTCCTCTATCGCATCACAAGCATGCTGAGACTGTGTTTGTGGGTGGTTCACGTTCTCTCATGAGAACATGACCACGTCGGCGCGTTGTTCGTCTTCCCTTTCTCAAAGGCTTGAGCGTTCAGCTCTCCGTGTGCCGTTCTGACGGCCATGCTCACTGTCTCACATGCCTGCTGGTAGCTTACAGATGGGATTGCTGGTTCTTATAAATAAAAAAATGGGGACCTAGCGTTTCACTTGGCTCTGGCAGAGGACAGATGTCAGTTGCTGCATTGGAGAGGGAAATATGGAACACCAAAAGGGCCATAATCTGTATAAGTGTTTTCCCTCTCTCGCTACCCTCTGTCCTGCATGCACAAGGGTAGTCCCGACCCAGGGGTTATGCAGGAACTGCACCTGACCCAGGGAGCGTGCGGTGACTTTCGTCGCCCAAAGAGCGAGGTTCATCACCGCACGCACGCTCCCTGGGTCAGGTGATGTCCGCGCTAGTGGTCCAGGAACGTCACAAGGGGGTAAACCTGGCAGATATGCTTGCCCGACAAAGTTTGGTTCCTCAACGCCCCTGTCTGTCAGGCTGGCCTCTTCGGCAACACCAGTGAGAACTTCGCCCAGCAGTTCTTGGTGGCCCAGTAGCAGACGGAGGCATACAAAATAAAAAAATTAAAAATCCTGCCCCGACGACCAGCTGCAGCCTCCAGCTGCTGTCGTCTGTCGCAGTGTCTTCGCCTGCTTGTCGCCGAGGGCGTCCTCCCTGCATCTGCCTCTGCCCCTGCTAAAGCCAAGCAGCAGCCTCCACCCGGGCAGCAGGTGGCCGGGCGCAAGGGAGGCCCCCAACCCGTCCAGGGTCCCGCAAAGTCTGCTGGCAAGCGGCCCTGAAACGGGTGGCCCAGTGAGAAGGGGATCTGCTCTTTCGTCTTCACGAAAGTCACGGAGGCGGCCATTGTTCCGCTCAGAGAACATCTCGAAGACTGGCTTATACTGGCCCAGTCCCGGGATCAGTTGTGCGAACACAGGGACCTGGTGCTCCTCAGCCTGTTGGGCCTTCGGGTCAACCGAGAGAAGAGCAAACTCTGTCCCACACAGAGGATCTCTTATCTCGGCATGGAGCTGGATTCGGTCAACCGGACTGCGCACCTCACTTAGGAGCGAGTCTGGTCAGTGTTGAGCTGCTTGAATATGTTCAAAGGCAGGACAGCGGTCCCACTGAAATTCTTTCAGAGGCTCCTGGGGCATATGGCATCTGTAGCTGCGGTAACGCCGCTCGGACGTTGCGTACATCAACCGTCAGAGTGGTCTACGCTCCCATTGCATGGTCCGGCTCACCCGCCATCTCCTCCTGTGGAGTCAGAAGCGTCTGAGGTTGCTTCAGGCCATTCACATCCCAGGTGCTCTGAACCAGACAGCTGACGAGCTTTCTCGTCAGTCGACACCTCCGGGAGAGTGGTGACTCCACCCCTAGAGCGTCTAGATGATATAGGACCTTTTCGGAGCCACGCAGGTAGACCTGTTCGCCTCTCCGGACTCGACCCATTGCCAGTTGTACTATTCCCTGACCAGGGGCACCCTCTGCACGGATGCACTGGCGCACAGCTGGCCCCGGGACCTACGCAAATATACGTTTCCCCAGTGAGCCTTCTCGCACAGACACTGTGCAAGGTCAGGGAGGACGAGGAGCAGGTCTTGCTAGGTGCGCCCTATTGGCCCAACCGGACCTGGTTCTCCGAACTCACACTCCTTGCGACAGCCCCTCCCTGGCTGATCCCCCTGAGGAAGGACCTGCTTTCTCAGGGGCCGGGCACTCTATGGCACCCATGTCCAGACCTCTGGAAACTCCATGTCTGGTCCCTGGATGGGACGCGGAGGTTCTAGGTGGCCTGCCACAGGCAGTGGTAGACACCATCACTTCTGCTAGAGCCCCCTCTACAAGGCCTCTATGCTCTGAAGTGGAACGTGTTCGTTGAGTGGTACTCTTCCCACCAGGAAGACCCCCAAGGTGTTTGATTAATGTCATGCTTTCTTTCCTGCAAGATGGGCTGGAGCGAAGGCTGTCTCCCTCCACCCTCAAAGTGTACATTGCGGCAATAGCGGCATATCACGATGCAGTGGAAGGCAAGTCCTTAGGGAAGCACAACTTAATCGTCAGGTTCCTCAGAGGTGCGAGGTGACTGAATCCTCCTCGTTCAACCTCGGTACCCTCTTGGGACTTAGCCCTGGTGCTCAGTGCACTTCAGGGTCCTCCCTTTGAGCCATTACAGTCTGTAGAGCTAAACATCCTCTCCTTGAAGACAGTGCTCCTGACTGCATTGGCCTCAATCAAGAGGGTAGGGGACCTGCACGCACTTTCGGTTAACGAATTGTGCCTAGAATTCGGGCCGGCCAACTCTCACGTTGTCCTGAGCCCCCGGCCTGGATACGTGCCCAAGGTTCCCACCACTCCCTTTCGGGACCAGATGGTGAACCTGCAAGCGCTGCCTTCGGAGGAGGCAGACCCAGCCCTGGCTTTGTTATGTCCCGTCAGCGCTCTTCGCGCTTACGTCGACCGGACTCAAAGCTTTAGAACCTCAGAGCAGCTCTTTGTCTGTTACAGAGGCCAGCAGAAGGGAAAGGCTGTCTCCAAGCAGAGGTTAGCCCACTGGATAGTGGATGCTATCGTCTTGGCTTACCAGTCCCAAGACGTGCCTTGCCCGTTCGGGTTGCGAGCGCACTCCACAAGGAGTGTAGCTTCCTCCTGGGCGCTGGCTCAAGGTGCCTCGCTGACAGAGATATGTAGAGCTGCGGGCTGGGCGACACCTAACACGTTCGCCTCCATAGATATAGATATTATAGCCTCCATGTAGAGCCGGTATCTTCCTGCATCCTCGCCCCTAGTGGCCAGTAGCGCTAAGTGCCCGTTTCAACGCCCTCTGGGCCGGATATATGCGTCTATTTTTTCCAGATGTGTTCCCCGGAAATGGCTAACCCTGTGAGATCCTCCGTCACCCCTTCGGTGTCAGACGTTGCGGCCGTCTGATGCCAGGCCTGCACCCGTATGCTTGTGGAACATGTGTGTAGGCTGGGTTTCCATATGTAGCGGTTCCCCAACGCCAACCCCATATGTGTATTCTTTCATGGTACCAGCTACCCTACTCGGCTAGCCCCGTGTCTTTACCTTGACAGAGCTCACCCCACAGCTCACCCCCTGGGACCAGGTTGGATCCACCCCAGAGACTGCCATATGTAGCACACCATATGTAACCATATGTAACCTGATAGGTTAGTCCTTATGTGTAATCTGCCACCTCTCCTTCCATTGAAGGATGTGACACCACAGCATACCACCTCCCCGGGACGGGCACGCTTTCCCAACGTTATCCAATAGTCATACTGAGTGGGTCTTGCAGGAACAGCAGTGACTGACCTTCCCTGCTGGGAGCCCTGACTGTCACTCCAACTTAGGAGTGGACCAGTGAGCTCAGGCAGGGCGCTGGAAGGGCCAGCATCCCTGGCGTGTTGGTAGGGATCCCAATTCGTCGGTCAGTCCGACGTACGTCGAATGTTTCCAACTGAAAGGGAACGTCTCGTTTACGTATGTAACCCTCGTTCCCTGAAGGAGGGAACGGAGACATGCGTCGCGTCGCCAGGTGCTGTGCTTCAGCTGAAGGACGAGTCACTTGTCTCGGCTCCTCAGTTGAAAAGCAATATGCGGTACTTCCACTTCTGTGTTTATACCCGCGCTCCGGGGCAGTGCGTGGAATGCGTGAACCGCATGCCAATGTCCATTGGCTTGTTTTTAATCACTCGAAGTAGATTGGTCTCTGAAAACAGATCCCAATTTGTTGGTCAGTTCCGACGTACGTCTCCGTTCCCACCTGGAACAACATGAAGATCAATAAATAATTACAGATGTTTTATTTTTGGGTGAACAGCCCTTTTAAAAATGTTCCTCTTCCCCCCCCCTTTGTCTTTATCTATGTCTTTTTTCTTCTCTCCAGCTTGCAGATGTAACAACCACGCTAACGTGTGCCACTCCAGCTCAGGGAAATGCTACTGTACCACTAAAGGGGTCAAAGGGGACCAATGCCAGCTGTGAGTATGACTACTTTACCCATCATCAGCAATTCTCCCTGTCAGTCAGAGAGTGATAGACTTGAGCCCTTCAACTAAACACAAAGATTCCTCACATTATCCTGCTCTCATTGGCATCATAGCACATTTTATTCACAGATCTAACCCTCTCCTAGGCTCTCTGTTATTAATTCCCTCCTAAGTGTCTTTCCAATCCCAGGGCATTAATTTTAATGGCAACCTCTGCTGTGCTGTGTCAGCGAGCCCCCTGTTCACAGTGGCAAAGGGAACTTATCAGTGGCTTAAATAGCACTTTTGGGGCTGACACCATGCCCTGATTGTGTATATGTGTACGTACTGAGGTCCATAAAGACACAGTGCTGTGTGGATGTATTTGTAACAGGGTGCACCACCGCCACGGGCACTGATAATGTATTAAGCAGTAATGAGTTCCCCAGGACTTAAACAGTTCTCAAAAGTTTCACTTTTCCACATGCCCTCTATCTTTTTTTTTTTTTTTTAAGTATCACTTATGTGACCCCTGGGTAGAGAGTTAGCACACAACCAGTATAACTTCAAACACATGCCTGAATCGCATGGATGAATTTGCCTTGTTTGTCAGTACTGCTCAATGTCGTGGTTGATGTTTCGCTCATGCAGCACATCACATGGCAGTGGAACTGATGTACGTGTAGGTGTATTGTTACAGTACACTGATGTGACTCCATTTATAGAATTTTTTTTTTTTAAATGCTGGTACCCTTTTATTTCCGTTAGTATTTCATTCCAGTAAATTGTCATGATTCCAAAGAATTTTTCTCAGTAAACTTTAAGAGTTACATAATTTCCTATTTCCTTTTTCCTGACAATTTTCATTGCATATGTGCTCTTATAAGGAGACGGGTTCACTAGTCCAGGGCTGACTAAGGTCTTGCCAGATTCTTTACCAAGAAAGCTGTGCTGTGGTAAGATCATCCATCTTTGTTAAGAAGAGAATGATAGCAATCCTTTTAAAAATGAAATTTAGAGAATTAACCATTCTTTTTGGTTTTATCCACAATGTAAAATACAGTTTCTGCTCAGAATGAAGCAAAAATTTTAAACTAGAGATGCACAGATGTATCAAAAATTTAACATATATAAATTGTAACAAATAGGGAAAAGGAGCATGCACAACTAAATGCACAATAATGACAGACAAATTAAAAAAGTCTGTAATTTTGGCTGATAACTAATATGGTCATCCCTATGAAAAACATTTGGTTTCTACGGTGCCCCATTTGTTTGCATTTGTTTTGCACTTTTGCAAAACGTTTTGTGTTAGCTTGAGAAACCTTTCGAAACTTTACCCTGATAAACTTTGGCAAACGAGTGCAAAGTTGGTGATGGAAATAACATGACATGCGGGAGGAAAAACTTTATTTTAGTGAGCGAACACAAAGTTTCTCGAAATGCAAAACTTTTGTTAGCGAATGCAAAAGCATAAAAAAATTCTTCCATCTTCCATGATTTTTTTGCATAGAAACAAATGGTCTTTTATGGCATACACTTCTAATCCTGGTATGCCCACACAAATTTTCTGCACTGATTTGATGGGAAATCTGTGGAATTCTGTAAAAAGGATTTAAATATGGTTAAATGTTTTAAACGTATCTGAGGCTTCACTGTACTTCAGTAGGCATTGTAAACACATTAGGCGTTATCAAATTGGCTTCTTATCAACTTGCTTAACCGGTAAGACTTTGTTCTCCTTGACCAATTTTAGCAGTTAGACCATCTCCAAACCAGCATAAACCAAAATAATGTAAACACGTGTTAGTATTTGTCACTCATTTTAGCACACTCCAAAATCTACTTTAGACTGGATTTATAATGAACTAGAATGCTGCTTTTATGAAAATTAAATCATTAAAAAAAGTGATTATATGAGTAGCCATATGTTTTGTTGTCCACCTGTTGTTGCGTACAGTCACCAACAAGTTTATGTGTGTGAAGTGACTTGCACTCACATATACTTTCACATCACCATGGGAACCGCTGAAGTGATTAAAGACAGTGACTCACCCCAACCTGAGCGATGGCAGCCCGAGTGCTGAAATAAGTCTTTGAGCACATAACACAGCAACAGTCTTCCTTCTGTGATAATCATGCAAGATTGTCACAATCCTAATATGCTTTATGCAATTCATCTCAATATGAATTACTTTTTTTTTTTTTCAAATTTTTTTTTTTTTAAATCAGATTGCTTGCAATAATAATGAAACATGCAGTATTTGTTGGACACACAAATGGATCCATCTACTGGAATGTTTTTTTTTTTTTTTTTCATAGGAATTCAGGAAGATCTTTGTCTATCTCACTTTCTCTTCCTCTATCCATTTAATTTCCCTTTTTCCGGCTCCCAGACTTGTTGATGCAGAGTCAGACTACTTGCAGAATTGTAAATGGATATGAAAATGTATCTGCTCTGATTTTGGTTTGTATTTGGGTCTGGATGTTTATGTCTGGAGTTCTGGATCTGCATGTTTATCCGTGCCCCATTTTATCTTCAGATGTGCCAGTTTCTGTGTTCAGTGAAATGAGCCGAGTTAGCTGGCCCAACAGCTGTGAATATATGTGTTTTGATGGACTGTTTGCCCTGCTTTTGTCTTTAATATAACTGCAGCAGGCATGTAATCAACAGAGTACTGCAGTGCACAAACATAACCACAAAACATCGAAACTTACATAATGTTTGTTCTATGCACTATTGATCAGTGTCTGGGGTAGTATATTACAAGTAACGCGAGTTACGTAATCAGATTACCTTTTACTCAAGTATTACTTTTAAATTTACAACACAGTTTAAGAGTAATCTTTTTTTAACCCTAACCCCAACGGAAGTTACTTTGTTTTGCCATTAATTGACTGATGCCTCTTCTGTCCCCATGTTGAGAGAAATCGGGAGTAAATGCAAATGCTTATTGTAGTTCTAGACTAAATGTGAGCATGCATTTACTCATCTCACCTATACAAAATGAATAAAAACTATTAAATGCAAACTCGGAATATTATGCAAACCTGCATAATTAAACAAGTTAAATAATACATATATACTTTATGTATTTAATCTCACTTTGATGCTGGCCTTTGATGATTCAAGCATACGGATAAGCAAAAATTACTTTAGATAAATATCACAATTGTGTTTAATTTTTAAAAGTAAGAGTGTTGAACTTTCTTCCCCTGTGTCCTATTCAGCTATAAAGTTTGTTTGAGCTGAGCCCTCTACAAACATACTTAACTGGTGTCTGAATGGGAGCAAATTCCTGTATCATACCAAGATATCATGGAAAAATATTCAAAAAGCTGTTAAGAAAGACAATCTACAAGGTGTAATCTTATTTGAGTGAAAAAAACGCTACTTGTACAGGGGATATACTAAAAGATAATAAATACTGTCATAAGAAAGACTTTTCAGTCGCTCTTTCTGCAGGTTACATGGTTACGCCAGTAGGTGGTGACAACGGACTGTCTTTATGTGTGAGTCATTTTAATCATCCATCAACCGATTTGTTCAAGGAATTAAATATAAATGTTATTACCTATTTTTCTCTTAAAACTCCTTAAAGGAAATAAAAATAGGAAATGAGGAATCTTTTGGCACTATAGAGTTTAGAGCTGTAAAGTTAATGTGAATGCATAGCTAAAACAATTTGATTTTGGAAAAATATGATGACAAATTAGAGGTCTACCTGGGACCCGACCTATTCACCTATCGGTTCCCAATCTATTAATTCGGGTCCCGGGTCTGTTTAACATTGTGTGTAAGACCCGAGTCGATCTGACTCGGAGAACACCTGGCCGTGATCAGAGTCAGTCAGCACGGCTTCTGTGTTTCGTGTAACTTGCAGATTGTAAAATTAGGATAAGAAAAGTCTGAGCCGGGAAATAAGATTTAAAAAAAGAAAAGAGAAAAACACAAGCTCTCTCTCTCTCTCTCTCTCTCTCTCTCTCTCTCCGTTAGAAAGTGGGCAGATTTAATGCAAGCGCACAGTAATAATGTACTCATATTTAAATATATATTTCAAATCAGCAACAAAATCTCAGGTGAACTGTCACATAAATGTTTTCTATGACACTCAAATTACGTAAAAAAGCTCATATTTCAGGTTGCTCCAGCATGTGCAGTCTCAAGCGCATGTCATGTTTCTATGGCAACCCGAGCTTCCGCAGTGACTGTAATGACTCTGTAATGACTCATTCATATATTAAAATAATATATGAATGAACCGTCTTGTTTAATCTTTTGGTTAAGTTTTGGTGGTCAGACTCGGCTCACAGAGATTATAGCAAATAAATAATGCTAATGTCAGCGGCCATGGCACCGAACAAGCAATCGTTAGTTCAAAAGGGCAAACAGTCAAAAGTTATTATGAGAGTTAACTCGAGTCGAAATGCAAATCTATAAATTTGCATTTGTCATCCGTCACCATGACATAAAGTGGACTTTTACAGCTGAAATGATGAGTGAATTAAGCATGCTTGGAATAACGAGAGGAAGAACATGGATAAAACTTTTTTCTTAGCAAGGATTGTAATGCACCACTATCAAGTAACAAAGGTTACAAGGAAGGGAGACAACGGCTATAACGTTAGGTAGGCTGAGACAATTTTTTTTTCGCAACTTGTTTATTGACTTGTTAAGAGCAGTTTATTGTGGAATATGAGACAATCGGGTCCAGTCGGGTCTGTGTCTTCCCGCCGGGTTCGGTTCCAGTTTTCAAATAATAGACGGGTCCAGGTCAGTTCCGGGTACTACATTTTTGGCATTTCTCGGATCTGCACGGATCCGGGTCCAGCTTTTGAAATAATAGACGGGTCTGGGTCGGTTCCATGTAGCACATTACGGGTCTCTTCTGGAGTCTCTACAAATTTTTGGACCCGTTTAGACAAATGTTGAATTCTCTGACTTTCGCTTGCAGACTTTTGGATCTTGGCATGTTTGTGACATTGGTATATCTCTTCTGAAAGATTTCCTCTGATATCTGAAGCAGGAGACAAGTGTCTATTTTCTCATTGCACTGCCATTTAGAAGAAACAACTGAGATATTAAATCAATCTCATTTATGATTTTTCTGTAGGGTCACAGTTTTTTGTGTCACACTTTTTTTTCCAGTGCTATTTTGAAAGCCGTCAACCTGGCAAGACAAGGAATTCAGCTAGTGTTATATATAGAGAGAGAGTGACAGAAAGTGAGTGATGCTCTAAAATCTGTGAGACATTGAATAGTAAGGTCTCTTTCAAGGTTCTTTTCTCTTTGTTGTGTTTGAAAGCGCGAGGAAGGGTGAGAGTCAGAGCGAGAGAGTGTGAGAAAATAAAATGAGAGAGAAAGACGGATCAAGAAAAAGACAGATTGAAGGGAGAAAGAGAGGAAGCTAGCAGGTGGCCCATGGCCTGTTTTAGCCTGTTTCCTGTAATGAGCTGAGCTGTCTGTTCAGCACGGCAGGAGAGGCGAAGATGTGGTACTCGTTTAGAAGCCGGTAGAGGACGGAAAGGTAGTGCTGTCGGAGCAGTTCATGTAAATAGACTTCTCTCAGCTGAATCCTCCTGATCTGGATTTTGCTTTGGGCTGTTGATGTTATTGTGCAATATGTGATACAACACAGTAGATTTTCAATAGACAGTTCAATGCACCGTCCAAATTTCTATTCAAGTTTCTATTATCATGTGTTCCAAACACTTGATTACCCTTAATATATATATATTTTTTCAATAAAGCACAAGCTGCATAATAGAATAACTACACAGATAGATAGATATTTTTTCTATCTATCTGTCCGTCCGTCCGTCCGTCTGTCTCTATCATTGTCTCTGTCTGTCTCTCTATCATCCATCCGTCTGTCTCTATCTGTCATCGTCTCTGTCTGTCTGTCTATCATCCATCCGTCTGTCCGTCTGTCTCTATCATTGTCTGTCTGTCTATCATCCATCCATCCGTCTGTCTGTCTATCTATCATCAGCTGTCTGTCTATCTGTCATCATCCCTCTGTCCGTCTGTCTCTATCATTGTCTGTCTGTCTATCATCCATCCATCCGTCTGTCTGTCTCTATCTATCATCAGCTGTCTGTCTATCTATCATCCATCCGTCTGTCTGTCTCTATCTATCATCGTCTGTCTGTCTGTCTATCATCCATCCATCCGTCTGTCTGTCTGCCTCTATCATCAGCTGTCTGTCTATCTATCATCCATCCGTCTGTCTCTTTCTATCATCGTCTGTCTGTCTATCATCCATCCATCTGTCTGTCTCTATCTATCATCGTCTGTCTGCCTGTCTATCATCCATCCATCCGTCTGTCTGTCTGTCTGCCTCTATCTATCATCAGCTGTCTATCATCCATCCGTCTGTCTGTCTCTATCTATCATCGTCTGTCTGTCTATCATCCATCCATCCGTCTGTCTGTCTCTATCATCGTCTGTCTGTCTGTCTATCATCCATCCATCTGTCTATCTATCATCCATCTGTCTGTCTGTCTGTCTCTATCTATCATCGTCTGTCTGTCTGTCTAGCTATCATCCATCTGTCTGTCTGTCTCATCATCGTCTGTCTATCTATCATCCATCCGTCTGTCTCTATCTATCATCGTCTGTCTGTCTGTCTGTCTGTCTCTATCATCATCTGTCTATCTATCATCCATCCGTCTGTCTGTCTCTATCTATCATCGTCTGTCTGTCTGTCTGTCTGTCTATCTATCATCCATCTGTCTGTCTGTCTGTCTGTCTCTATCTATCATCGTCTGTCTGTCTGTCTGTCTATCATCCATCCGTCTGTCTGTCTGTCTCTATCATCGTCTGTCTATCTATCATCCATCCGTCTGTCTCTCTGTCTATCATCGTCTATCTGTCTGTCTGTCTATCTATCATCCATCTGTCTGTCTGTCTGTCTGTCTCTTATCTATCACCATCCGTCTGTCTATCATCCATCCGTCTGTCTGTCTGTCTCTATCATCGTCTGTCTATCTATCATCCATCCGTCTGTCTCTCTATCTATCATCGTCTGTCTGTCTGTCTATCATCCATCCGTCTGTCTGTCTCTATCATCGTCTGTCTGTCTCTATCTATCATCATCTGTCTGTTTATCTATTCTTTCAGATTTTGTTTACAAACTTTACTCATCTGTTTATTATACATTTAATAAATTGTAATGTTTGGGGTTTTATATATAGTAGCTTAGCAGCAGCAAAGTTTCCTGTTCACCAAATCTACACTCATCTTGTTAATGTTTTTCATTTCAATTTAATATCCCTTTTTATAATGTCGAGTGTTGTGTGTGTTTACGTGCTTGTGATCCACGAGGAAGTCGCTATTTAATTAGGCAGGCCCTCCTGAGGAGTACTCAAGCGAGAACGTTTAAACCCTGTGAGCAACAATTGCGTATGCTTTTGTGAGATGCGCACACACAGAGCTGTCTCGGTGTGAAATGTGGCGCTCTGAGGATTTATCTGCTAATTCAGTCTCCTGCGAGCAGGCGCCACACACATTCTGTTTATTTAGTCAGGGCGAGGGTCTGTTACCGTGTGGCTAGAAGGATCAACACAAGGCTCTCTTCCTCTCTTCCACTCTTCTCTCACCTGTTTCTCTGCTTTCTTTCTTTTCAAACTAAGAGAGCAGTAGGACTAGACAGATGACTAGAGGGCATGCCCACTGTCTGACACCTGCTGTTTTCATTCTCCATCCCTTTATTTGTTCTCTCAGTCCCTGTCTTGTTATGTCTTTCTCTCACACTTTTTCTGGACCTCATGTTGTGCTGGACTGGGTGCACTTGCTTTAATCTGCTGTCATTCAACAGCAACGAGGTCAATCATACCTGGAGAAACCAGATACCTTGGTTATCGTTAGCATTCCCATTCATCTCAATGGCAGTTGTACAGCTAGCTGATGCAGGACCCCAGAAAGTATGGAGACATTTATTTGGGATATATTTAGTGTTGTTTTATTTATTTTATTTTTTATTATATAAAAATACAGGGAAACAGCCTTAACAGTAGGATATTGTATGGTGCAGTCCAGTGTAATGCCAAGGAGAAGAATTTTAAAAGCAAGCAGAAGTTGAAGAGTATTAGAAATATTTGAAATATAATGAAATATTTTGTTAAGCATTGCATAGTGTGTGTGGTTGTCCCGCTGTGCTTGGTGAACACTCAGTATTGAAGATGTTCCTCTGGAATAATATTATGTTATTGGTGGAAATAACATCACAGCATTTGTTTTCATCAAGAGGTGCATCAATTTTTGGTCAAGATCTTGTATTTACAATGCAAGAGTCCAGCACTCTGTCAAGTCTCCTCTTCACATCCCAAAGGTCTGGACTCAGAGGTGCCAATTCATGTATGGAAAAGGATCCTTCATGCTCCCTCCCAACCAATCTTTCACAGTCTGAACCTGATGAATCTTGACATTGTCATCCTGGAATATGGCCATGATGTGTCTTCCTACATGGTTGTTTAAAAAATAAAAAGCTACATACTCCATCAATTAGGGTCGGAAGAACTGTTGCCAAACATATGACATGCTAGAAACACAATCACTCCAATAATGCAATAGTAATCCAATCATTGACAAGCATTTGCCAATTTAAATCCAAACAGCAGCTTTTTTTTGGCCGGGCAGTGTAGATTAAAGTAGAAAAACATAATTTAAATTGTAATGAAATTACTGTTTTTAATGTATTTTTTAACCAAATAAATGCAGCATTTCTTGCTTCCTTCCTTGTATGATTTCGATGCAAGACTCTTTCTCAGGCCCTCGGCCACTTCTCCACTTCAAAGGGCAATTTGGTGATTAATCATGCGTGTTTGCCTTGCTGGTCCGTCTATCCATCTGTGTGTTTATTGAGTTCAGCATCCACACACATGAACTCACTGCTTCTGTAGCATGAGGTGAATAATAAACACTCAGTGTTTACATGCCAGTAATGAGTGTTTGCTTTAAACTAAACCAGACATGCCACTGTGTTCTTCACACAGGCAGTCTTTCTCTTTGTCTCTGTCGTCCTCACAATCAGAATTGGTACAGCTGTCTCTTACAATCCTGACTGAATATATGGACCATTCATCAGAATGCTCATTAAATATAAATGTGCTTCACAAAATCCTATCTACACTTTTGCCATTGATAAAATAACTTTCAGATTTTATTTTCTACAATGAAAGCTTTGGCATTACTGGAATCTACTGTATAAATAAATGGGACCCACTTTATATTAGGTGGCCTTAACTACTATGTACTAACATTTTAATTAATCATTTGATACAATGCACTTATTGTGTACATATTTTTTTTTTTAAATACCGCACGTTATTACAGCTGTAATTCATTTCTGTAGTTACATTTATAATTACACCTAACCCTACCCTTAAACTTACCCATACCACCACACCTGTCCCTAACTTTACCCATATCCCACCTCAATGTCAGCAAAAGTGTTTATGTGTTTACAAATACAATATGAACACAATAAGTACATTGTACTTATTTTTTGGCCACCTAATATAAAGTGGGGCCAATAAATGCATGTTTCTTATACGTATAGAAAAAAAAGAGTATTTATGCTGTGTATTTCACTCACTCAGGGTTTTGCTCATCTCTCTGATCCTAAGAGAGTCTGTGATAGTTTTGCTTTTGGCACAGCATAAAGGTTTTGTTTGGTTTGTCAGTCTGGATTGATCAGAAATGTGGTCTCATCCTCCTCTTCAGGCCTCAGAGGAGCTGGGCACCTGACGGCCCGTCCACTATAATCATCTCAAGCATGGCTAAAATATACTACCTGCAGCATAGGGAGAAATCACCATCAAAATACAACCACTGAGCCCTTTGTGGTCCAGCAACACTCATACACATGGTTCTGAGACAAAGCAGCATAGTAGTTTGAATGTTTGGTACCAACAAAGATACAAGATTTTTTTCGTGTTTGGAAAAGGTATCTTATGCTCAACAAGGCTTCATTTATTTGATCAAAAATACAGTTAAAAATGTTATATTGTTAAACTGTGTTCTGATGTACTATTTTAAAGTTTACCCACCATCAAGTTGTTTCAAACCTGTATGAATTTCTTTCTTCTGCTGAACACAAAAGAAAATATTTTGAAGAATGTCAGCATATGGACCCCATTGACTTCCATAGTATTTATTTTTTATTTTTTTCCTAACTATGGAAGTCAGTGGGGTCCATCAACTGTTTGGTAACCCATATTCTTCAAAAGATCTTCTTTTGTGTTCAGCAGAAGAAAGAAACTCATACCGTTTTGGAACAACTTGAGGATGAGTAAATGGTGACAGATTTTTCTGTTGTCATGTTGTATGCCTACAGTCAGTAAATAGTGATTGCAGTTTTATTTTTTGATGAACTATTCCTGTTGATGGGCGAAAACCAGTTTCCAAATATAGATTGTTTGTTTGTGTGTAATATTTGTAAGCTAGTTGATGTTTTTTTCTGTTCATTTACTGCAGATGTGATTCCGAAAATCGCTACCTTGGAAACCCACTTAGAGGAACATGTTACTGTAAGTAACCACACACACACACACACACACACACACACACACACACACACACACACACACACACACACACACACACACACACTCACACACCTAACAATAGCTAACAACTATATTTTAAAGCTAATTTATAATATTGATATACTGTGTTCCCCAATATGACATCTTTTTTAAGAAACAACTAATATAACAACTAATATAATGGCACAGTCCTTAGAGACTTAATGTCCAAATAAAAAGAACATTAAAGTCATTGGAATTTTTACATTGCAGTTTTTTGTTTTTAGCTACATTACATTAAGCATCACAAATAAATTGGGACTGTTCAGTGTCATCCAGCCCTACACACTCACACATATTACCTGTGTCAAGCCATGCACTTTCAAACTCTTTATCCAGTGTTCACAAAGTAAACATTTTCAGCACCTTCTGGAAGCACAGCAGATGGAAGTGTTTTCCTCTAACCCCTCACCAGGACTCCATCACACAAGCATTAATCTATTCTTAGCAGTACAACGCCACTTGTGTTGTTCATCTTGGCTTCTGTTCTGCTGTTGCTTTATGTGCATTTGTATATGTGTGTTGTGTGTGAGCGACTCTTATTTGTCAACCTTGTCGCTAAATGCCAAGAGCTTAGCCTAAAGCAAAACACGTGTTCTCTTGGCTTCACCCATAACTGAGATGTTTAATTCACATGTTGCTTATATGGCCAGATTGAGATTGAGAGGTTTAGGATCTCAGTACAGTTGATTATGGTGGATTTCAGAGAGAAAGCCGTGTTCTGATGTTGTTAGAAAATGGCTTGTGACTGGAAAATTATTGGGATGAACTCTTTGACAGGAACCTTCAGATATTCCCTAGAGAGAGGACATAATGTCTTTGGGGTGTGACTAAAATTATCCCTTTTTGGTATATTTTTGGTTAATTAGTAGTGCTGGGCAATTGATTAATCGAAAATAATCTCATCCAAAATAAAGTTTGTGTTTACATAATAATTATACACATTACACACACATCTATTATGTATATATTTAAGAAACGTTATATTTATATATAAAATATTTATATTTGCATACATGATAAATTATATACATATATACAGTATATACATGCAAATATTTCTTAAATATATTCATAATTTATGTGTGTGTGTACGGTGTATAATTATTATGTAAACACAAACTTTTATTTTGGATGTGATTAATCGCGATTAATCGATTGCCCAGCACTATTACTTAGTTAATATATGGATGAATCCCTCAAATGACTAGGAATATCTGGGCCATATATCAATCAAAAATAATATTGAGAGAATCTCATTCGTCAATGCAAATAGTATAAAACAAATTCCATATGATTCTTTCATGTTGTAAATGTAGTAAAATGTTGGCGGAATTTCACAGGCAAAATGGTCAGTTGCCTATTGTCAGTATGAAGGTCACTTTCAAACCAAGCAGCTTTCTATTGGCCAATATGACAAATTTGCATCACCAACTGAACCTGTTGTGAAATCTGCATGGTGAAATCTTTCACCCTCACACGAAATTCCCGAACGCATGGATTCCTATTGTAATGACTGGATTTTGCCTGTGGAGATTTGCTGAACAATGGTAAATGTGACCGCAGCTTAAGTATGAAAATAATTAGTATTAATAAATATAAAAATAATGCCTGGACAGGATGTTTTTCAATACTGTATCACAGTAGTCATATGAGATTTGCATGACATAAATGGGAGTGTCGTGAGCAATTATGTTTAATTGTCAATAGTAAACCAAGACTCTAAATCGGTTCCATTTTTCTTGAAGCAGAAGCGGCCAGCATGTCCTCAAGTCACAATCACTGATTCTGACTTAAAGTGCTTCAGATAGATATCTGAAGGTCAGAGAGTGCAGCGGGCTAGCAGTCAGGTCTGATTCCCCTTCCGTACATTTGCAGCTTGAAAATGCAGTTTACTTTACGCATAACTTCCTTTGTGATTTGAGAGGAGGAGGACTGGATTTTTATTAATTATTAATAATAATAATAATAATAATAATTATTATTATTATTATTATTATTATTTATTTTTTTTTAGCTGAATGGTATTCTCACAAAAATAAGTTTTTACTTGTAAACAACTTAATGTTGGAAAATGTAAAAGTCAATCTGTTATTCTAGAAAAGCAAAGCCTCATGGTCTTGACTTGTATAGTTCTCCTATCCAAACAGGTTAAGCATTTAAATCCCTGATGTAGATGTCACATTGGATATAAATTATA
Organism: Paracanthobrama guichenoti; assembly: GCA_018749465.1. Taxonomy (NCBI): domain Eukaryota; kingdom Metazoa; phylum Chordata; class Actinopteri; order Cypriniformes; family Gobionidae; genus Paracanthobrama; species Paracanthobrama guichenoti. The sequence continues at coordinate 1,879,211 of CM031955.1, forward strand.
ACATGTTTTTAATTGTGTTTTATAGAGTAATCATTTTATTTTATTTTATAATAAAAGCATACTGTTAGACTGTTTTCACAAGTACTAGTAATGCATATGTTCAGAATGTGCATCAGTTAAAAGGTACAAAAGTATTATGCACCCCATTTTACCCTCTTTTTTTATATAATTTATTCAAATTTTATTGTTAGGCTATTATTATTAACTTCTAGGAATTAAACCCAGTGAGCAATGTTACTCTTACATGTTGTGAGCATATGCCACAATTCCAACATACATTAATTATTATAGGATTACAAGCAAACATTGTGCAATTATGTCAAAGCTGGGTGTGCTTTGTATCTCTAGCTCTGCTGTGTCACAGAAAATCTCTGTCTCACACACACAGTATAGTTTTAGTTTATATTCAGAGCACTAGATGGCAGCCTTACAGCTCTAGTATTTGTCCAGTTGCCATGATTGACACAAGCACAGAGTGGTCATAACTTCCTCTCCCGACCACAAAATAGGAAAATATATACAAAAAAATGACACGGCTACAGAACAGAACTATCATTTTCAGGAGCCAGACTTCTCCTGAAAATGACTGTGAGCTCATCCACATAAACTTCTCAAGACAGCAGGAAATTAAACTAAGTCAGTACTCAAGGAAAAATAAAAAAAAGCTCCTGTTCTAAATCATTACTCTTGTCACTACCACTTTCCCAGAAATGCCACCTGAGACCAGATTTGACCAACCAAACCAGGCTTATGTAAACAGCCCTCCAATCCCACCAGTGAATGTTTTTAAAACTAAGCTCCATTTGATTACAGAGTCTCAGATAAGCAGAGCACATCCAGACAGCCAATTTGTTTTAATGTACGCAGAATCATCAGTAGGTGATCCATTCTGTTCTTATCAATTTGTGTGACTGCAAACAGGATTCTAAACACTTTTTTTTTGTTCTCTGTTGGATATCTGAGGATTACATTGTTTACCCAGACATTTGTTATCTGCTACACTACAAAGGCTTCAGTTAGTAAGACTTTGAAAAGGTCTCATGGCAAAAAGGTTCTCAGTATTATGTTTAATCAACACACATAGGAGATGACTGTGTGTCAAAAGCACGTGTGAGGGGTTTGCGAGGCTTTTATGAGCAGATCAGACTCGCATTCCCTGTATATAGGAGGATTTATTACTAATGCATTATTTATAATTGACCTCCCCTCCAGTCTCTGCAGCACAATACTGTTATATCACTTCATGATTGATAGCACACTGCATCATATCCTCCTGTGGTCAACAAATCCTTCCAGCATCCCCGCTCTTTCAAGCTGAAATGCAACGCACATTACAACGGTGATTCTGATTGGATGTGCTGTTGTAAAATGCAGATGAATGCATACCTGTGACCACACATTCTATATTAAAGGGATAGTTCACCCAAAACATCAAAATTCACTCATCATTTGCTCGCCCTCATGTATCAAGATGATCATTTGGGAAAATATTTTTGTCTATATAATGGACGTCAATAGGGTCCAAAACAAGGTAAGACCCTGTTGATTTTCATTCTATGGACAAAAACAATACAAAACAAAAAACCTTCTTTTGAGTTTCACAGAAAGTCAGTCATACAAGTTTGGATATTGCTTGTTTTATTGGCTTATTTATGAACCAATAAATGTTGGCTTTAAAGGTGCAGTGTGTAATATTTATGAGGATCTATTGACAGAAATGCAATATAATATACATAACTATGTTTTCAGTGGTGTATAAAGACCTTACATAATGAACCATTATGTTTTTATTACCTTAGAATGAGCCATTTCTGTCTACATATACCGCAGGTCCCCTTACAGTGAAGTCACCATTTTGTGCAGTCATGTTTCTACAGTAGCCCTGAACAGACAAACTTCTCTACAGAACTCTAGCTACTCTCTGCTGTCTCAGACAGCGACATCTTTGTCCTGTGTCGGTCACCGTAGCTTCTCTATGTGCTTCGAAAGGGAGGGGTGAGCGGTGGGCGGTTGCAATGCGTAACCTCACCACTAGATGCTGCTAAAATTTACACAGTGCACCTTTAAATTTGCACTAATAAAATGGACCAACCTTGTAATTTTGAGCCATGTATGAATTTGCAAAGATGGGGGTTCCAAAGATTTTTTTTGTCAGCCAAACCCCTTAAACGTAATATATTTACTTGAAGGGTCCCCTGACATTTTAGGTTAATATATATTTCAAAAATGTAATGACACATTCTGATAATAATAGTAATAATAATAATAATAATACATTTAATAATATAATTTTATATTATTATTATCATCATCAGTTTTACTTCTATCAGAAAAGAAAATTGTATTACCTTTTCAAATTACAATTAGAAAAAACTATAATAATAATAATAATTTGTATTTTACATTACAAATTACAATGCTACGTTCAAACCTTCAAGCTTTAATATATCAAACCGTACGCTTTTATTTTGGTGGAATGTTGGTCAAATGCTGTAAACTTCTGTCCAGAAATGCTGGAAATTATGCAAATGTGTAAGTAAGTTGAACCTGGTGCACGCTGCGTTCCCAAATGCATGTTAAGCTCACATCACATGGTGTAAGGTATCTGGTTAAAATAACCTTTGTGGTATCTATGATTATTACACTCGAGTTCAGATTAAAGCAACTGTTCTTCTCCATTTCATACTCCTTGTATGGTGCACTAAACACTAAAGTGTACACTGCAGCTGGCCTGCAAACTCTCTCACAGACAAACACGTATAAACACACGCAGCAACCACAAGCAGCACCTCACGCTCCCAGCGTCCAGCTGTTAGCTCTTACTAGCACTGCTCCCTTCACTGTGTCAGTGTGGATTTCATCACACGTGTGCAGAGATTCAGTTGTCCGGCGTCGAAATATATGGGGCGGACACACTCACTAATTTGACCAATTAAAGCCATGAAGAGAGCGAGAGAAGTCTGACTCCCTAAGGGAACGTCAGTGACATTTACCCACTGAGTGGGATTGATGTTTACGCTTCGTCTTTGTAACAGGCTAATTCAACCAGCCTTGAACACACTAATGTCTGTTATCACAAGGAGAAAAATCAAGGGCCATCAAACACGATAATACTAATGATGACGTTAAGTCACCGTAACGGTAATTGAATGTCTCTTTCACTAACGTAATGGATAGATGTTTATTACAGCATAACCGCCAGTGTCATCAAGGTCATCTTACAATTGCCATATACATGATGATGAATGTTATGCAGTGAAAACTGTCATCAAACCGTTGTCTTAATCAGACTAGAAGTCATATTTACCATGCTGTATCATATTCTAATAGAACAATGGTGACTCAAGAATTTTTTTTTCTTCCTTACTGTAATGGATACTTTTAGCTTTACTTCAGAGCACTACATTGTTATTAACATTGTCATTTACTTTTCAGAAAACATGCACATTCTTGTCATCTTGAAATTAGAAAATCGAGACCCGCTCTGAAACGTGATAGTGATGTCCAGTTTATGAGCAAATCATTCTTTTAAGCCAATTCTTTCCGGTGAACCTTTTGAAACGGTTCACAAATCACACTGAGCTGTTCTTTCATGGATCCGTTTACAGATGTTCTCGAGTCACTTGTTTACACACTTGAATTATATGTAAGTTCAACAGATATTAAAACTTGAATCTTTTAATGATAGTGTATGACATGTTAAATGTTCGCCTATCTGCAGATCATGTATATTTTATGTCTGCAGTAATAGTACTGGAGTAATATTTTTTAGGTTATCATGATCAGTACTGTTTGGGATCAGTAAGATGTTTTTATTCACCATGGATGCATTCAATTGATCAAAACTGGACTATTACACTGGAGTAATAGCTGCTGAAAATTCAGCTTTCACATCACATGAATAATTTATATTTTCAAATGTACTAAAATAGAAAACAGTTATTTGAAATTATAGTAACATTTCACAATACTTCATCAAATAATGCAGCATTGGTGAGCATAAAATACATACTCAAAACATCTTATCGACCCCAAACTTTTGAAAGGTACTTTCACTCAAATACTTGAATTGTTAAAGACAGCTCTGATTCTCTTAACAATGATCCAAAAGAAATATTTTTACCGTATACACTGTTTTATGGCCAACTTTCCACTGGCTGAATCAAAGCCATAACTACTGCTTGAGACAACCTCAGATGAGTGTCCCAGACATCCTCAGGTCCCTCATCAAAAAAACTAATCAGGCATTCTGCCTAGACCGCTAAATACTGTTAGTGAGGCTGCTTTGTGCTTGCATACAAAGTCACTTTTTATTTGGACATCTAAAGCCTTTCTTAAGATAATTGTATTGGCTTTAAGCCTTAGATGTAGATATCTTCAATCAAGACAATGTTACAGTGCACAAGGATGAATTAGTACTTTCTTAACTTTCATTGCATTTTGGTCATGCTTTTATGAAAAGAATTTGTAATTAAAATGGTACAGCTATAATCTAATCGATCCAAAACCTCTAATGTCAATTGATTCTATGTATGCTTCTTTATATATAAGTGCTTTCAAATGTCACTGTACTGCACAAATCAGTGATAATCTACTGATTGTTTGATAATATCCTGGTTGATATTACATCCAGATTATTTGTCACACTGATTATAGGTGTTGGTCATATAATAAGAATATCATCAAAAGTTGATTTATTTCACTAATTCCATTCAAAAAGTGAAATTTGTATATTATATTCATTCATTACACACAGACTGATATATTTCAAATGTTTATTTCTTTTAATTTTGATGATTATAACTTACAACTAAGGAAAATCCCAAATTCAGTATCTCAGAAAATTAGAATATTGTGAAAAGGTTGAATATTGAAGACACCCGGTGCCACACTCTAATCAGCTAATGAACTCAAAACACCTGCAAAGGCCTTTAAATGGTCTCTCAGTCTAGTTCTGTAGGCTACACGATCATGGGGAAGACTACTGACCTGACAGCTGTCCAAAAGACGACCATTGACACCTTGCACAAGGAGGGCAAGACACAAAAGGTCATTGCAAAAGAGGCTGGCTGTTCACAGAGCTCTGTGTCCAAGCACATTGATAGAGAGGCGAAGGGAAGGAAAAGATGAAAAAAAGTGTACAAGCAATAGGGATAACCGCACCCTGGAGAGGATTGTGAAACAAAACCCATTCAAAAATGTGGGGGAGATTGACAAAGAGTGGACTGCAGCTGGAGCTTCAAGAACCACTACGCACAGACGTATGCAAGACATGGGTTTCAGCTGTCGCATTCCTTGAGTCAAGACACTCTTGAACAACAGACAGCGTCAGAAGCGTCTCGTCTGGGCTAAAGACAAAAAGGACTGGACTGCTGCTGAGTGGGCCAAACTTATGTTCTCTGATGAAAGTAAATCAGGGTCCCAGAGTCTGGAGGAAGAGAGGAGAGGCACACAATCCACGTTGCTTGAGGTCCAGTGTAAAGTTTCCACAGTCAGTGACGGTTTGAGGTGCCATGTCATCTGCTGGTGTTGGTCCACTGTGTTTTCTGAGGTCCAAGGTCAACGCAGCCGTATACCAGGAAGTTTTAGAGCACTTCATGCTTCCTGCTGCTGACCAACTTTATGGAGATGCAGATGATTGCAGTAATTCAGGCAAAAGGAGTCCCAACTAAGTATTGAGTGCTCATACTTTTCATGTTCATACTTTTCAGTTGGCCAAGATTTCTAAAAATCCTTTCTTTGTATTGGTCTTAAGTAATATTCTAATTTTCTGAGATACTGAATTTGGGATTTTCCTTAGTTGTCAGTTATAATCATCAAAATTAAAAGAAATAAACATTTGAAATATATCAGTCTGTGTGTAATGAATGAATATAATATACAAGTTTCACTTTTTGAATGGAATTAGTGAAATAAATCAGCTTTTTGATGATATTCTAATTATATGACCAGCACCTGTATATAGCATTTAAGCCAAGCACATTCAAGCTGCATACAGAACATTAATATTGCATGTCATGCAAGCACAAAAATACTGTAAGTTGTATACTGTTCCAGACATGCACACTGAGTATAATTTATTTAGATTGCCTTTTAATACACATGATCAATAAAACATTTAGCTACAGCATTCCTGCTAAATAATTTGTAAACATCTTACCTTATATCAGAGGTCTTCAACCCTGCTCCTGGGGACCCACTGTCCTGCAAAGTTTATTTCCAACCTGCTTCAGCACACCTGCCTGTGTATTTTCAACAAGTGATCCTGAAGAGCTTGATTAGCTTCAGCTGTCTTTGATTAGGGTTGGAGCTAAACACTGCAGGACAGTGGGTCCCCAGGAGTAGGGTTGAAGACATATGCCTTATATTATCAGGTATGTTTAGCTAAATCATGTGCTTTTGTTATGCATACATGGTTGTCTTCAGTGCAAAAAAAAACTGAAATTACATATAATTTGGTACTTCATTTCAGCTCATTGCATTCAAAAGGACTGTGTGAACCAGTGTATATTTAGCTTCGACTTATTATTTAAGGGCAGTGTGCCATTTTCCTTCCTGCTCCTAAAAAAGATGACTCCAGATGTCCCTAACTCTCTGCTGTTCTCATTACCGCCAGCAAGGTGTTCCAAAATTGAGGATGATAACGTTTATGGTAGAAGACATTAAATAAAATACCTAGATCCCGTTTGCCAGGGATGGCTTTCTGTTATTGCTTCATTTCAGACCTCTGAACTTGGAAATGGTATGTGTTCTGCTGGATGCTTAGAGGAAAATGTGCTTTGGCTTGATGAGACTGTTATTTGAGATTCCTGTAATGCTTTATTGAATTATGTATTGTAAATAAATGTGTGCATCTCGCAACCAGAGCACGTCATAAGACGATGATGTTGTTGTCAGTTGTAGTCAGAACGTCCTCTGCTGGCTTCTTATGTATGTTTCATTTTATTAGATGATGGTGAAAATATTTTGGAGTTCAAGAAAGGTTAATAACCTCATATGTTAATAATTTCATTCCTCTGAAATAGAATAGTAGGACATGTTTTCATAAAATTCCTCTTGATTAAATTACCACAAAATAACCACATTATTTAGTGTTCTCTGATTTCACTCTAGGGGAATTTGATTTACTGGCTAAATCTGTGCAATTAATTGGCTTAAAAATGTTGGAAGAAAACATTCCCACATATTGTTATTTATGTTTGTTTCATATTTGCATTGTGCTTGGTGAACTTCTTGACACGCATTCACTCATGCACACATATAAATACATGCAGTCATGCAAGCGAACACAGATGCACACTCAAAAGTATTAATATCATCACAGCAGGAAGTGTAAGAGAGAGTGCAAAAAATAGCTCTAAGTGTCCTCTCAAGCACCATAGACATAACTACATGTATATCCTATATAACCCAAAACAGCCTGTTGATCTCCCTCTTTCATTTTCTGCTCTTATTTGTCCCCTATAGAAAAATGCAATAGAATAGAAAAACTCTCTGAAGTTTGCCGAATATCCTTATGGGATAAACATAGCTTTGCTGTGTACCTGGGGCAAGAACAAGGAGAGAAAAACAGAGAGAGAGCCAGCAATAATCTCTATTTCTGTGACAACGGAGGGTACTGAGTGGTCAGAGGAAGAGATAAGCTCAAGACGGCCGCTTTGATCTGATCAGCAGTAATTCTCCATCTCTCTGTGGTTTCGGAATGTACACGGCTATTTGTTGAACCTAATATCCTTTAGTTTCGCTCGCTTTCTGTGAACATCCCCCAATCTGCTGTGGTTTAGTGTGAATTTGTTACATGATGCACAGATATGTAGAGATAAACATCTTTTGAGCGAGGCCTGGAAGTTTTTCTTGGATTGGCGTGGGGTCAGAGGCGGTTAGATTAGTTTTGCAGCTGCTCATTTGAGGTTTGAAATTGATGTTCAAGGTTGATGATGTGTCTAATGTGAGACTAATTGTTAAAATGCCCCTATTATGCTATTTTATAGGTTCCTAATTTTTTTTTGTGGGTCTTCTACAATAGGTTTACATGCATCAAAGACACTTGAATTTTCTCATAATATACATTGTACATCACCTCATTTCTCAAATAGTCTGAAAACGGTTTATTAGAAGATTCAGTCTCTAATCCCCTCTTTTCCGTGAGCCTACTCTGCTCTGATTGGTCAGATGGCCCAGTCTTTTGTGATTGGTCTACCGCTTACAGCGTGTGTCGGAAACAAAATGCCTATTACCATATCTGAATTTTAGCTCCGGGGGCTTCTTTGGCACTTGATACAGTGATATGAACAATGGCGTCGTATATTCTGTATATAACTGTGTATGTGACAAATAAAACTCTTGAATCTTGAAATCTTGACTCTTTTCCATATCAATTCCAGCATGAGTCCTAATCCTTTTAAACTATATGAAAAGTGGACTTGCAGTGCTTAAAACATACCGAGAACACAAACCAAACTCCTTCAGGCCTCAGCTACAACTACAGTGTTTAAGGGCGGGTCAAAGTAGACGTCATTCGCTGGCAGCCAAACCTTTGGCTGGCATTATGCAAATTTGTTATATTGTTACGTAGGTATGTAACAGGAAGTGAGACTGGAGTTCAGAATCAAGTCTTTCTTTTAGGAGACAATAACTTCATTTGCCATGGACTTTTATCTTTAAAACCTTGCAGACCTTTTACATTCGCAAACAGTTGTATTACTCACTGCATGAAAGGTAATGTTCGAAAAAGCACAATAGAGGCACTTTTTTTAAAAAGTGCATTTAATCTGTAAAAGATTTTGTCAATTCCTAAAAGGTCATAAATGATAACTAGAATCCAGCGAGAGCTTTTTCATCTTTTTGTGCAGTAATGTCAATGACAGTTCAGTGTTTTCTTCCATCAGCAGAGTTGATATTAATTTTGACCCGCTGAACAATCAAATCAATCCTCAGCCTTCTCAGCCTCTGTCTGTTGCTATTTAATCATATGCCGTCTTCACAATTGAATCGGACAAGGTGACCTTTAGTTGTTCGTGCAGATGTGAGCTGTCAAAAAGTCCTTCGTATCACAACTGCTTCTCTTTTCCAATGAGAGTTTGTGTTTAACTTTGAAGAATAGCGCTGATTGCCATGATGTTGAACATGAAGAATTTTTTGCTAAGCTATCACTTTCATATCATGTTAACAATTCTCAATATGCTGAAACATTTAGAAATAAATTCAATTTATGTTTTTTTTTTTTTTTCTCTCACCACACTAGATAATCTTCTGATAGACTACCAGTTCACATTCAGTCTGCTTCAGGAGGACGATCAGCATTACACAGCTATTAACTTCATGGCGACTCCTGAAGAGGTCAGTGCGTTTGTGTCGTATGTTCACAAACAAAATGCTTTTGAACAGGTTGCGTTTGATTTTGAACTTGGTGTGTTTCCAAAAAATGTGCCCAAATTTTGTGTCTTAAACATGCAATTTGACAGGTTTTCTTGCAATAAGCTTCTTTTTTTTTTTTTTTTTTTTATGCAAAAGTACTATTTGACATAACTTGGTCACAGCCGATAATTTGATGGCTGCTGTACTATTATGTAGAGCAGAATTTTGAAACAATTAGCTTTCATTTAGTAAATTATGAGAATTAAGTGATGTTTTGTGGCATTATAATGTATTGCATTTTATTTATACTATAAATAATATAAAGGCCACATTATTGTAAATATTGTAAAAAAACAATATTGTAAACTCTTTATTATCAGCTATTTATTTATTTAAAAAAAAATGTCTTTGTTCTTTGTTTTCCAGACCAATAAGAATCTCGACATGTCAATTAATGCATCTAACAATTTCAACCTCAACATAACGTGGTCTATTGGCTCAACAGGTAAAGTATTCCATGTACAATTTCATGCCAAAATAAAAAGTAATAATTACTTTGTAAAATAGTTCTGGCTGAACAAAGTAAGTATAGGGCAGCTATGTGAATCCGTTTGTCAAGGCATTCATAAAAAATGCTCTTTGATTTTAATTAAGATAAACAGACATTGCTCTTGCACAGGCAAATGCCGAAGCGAAATAAATTTTCATTTTGTTGCTTTTGAATAAACCAAGCAGATATGTGGAGAAGTGTTATAGATTGTCCCATAGGCACAGATAAACCAGACTCACAATGGTGACTAGAATAGTACAGATAGTGTTCGAGTGTAAGTGTCATTGTCATGAGAGCTTCTTTACAGAAATTTTTAAAACTGAGCTCAAAAGAGTGGTTAATGGAAAAGTCACGTTTTGCATTGTGATGAATTGATGATAACTAAAAGAAATAATTTTTTTATTCTGTCATACTTAATTGAACAGTCTCTGTATGGGTCATTTGGGAAACATCAATATAGACTGACTGATGTTCGTGTTCATTTGTGGTTGGAGATTTACTGAATTATGATAGACCATGTATTCACTATTAACTATTAAATCTGTTCAAACCCTTTGAGAAGCTCTTAGACGTTTCTAGACTTTGATCCTGTTGGTACTCTAGTACAGCTTCTTACAATGTCATTATTCATATGTTTTATATTTGAAGGGTTGATCAGAATATTATGCCACATTTAATCATGCTGAGGGTTTTGTATGCAGACGTTGTTGTTGGCTGACGTGCACTTTGCTGACGCTATGTTTTGTGTCCCTGCAGCGGGTACGATCTCTGGGGAGGAATTCCCCATAGTATCCAAGACTAACATCAAAGAGTACAGAGACAGCTTCTCCTGTGAGACATTCTCCTTCCTTGCAAATCCCAACATCACTTTCCATGTTTATGTCAGCAACTTTTCATGGCCAATCAAAATACAGGTAAGATCCGCTGCCTGATTTCTGTTACCTCAGCCAGGTGTGCGTTTAATTTAGTCCAGTCCAAAACAGCCTGTTCTTATTTATTAAGTCCAAAGAAAAAAGGATTTCTATGCATACAGTACATATAAAAATTGGATTGATGCATACCAAATGGCTTATTAGAGATACATTGATTATATATATACTTATACGTTTGTGTGTATAGTAAAAAAAAAAAGAAGTTTTGTTTCAACTCCATCCCTCCAGTTTGAGACTGCTTTTCTTCTTGTTATATGCCAAACTGTTGACTGATGAGCTTTTTATTTTGATATATTATGTATGGTAAATGATAAAGTTGTAAAATGATTACATTTTTGTTCAGATTTTGAATTTGATCAAAACAACATCATCATCATCAATATCTTCATCATAATGGACCACAACAACAAATTACTGTAAAAATCCATGAAATTTGTTTCTGATTTCAAGTAAGGCTTTCTAAGCCCTCATATCTAAATAGGGCACCGAGCATAACTATTATGAAGTGTGTTATGCAAAAATAATATGTTTAATGATCCATGAGTCCTCTTTGTGCTCATCAATTATTTTGGAGTGCTTTATAAAAGCGCTGACAAACTGTACAAAATATATTAATTCTCTCAGCATTCTCTTTATCTATGAACTGAAGAAGACTATTTTTAAATACTTATGTCCATTGCAGTCTCTGTTTAGATAATCTGGTTTAACTGGTAAAACTTCATATTTTTGAGCTTATGTTTGTTATTATCTGTGGAGTTTGTGTTAATGAATTTATGTGCCTTTTCACAGGGTTCCTATAATCATGGAAAGCCTGAAAATATCAAGGCACTAGTAAATTTCTAAAAGGTCATGGCAATATCTGTTGAATATAGATATATAGCTCTCAAATATTTCCATTGAATCTAAAATTATAAATTAACTGTAACTTAGTGAATACTTGTCACACAAACATGAGATATAGGTCTAAAGAAACGTTGAGATGTCAGGTTTTAAATAATGTAAATCAAATATTCTCTGTTTATGTAATCTGTTTGAAAAGAGAGAGATGTCAGTCGTTCGTGAGTGCCTCATTATTTGCTAATGCGCATTCTATTCTAAGGAGATCTGTGCAAACAGAGTCAACGCTCCATATCAACTTGGTAAAACGCCTGAATGACAGCTTTATTCATGATCGTTCATGCCTCTTTGCATATGGGCTTTGTAAACAAAAAGTGTCTTACAAAATTTAAATCAATATATTGTTTTATGTGAATGAGTAGGTACAATGATTTTCACATCAGTTTAAGGGCAAAAACTCAAGGCAACAACATCCATTATTCAAAAGTCTTGTGGACACTTTTTATTATGTGTTTTGTGGCCTTATTTCAGTGACTTAATTTTTTTGTTTTTTTCAAAAACCATGCATAAATGTTATTCTCTCAAAAATACAAGCATGTACATACAGTGCATCCGGAAAGTATTCACAGCGCTTCACTTTTTCCACATTTTATGTTACAGCCTTATTCCAAAATGGATTAAATTAATTATTTTCCTCAAAATTCTACAAACAATACCACATAATGAAAGTGAAAGAAGCTCAGTACTTTTTTGAAGCACCTTTGGCACCAATTACAGCCTCAAGTCTTTTTGAGCATGATGCTACAAGCTTGGCACACCTATTTTGGGCAGTTTCTCCCATTCTTCTTTGCAGGACCTCTCAAGCTCCATAAGGTTGGATGGGGAGTGGGAGAGCACAGCCATTTTCAGATCTCTCCAAAGATAGTCAATTGGGTTCAAGTCTGGGCTCTGGTTGGGCCACTCAAGGACATTCACAGAGTTTGTTATCTTGTCTGTGTGCTTAGGAGCATTGTCCTGTTGGAAGATGAACCTTCGCCCCAGTATGAGGTCCAGAGTGCTCTGGAGCAAGTTTTCATCAAGAATGTCTCTGTACATTGCTACATTCATCTTTCACTCGATCCTGAATAGTCTTCCTGCCACTGAAAAACATCCCCACATCATTATGCTGCCACCACCATGCTTCACTATAGGAATGGTATTGGCCAGGTAATGAGTGGTGCATGTTTTTCTCCAGACATGACGCTTGCCATTCAGTAAAATTTTTGTTTCATCACACCAGAGAATTTTGCTTTTCATGGTCTGAGAGTCCTTCAGGTGCCTTTCCAGACGGGCTGTCATGTGCCTTTTACTAAGGAATGGCTTCCGTCTGGCCATCATACAGGCCTGATTGGTTGAGTACTGCAGAGATGGTTGTTCTTCTGGAAGGTTCTCCTCAGTCTCTCCACAGAGAAAAGCTGGAGCTCTGTCAAAGTGACCATTGGGTTCTTGGTCACCTCCCTGACTAAGGCCCTTCTCCCACGATCGCTCAGTTTGGCTGGGCTGCCAGCTCTAGGAAGAGTCCTGGTGGTTCCAAACTACTTCCATTTATGGATGATGGAGTCCATTGTACTCATTGGACCTTCAATGCTGCAGAATTTTTCCCCAGATCTGTGCCTTGATACAATCCTGTCTCTGAGGTCTACAGACAGTTCTTTGGACTTCATGGCTTAGTTTGTGCTCTGACATGCACTGTTAACTGTGGGACTTTATATAGACATGTGTGTGCCTTTCCAAATCAACTGAATTTACCACTGGTGGACTCCAATCAAGTTGTAGAAACATCTCAAGGATGATCAGTGGAAAGAGGTTGCACTTGAGCTCAATTTTGAGTGTCATGGCAAAGACTGTGAATACTTATGTAGATGTGTTTTTTTTTTTTTTTTTTTGTTAATAAATTTGCAAAGATTTCAAGCAAACTTCTTTCACCTTGTCATTATGGGGTATTGTTTGTAGAATTTTGAGGAAAATAATGAATTTAATCCATTTTGGAATAAGGCTTTAACATAACAAAATGTGGAAAAAGTGAAGCGCTGTGAATACTTTCTGGATGCACTGTACATGTTGCACACATATTATTGTGCTGAATAGTGTAATGACACTTTTGCCATTTAATATGTATATAAACAACTGAAGAATGCACAAATGTCAGCGTGTTAGAAGAAAACTTCTAAAGGGCGACAAAAGTGGATAAGAACCATAGGGGCTTATGCTTTTGAAGTGTCTTACCAAGCTGCTCACCACGCTTTTTTAAATTAAAAATGCAATACAATAGTAATATTGAAATAGTATTACAATTTAAAATAACTGTTTTATAATTATTTGAATATATTTTAAAATGTAATTTAATCCTCTCATGGGAAAAGCTGAATTTTCAGCTTCCTTTACTCCAGTTTTCAGTGTCACATAATCTTTCAGAAATCATTCTAATATACCGATGTGGTGCTTAAGAAATATTTCTTATTATTATCAATGTTGCAAACAGTAGTGCTGCTTAATTTTGTGAAACCCGTGATAATTTTTTTCAGGTTTATTTTAATAGAAAGTTAAAAAAACAACACTCCAAATATTTAAACAGTATCTGTCCAAAAAGTGTAGAAATTCTGCTTTATCATTCCCACTTGCTTTACATATTAAACTTTAAAGGATTTGGACAGAACAGGTGGTGCTTTTTGTAATCGGGCTGCTGAGTAAGCCAACACAGTCATCAGTCTTCCCAGTAACCCTCAGTCGGATCATGCTGTGCCCTGTGTGAGAGTGCAACTGCACTGTGGCCTGTTAGTATCAGCCATGTATTGATTGTGGCTGTGAATCATTCCCATTAATGCAGTTTTACCATACCCACATATAGATGAGATAGTAACACGAGCCCTTAATTGTTCTCATCAGGAGCCCAGTACCGCAGTCATCTATAGACTGATCTGAGTAACCTGAGAAGAACTGCTCCTCTGGCCCTGACCTTCATCACGTCTTATGGACATCCAGTCAAACTGCTTTCAAAATAAAATCCTCTATCCCTCCGATTTATTGGCCTATTTGGTGCATATAGAGAAAATAATATTTCCTCCTGCCAGCCGCAGTGAATGATGTTGCATTTTCCTTTTAAATGACTCTTTTATCGACTAGAGAAAGAGACGAAACTGTGCTCGCTTTCAGATAGAGCAGTGTCTTTCAGTATTTGCTTATGAAAAGCTCATTTTGTTCATACAAAGTGATACTGAAAGATTGGCGCAACAGCTAATACTCTGAATGTGTTTTCTATTTCTCTTTGTGTCTTGTGGCCCGTGTGTGCTCACGCCTGTCAGTCAAGGATACGCGTGTTCACGAGCACATCAAATACAAAGAGTATTTTATGAGGTCTCATACTTCATGGTTTAAAAGTGTAGGTCAAGGCTGAAGTGACCCTTTCACAGGCAATATGCAGAGACACACACGCACACACACAGGAAGAAGTAAGCATGAGAGGCCGCCGTCGGCCCTGTGGCTCAAGTGAGCTGCTGACATACTAGTGATTGGTATCACAGTTGGAGTTGTGTGCTGCATTCATCACCCTCAGTCTTCACTTTTCCACTGCCCACAGTCACTCTCTTGCAGTCACTTACTCCTCTTTCACTCTCTTTATCTCTTTCATGTCTGACTCTGGCAGAGATTATCCATTTATAACACATCTCACGCCATGTTCAGTCTGAAAGTGTTGATTACACCAGTTAAATTGAATAAGCAGATGCATATATACTTAGTGTCAGGTTTTTTTGTCCCCATGCATGAATGCATTAAATTGATCAAAAGTGACATTAAAGGCATCAATAATGTCATTAATTTTCAATTTTTTTTCAATTTTTTTATAAATACTGTTTTATCTATGCATCAAAGAATCCAGAAAAATTTGATGGTAATAAAAAATGTTCTTACTGTGTATTAGAATGATATCTGAAGGATCATGTGACACTGATGACTAGAGTAATGGCTGCTGAACATTCTTTCAAAAACAGTAATTACACAATTATATTATACTATAAAACAATTATATTATATTATAAATTATGTTATTCAAAAGAAAAATATAAACTTTACGTTTGCTCTTTTTCTGGGAAATGCAAACATTTTATGAAATGACGCAAAGTTTCTCTGGGAAATGCAAATGTTTCATGAGCAAACACGAACATTTTTTAAGGGAGTGTAAAACATTACAGAGAGAACATTAAAGCATTTAAAAAAAGTTTAATCACGATGTCCCTTTAGGGGCTCCGTACATTTCACATGCATCCACATACATTTCCAAACCCAATACTTAGACCTTTTTTTTGTTTGTAATTAACTGAATATGTTGAGTATGAGTATAAAAAAAAAAAGATTAATCACATATTACCAGCACTGTTTGTACATGTGGTTTGCCTTAATGCTTGCCATTATTTGTATCTCTTCCTATTAATCATGGATCTGCGCTCATGATGTAAAGTAACCTGGTTATCAGGTTTAATCCAGATCAAATAAACCCGGTCCGTCAGACTCATTAATGAGTAACAGTAGGAGAATCAGGATAGTCATGTGTAATGCTCATCTGCAAAGACTGCTCGGCTTGGGAAAGCCTACCCTGGTGATGAAAGCATTTCCTGCCCTCGCTCTGCTCCCCCAGGGTTATCACTCCAGTCTCAGGATGACATCAGCTTAGAGCTTAGGGCTGGTTTGGGGGGCAGAGCTCAAGGGGATTTGCCTATCCTAGTGGAACAGACTTATATTTAGTTTGTCACTGTGGTCCTGTACCTCACCCCTCCAGTATTTTTCAGTCCACATCTACAGTTGACTGCTCTTCTCACCACTTTATTTTTATTTTTTTTATTTATTGAGGAATTAGTACTTACAAATGAGCAGAATATTTAGTTAACTAGATATTGTGTTGAAGTATAATATCTTTTTTGTTGTTGTTGTTGTTGGTTTTAATCACAAATGAATCCAGTTGAATGTTATTCAGAAGAAGGGTATTCAGAAGAAGGGGTGGCTACACTCATTTATTGTCAATACTGGATTATGTCTATAGCTGAACATATGATATCATATAAAACCATAATGATGATTATTAATGATGATTATTGATGTTTACGTAATTATAATACATGAGTGTATTTTTGCAACATCATCTTAAGTGTCTTATCTACCTGCAAAAACCTGGTCCAGTTTGCAGTTTACTCTGGATAAGAACTGCCCATTTAAACAAGAAAAGAATGTTTGACCAACATGTAAAGTGAACAGCCACAGTGGAGAGACTGTGGGAGTTGTCTGTGGGCATCTCTGAGACTGAGACAATGATCCTCAGTTCTCTTCCTTCATTTCTGTGACAGGATTATCTCAAAAAAGACTCTATATTTAACAAAGCACATACAAAAGACCTGAAACCGATGCAACCTGTTTTACAGAAATTTGTCGCGCATAAACGCAATTAAAGTAAATTTTAAAAGTGTTTATAATATTCTGCTCTAACAAATCTCTTTTATGCAATTCTTATTCCCTTCAGTCTCATGGTGGGCAGAAGTATCACTGCTGCATTAGATAGATTTCTGTGTTGTATGGCCATCTTGTCGCAGCTATTCTAGACCAAGGAATGGGGGGTGATTTGATTTTCTCTACACACACATTGCTTATTTTCCCCAGTCCAATAGACATCATTAAATAGAATGCCTTTAGTAATCTAATTTCTGACAGACAGTTTGCGGTCTACCTCAACTTCTGTCCATCTCGGACATCTGAGCGAGTCTCTTTGGATAAAGGGAAAATTGAAACAGTTAGCCAGAAACACAGTGGTGCCATATCTGTTGATAGCTTTATCACAGCAGATTGGCTTTCATAGCGGTGAAAGAGGATAGGTAAAGCTAAGTGCTCAGTGCTCCACAATACGAGAAGGCCATGACAGCAGAGATTACTTCATATGCGGTGTCTGTTCTTACTTGTTCTTTCCTTCACAATGTGTAGAGAGAATAGGTGGGGAAAAAAGAGCAAATCTGGCTTTTATGTGAAAACTGAGAGGGCAGAAATAGCTTTATTTTTTATCTGTACCTTATTTTAAATAATGTATATAATTTAACATAGTAATACTACAAACCCGATTCCAAAAAAGTTGGGACACTGTACAAATTATGAATAAAAAACGAATGCAATAATTTACAAACCTCATAAACTTATATTTTATTCACAATAGAATATAGGTAACATATCAAATATTGAAAGAGACATTTTGAAATGTCATGCCAAATATTGTCTCATTTCATGAGAGCTATACATTCCAAAAAAGTTGGGACAGGTAGCAATAAGAGGCCGGAAAAGTTCAATGTACATATAAGGAACAACTGGAGGACCAATTTGCAACGTATTAGGTCAATTGGCAACATGATTGGGTATAAAAAGAGCCTAATATATATTTCTGGAATACTTCCAGAAAACATTGTCGGTGAACACAATCCACCGTGCCATTCGCCGTTGCCGGCTAAAACTCTATAGGTCAAAAAAGAAGCCATATCTAAACATGATCCAGAAGCACAGGCGTTTTCTCTGGGCCAAGGCTCATTTAAAATGGACTGTGGCAAAGTGGAAAACTGTTCTGTGGTCAGACGAATCAAAATTTGAAGTTCTTTTTGAAAAACTGGGACGCCATGTCATCCGGACTAAAGAGGACAAGGACAACCCAAGTTGTTCTCAGCGCTCAGTTCAGAAGCCTGCATCTCTGATGGTATGGGGTTGCATGAGTGCGTGTGGTATGGGCAGCTTACACATCTGGAAAGGCACCATCAATGCTGAAAGGTATATCCAAGTTCTAGAACAACATATGCTCCCATCCAGACGTCGTCTCTTTCAGGGAAGACCTTGCATTTTCCAACATGACAATGCCAGACCACATACTGCATCAATTACAACATCATGGCTGCGTAGAAGAAGGATCCGGGGACTGAAATGGCCACCCTGCAGTCCAGATCTTTCACCCATAGAAAACATTTGGAGCATCATAAAGAGGAAGATGCGACAAAGAAGACCTAAGACAGTTGAGCAACTAGATGCCTGTATTAGACAAGAATGGGACAACATTCCTATTCCAAAATTTGAGCAACTTGTCTCCTCAGTCCCCAGATGTCCTCCAGCTGTTCCTTATATGTACATTTAACTTTTCCGGCCCCTTTCTGGCCCTGTCCCAACTTTTCTGGAATGTGTAGCTCTCATGAAATCCAAAATGAGCCAATATTTGGCATGACATTTCAAAATGTCTCACTTTCAACATTTGATATGTTATCTATATTCTATTGTGAATAAAATATAAGTTTATGAGATTTGTAAATTATTGCATTCCTTTTTTATTCACAATTTGTACAATGTCCCAAATTTTTTGGAATCGGGTTTGTATTATTTAATTATTATTAAAGTATTTATTATTATTATTATTATTATTATTATTATTCATACATGCATGCATGTTTCTCATTTTAAACCATACCACCCATAATAAAACTGTTACTTTTATAAATGATTTGTTCAAGAATAAATAAAATTAATTTATTGAGTTTTATGTAGTTGGTGGTCAGTCTGTATTATTTTGGATCACAATATCTTAGTACAGATTTATTAAAACTTTTAGGTTTTTGCTTCAGCAGCAGTACGATTTGTTAGTTCCACCTTAGATAATATAGGTGAGCTACATCTTTGCATGTGACTGATTATAAATATGATGCTCATTTGAATATTGTAGGTGTGCATAATATTCAACTAATATCTTACTGCAGTCATTAGGTTCTGTCATGAATATGTTAATGTACCATCTGCAGAACTGCCGATCTTCATGCACGCACTCTCTCTCTCTCTCTCTCTCTCTCTCTCTCTCTCTCTCTCTCTCTCTCTCTCTCTCTCTCTCTCATGTTATCCAACATGTCTAGTTCAAGAAGTCAGATATCAGACTCATGAACCTTTTATAACACTTTCAATATTCCTGGGAAAGGTACAGGAACATCTATTTTTATCCTTTCTTTTGCACTCAAACACAAAGTTTTTTTTTGTTGTTGTTGGAACAGCATGTTGTTCAGTGACCAGTGCTGAGGTTAGCAGTGTCCTGCCCTCACCTCAGCTCTTGATTTGAAGCATTGTGTTTGCCTTTAACAGCTCCCTCTGCTTTTATATTCAAGCCTCACAGACCCTCTGATTCACCCTGACTCTGTTTTGCCTAACCTCAGGTTTCTTGTTCCTCAAAGGTGGTATTGAACTTTAAAAAGCACATCCACTCAATAATCACTTAGCCTCTGATCCCTGTACAATTATGGTGTTGTGGTGTTCACTTTTAAACTAACACTAAAATGCTAATTCTCATGAGCTTTTCCAGGTCTTCTGTCAGATCCTTCTAGATGGTCCTTCTAGTTTAAAGGGTTAGTTCACCCAAAATAACATACATTTCTTTCTAGATGGTCATTGTGCATAAAATTCTGTCATTAATTACACTCTCAAGTCGGTCCAAACCCGTAAGACCTTCATAATCTTCGGAACACAAATTAAGATATTTTTGACTGACACAGACAAGAAAAAATTGTTGAATAAAGTCGTTATGTTTGTTTTTTTGCACACAAAAAGTATTCTCTTAACTTCATATCTTAATTTTTGTTCTGAAGATGAACGAAGGTCTTACGGGTTTGGAATGACACAAGGGTGAGTAAATGTGTTCTAGAGCAGTGTTTCTCAACCAGTGGGTCACAAGACCGGTTTGAGTAGGTCGCTGAGTCAAAGAAGCAAGAAAAAAAAAAATCTTTTAAAATGTTTTTCTAATGCAAGACTTTTTTCCTTTTTGAAAAATGTACGGGAACGCTGTTAACTGTTCTGTCAGGCACAATTTAAGCTTTGCCTGAGAAAAAAATGCATTTTCATGATTCAACTGTCAGATGAGATGTTATCAGGCTATATGTCATTGTCATGATTTTATTTTATTTTCGTAACTTATTACTAAATAAAAAGTTTCCTGCTCTGTCAGATGTTATACTGTGCTTGTGGTGTGCGCTGTATATCACTTCACTATAAGAACAGATGAAATTGATTATGCAACATCATACTTGCATTATCAATTAGTAAGTCATGAAATTATCATATACATTTTTCAGATTTTTCCAGATTAATTAGAATTTAATGTGTTGCTGCGATTTTATTATTTTTAAATCGAGAAATCGCGGTTTTGAATAAATATGTTTGCAAACGTTACATTTAGACATATTGACAATGCAATAATGATAACGGTTAAAGGGTTACTTCAGTGATTAGCATTACGCTTTGTATCAGTAGAAACCCGGTAGTATATTCAAATTATCGTACTTTCCCCCCTCATATCCCCCTTAGACGAGAGAATTATGCATTTTATTTCTGGAAAAAAATCCTCCGATGACGTATATATCGTCATTTTGCGTCATCGGAGGAATTTTTGGCCAGAGGCTAAAGACTACAGCCAGTAGAAGGAGCTAGTTCCGCATGTTATCAACCCACCCATAGGGGTGGGATCTCATCTCACTCACAGAATGTGCATGCGCACGGCCGCTCGGCTCGGCTGTGAACCACTCTATGAATGTAGAACACATCACATCTTAAGCAGCTGTTCACACAGAATGCGTTAGTGCGTTGAAAAAAACAAAACGCGGGCAGTGGAATGGGGAAAAAAACAAGATATTAGACATTAGGCAAGTTACTTTCTTCTAACTTGAACACCGCGTTTTTATAATGCCGTTTCATGGATGCGATGCTGCTAAAGACGCAAGAGCCGTTCACGTCCGCCAAACATAAAAACAATAGGAAAAATATCTCAGTGGAAAGCAAAAACCTACTACAGAACTATTACTGTATGTTTGATATTTCATGTTTGCATGATGGTGATAAACTGAAAGGTGCTATTATTTTCTGTTTTTACAACGCATTTTGCTGTTAATAATAGCCTATTACTGGTGTTATTTATTGCTATTACTATTTTTCTTATTTTATATTATTTAAGTATATAGGGTATGTTTAAGATACATTTGTACAATATTTGCCTTCATATTTCATGCATATTTTCAGCAAAGATATTTAATAAATAACAAGTCATTTGTTTTACATTTACACTATGATGATCACTTCAGGTGTGGTGCACTTGAAATATAACTTTTTTTTTTTTTTTTTTTTGGTTAATAAAGAGAATGTTACCTGAATCATATAGTAGTTACATTTTTAAGTTGACTAGCTAAAAAAAAATTGTGAATCGGTCAGTCATTCTGAAAAAAAAAAATCGAGATTTAATTTATTTTTTGCCGTATCGCCCAGCCCTAGTACCAATAAATTACTTTGTCATGTTAGCTGGGAAGGCTTTGCATGCAGGTATGATGTTCATTATTCATCAGGATCAGTGTTTATACGTTTTAACAGTTCATGTTAGTATTGTGTATTTACTATGGTAACTGTAATTTTTGTAACCTTTACCCAAAATAGCATTATTTTCACTTTGTGTTGTTTTTATATTTTTGATGAGAGTGGTGGATCATACCAACTTGCTAATTTTATTGTATTAACAAAAAGTTTTTGCTATCTTTACGGTTTTATTCTGCCTTCTTAAAGTAATTACACCATTAAGCCGACAACATGACAGAAAACAAGAAACTAAGTTGTTTAATTTGCTATTAGCTTTGTTCTTGTAACATGCATAAGTCCTTTGCAAGCACAGCTCCATTCTAGTACAATAGCAGAAATCTTTTTTGACATATTTAAAGTTTCATAAATGAGAGTGTGCCTGCATGAAACTTTTTCTAGTGTTTTTCCTGCCAAACTGTTCCTCCACATTGCATTGGACAGCAGCTAAAATGTAAATTAGATGTGAAAGAAAGCATTTTAGGATAATTGGATGCTAAAGCAAAATTAAATCAATACATTTAGTATAAGTTGGCCTTGGATATTATCACACTTTTTTCCAGTGAAAAGAGAAGTTATGGTAATGCTTATGTCATCCCTGACATCTGGCACAGTGTTCAACAAACTTACTTTATAGTCCAGCACACTTTTTAGTTGCCTAACATCTCACTAACTTCTTTTGCCATCATGCCAATTTAATACTATACATTCTCTATATGCAACTGGAGGATTTGTGGTTCTACTCTGTGTGGTAAATTATGGCTTGATCGGTGTAAATAAATTACGAAAAAGGCAGTATGATACAGTGTGTGCTGGAAACCTCCCTACTACTTCTCCTCACCCATCTGCAATAAAATCTGATGCTGCAGCTGACACGGCCCTACGACCCAGAGGTCTGGCACTAACAGAGATGTGTGCTCGTTCATAGACGTGCTTCTGTTTTAGTGGACTTTGGGCCTACACTCCTGTGCATGACCATCAATCACCGTTTTCAGGTCGTTAAATCTCTTCTGTAGATATCTCAAATCTACTAGGTCGGTGAAAATGCAAGACCTTGGAATCTGCTAGCTAGCATACCCATAATGTTCTTTTATATCCTCAAAGAGCTCTTTAATGGAGGCGGTGAAGTCAGGGTTATTAGCCAGAAGCTAGAGTGAGATGGATAGAAAAATGCTGACGGTAGATAAAGACATCTTGAGAAACTCAGAGCTTGTTAGGGTTTTTATTATTTTAATTGACAAAGAGACAGCAACCCATCAAAAAGCATGTGTCTGCAATGGCTTAGAAGCAGCTGGGACTAGATATTCAAAAGAAGTATCTTATGTTCACCAAGGCTCCATTTATTTGATCAAAAACAGTTATAGTGTGAAATATGTGACTTTCTATTTTATTACATTTTAAAATGTCATTTATGACAACTCTAGGAGTGTTTGACATGGTAATGTGTATGCTACGCTGCTGCTGCTGCAGAACAAGTATAGGACTTGCTACTGCTAATGTGATACTCTGCTATGAGCAAGTAAGACTGCTCTACAATGTAGGGTACATGAATTACCCATAGCAGGTCTATACAGGTGGAGCTGGGGAAGGTGGAGGGTTTATGAAAGTGTGCTGCACTGCTAAGGTAAATGCTAGACAAGTATTGAAGGTTGAGCAGACAAGCTCATTGGCTACTGATACAGCATGAACCCTGTGCCCTATAGAGAATTATGTAGGTGCAAGCAGGTTGAATTAAGGACCTATTAGCCCACGTCATCTAGAGTTTCATGACGGAACATTGTATTTATTTGAAATATACAGTTGCAAGAAAAAGTATGTGAACCGCTTGCAGAATCTGTGAAAATGTGAATAATTTTAACTAAATAAAAGAGAGCATACAAAATGCATGTTATTTTTTATTTAATCCTGTCCTGAATAAGAAAGAAATAGCTGAATTTATTAAAATTACTCATTCAAAACCTTATGAACCATTGATTCTTAATACCGTGTCGTTACCTGCATGATCCACGGCTGTTTGTGTGTTTTGTGATGGTTGTTCTTGAGTCTCTTGTTTGTCCTGAGCAGTTAAACTGCCCAATGTTCTTCAGAAAAATCCTCCAGCTCCTGCATATTCTTCAGTTTTCCAGCATCTTTTGTATATTTGAACCCTCTCCAGCAGTGACTGTATGATTTTGAGATCCATCTTTTCACACTGAGGACAACTGAGAGACTCAAACACAACTATTAAAAAAGGTTCAAACATTCACTGATGCTCCAGAAGGAAACACGATGCATTAAGAGCCGGGGGGTGAAAACTTATTGAATTTGAAGGTCAAGGTAAATTGTACTTACATTTTTTTTTAGGTAAAATATCTTATTCAGGACAGCACTAAATAAAAAAATAAATAAAACATTTTGTATGATCTCTTTTATTTTGTTAAAATTATTCACATTTTCACAGATTTTGCAAGCGGTTCACATAATTTCTTGCAACTGTATATTTTTTAAAACAATGAAAAAGCTTTACTGTCACTTTTGATAATCTATTTAATGCATCTTAAATATAAGTATTATTTATAAAAACAAAACAACAACCTTGGTGTATTATAGAACCCTTATAAACCTTGCATTAACATTATTTTATACCTGGATTTTTTTAGCCAGACTACACTTGCATATTCAGATCTGATTGCATTTATTGCAACTTTGATTTTACATTAGAAGATGTGTAACATTTGGCATTTCTTCCATTTCCTTTCTTTACAAACACCTCAGTAAAGTCATTAGAGATTAGAAGTGATGTAAAGAGAAAGGTTTAAAATTTTCCGTTTTGGGGCAAGAAATTAGATTCCGTTAAAAATAATTTAATAAGTAATCAGATATTGTTGAAACCATGCAACACAACATTTCAGTGACCCAGTCATGAGCAATGTGGTTATGTGTACCATAATGGAGCCTCCCATAAGAGGGCGACTATATATAAAAATCTATATTATATGAAAAACAAAAACATCTGCACCTTTAAGGATTTGCTCATGGTGATTGGTGCAATTTGTGTGTTACCGCTCCCAATCCAGCATGATGTTTACAGTAAAAGGATGAAAATTAGGAGTGGGGAGGAGTCAAGAGCACTTCAGTAAAGGTACCAGCTCCAGCCACTAGCTCAGCCCGCTTAATGGCCAGTCCCTCTGGCAAGAGAAATAAGCTTTTCTCAACACTTTCTTTCTTTCAGTTTTTGATTGTCATGCACTTTCACTGCAAAAAGCAAATGCCAGTAAATCACTTAAGGGCTGACCAACCCCCTCACTTCCACCTGCACGAACACACACACGCACCTCCCTATCAACTCCTCTCCATCTAACCTAATGCTTCTTTCTTTCATCCAGAAATAATAGCATGTTTACGACGGTTGGAAATGTCTCATGGATGTGTTAGTCACCATTCATGATCATTGGCTGTGCGCCCTGGTACTCATGTGCACATAGAGCTCAATTTTGCTTCCTGCACAGTGCGTGACAGAGAGGGTCCATAAGTAACGTCTGCATGTGTGTGTGTAATTGCCTCGCTATATACCTGGCTCTGTTTTTGCAGTCGCTTGTCCTCTAAAAAAAAGAAAAGTGCAAGTCCAAAACTCATTCAAACTAAATAAACACATTTTGTCGCCTGAACTTTTAAAGCACACCACTTCTTGAAAAATAAATCACTCTGATAACATCTGACATTTACAAATCAATCATAAAATGACATTTTCTTTATCAGATGGTCGATTTTTAGATGGAGATGGAATGCGGATTAAGATTTAGATAGGTTTAGTTGGGAGAATTATGTATTGGATTCTCATAAGCAATCGATGTGAGTGGCCTCAGATATTGAAAAGGCAAATAATTCGGTCATGTAGCTAAAGTAATCAGCGAATGGACAGGAACCAAGGATCTTATTTGTGGGGCTGACTGCAACAGCTGAGAAATCAAATGCATTTTATATAACAGACTGTGGTTATTGTACATCTTACGTAAGAGAAGACAGGGAGAAATGTTAATCTACTGAACCCCAGTGATTTCAAACACTATCTAGTTATGTATTGGCACAAGGTATGTTGTGTAATTTAATGAATTAGCCATCATCGACTTTCATTCCCATTGCTTTGGGGCTCTTTCAATCTAATAAATATAATCAAACATATGTTTATGTATATGTAATTGACTATTAGCAGATTTTAAGATGTATTGTAACTGTCATGCAGTGTGAAAATATTTTTTTTATTTGGTTAACCATGTGTATAAGTGTTAATCCATGGTCATAATAATTGCATTGTTGAGGTCTCATCTTGTGCGCTTTCTTTCCCATGTGCAGCCACATAATAAACACTCCTGAGGTGAATGAAGTCAAATAAAAAATGACACAGCCTAACAGTTTTCTCTGTCATACTCATGTTCATTCAATAGAATATGCAAATGTAAAATTCATCACCATAACTATTCAGTTGTGAATTTAAACTCTAGTTTGTGTAACAAAATTTGTGGATACTCAAACGCATATGTAAACTCCACGAAATGGACGTTGCTTCTGGAATAAGAAATCAAATGTAGAGCTGGACTTGATTTCGTTCTCAGGAATTGATTGGATCATGGGAAGTTGGAATGGCAATTTGTAGTTAGTTGTGGAGGATACATAGCCCCACCCTCCGCCAAGCCATACATCATGAAGAGAGCAGATGCCGTTTCGAGAGGGAGTTTAATGTTTTAATGTTTAATGTTAACCCCCAATCACGCCGGCGCGATAGACTCGCTTTTTTTCTTATCAGTGCCAAAGAGACTCAAATAACTGAAATCATTCAGGCAAGTGTTATACATCATTATAATGTGTTAAGTTTATATTATTTTTTGTGTATAGTCACAATAAAAACAAATTGTTGCGCTTCTTGCAAAATAAAGAAAACAAACATAATGCGCGATCTGCAGCCTCTCTGTCAAAGATGTTCATTCAGATGGTCTTCAGAAAAAGTCCCTTTCAAGGAAAGTCTGTTCACTTGGCGGCCATATTTGCAACGCCTCCGGGCAGCTATTTCGGGCATCAAGTCCTATCCATTTAAATGGTGAAATCCTGAAATCTCAAAAAGTGTTTGCTGAACTCACAACTAAATAACATATTTCAAATCAGCAACAACATTTTTTATGCTCAAATAGTGTTTAAAATGCTTATTTTTTTCAGGCTAAACCAGCCAATTCTGGAACATATTCCGCCATATTGCGCATTGCAGTTTCTCTCATTCATTGGTAATAGTAGTGAACCGTCTTTCCATATCTATAGTCTTTGTTAAAGATTATGAGTGCTTGTGAATTTAAAAAAATATGTGCGTGTTCTACATCATTTATAATAAACACTGCAACATTCTGTAAAAATATAAGAATTGTTCATTTTGATTTCATGGTGACTTGTAGTGTGATCGCTAACCGCATCTGAGCACGGAACATCTACTATACTTGTGTGCGATACTACATCATTACGACAGCAAACATCATCTATTACTTGGATACTACGCTTTTCAGTTAATTCAGTTAATTTGAGTATATTTAGGTTTATAACGGGTCTGGTTCTCACCTTATTGATGAACAGGAATTTGCTTGCGAGTAAAGCTGCGAATTCCTCCATCAGTCAGCTGCCTCCGTAATAATCTTCTGATACGTGCAGCACAATCAAGTGGAAATCGTGAGTGCAGGCTAGCGAGGGAGTGGGAAGGGGAACAATTGCACCAGGGCACGGTACAAAGCAACCGTGCCTATTGTGAGTACGCCGTAGTCTTCGAGCAATTTGATGAAGTAAAGTTGAATCTTTTTAGCATTGTTAAATTGATCTAAGAATATATTTTATTATTAGTTTATATAGGTTTAATATAGAGTAAAATTTGAGTATGATAGTGTGACGACTTTTCAATCGCCGGTACAGGATCACACTTGGACAGCAATGATTTAGGCGTTTTATTGGGCTGACAACAAAAATAACTCAAACAGCATCAAGTGCAACCAAAACTCAACCAAAGGCTTTTCAGCAGTCTCTTGTGGTGTTGCCACGATCGCCCACTTCTCTCTCTCTGGGCCCGGCTTTTATCCCATCTCGAGTCACTGCAAAATGTTTACACCTGTTAGATCTCGTTAACGGAGGCGTGTTTCCTTAACCATTAGCCCTCCCAAGACTCCTCCTCCGCCTGCAGCAGCCTCTAGACCACGCCCCGCCTGCCACAGATAGCAACTTAGCAAATATTGTACTAACACTTAGTTCTAATGGCTTAGTGTTTTAGTAATATGAATACATGTTTTACTACATAATTAGCTTACTGTTGATTGCTTTCCATCATGTGGATTATAATATTCCATAATGTGGATAATAACAGAATATTTTTAGATACTTTTAGAATATTTACGATTGGGGAATGAACTTGAGATATTATGTGTGGGGAAAATTCATGCTGCTTGATTTCTAAGAAACCTTGCCAAGTTGTAGAAATTAATATGCCATGGATATGTAATAAAACTACTTGCATGTCAAGTAAAAATTATTTTGATTAGATGCATTTATTAGTCTACAGAAAGTTTGCAGAGAACGGCGCACAACTAATTCAAGTTAAATTAGATCAACAACATGAACACTTGATTAAATTATATGTCAAGTTTATTATAGGCCATCTGTTTTTCAGAAAGCTTTTAAACTTGATTCAACAGTAGTTTATTTTTTTTGTCACCTAGCCCAGTATTCATATCGTGTTTCTTTTTTCCTTTAAATTTGAAGCCATTTGGTGATTAAAGCGTTTATTGAATTAAGTACATTTAAAATGCACTGTAAACCGATGTTTTGTTGGTTACACAAACCACATCTTTCCTATTATTTTTAATATGACTATAAGGCTGTCAAGAGAATACAAAACTGGTTTGACAATATTGTATGTCCCATTTTAATTTGGGCATCCTTCAGTAATGGTTTGTTTTATGTGATATTTACAGGAGTAATAATGATCTAATACCTCTAACACCTTCTTTTTTATAGATATCCTTCTCTCAGCACAGCAGCATCATGGATTTGGTGCAGTTCTTTGTCACGTTTTTCAGGTATGCATACTTCATTCATTTGAATTAAATGTTGGGTGTAGTTAAACAGATTAATATTTTTGAATAAATTAAACATTTCCTTATTCTGTAAAATGCATTGAGTTCTAGCTCTTGGAATTTATTGAGATGATGAAAGCTGGCTGTTGAATAAGCACAATAAGTGTAATTGTGTTGGCTGTGATGAAGCCAAATACTGCCACTCTGTCTGTCTCCAAAATGAATGCATTTCATGTTGTTTTAAAGCATGATTATAAAGGACACATTTTTAAGGACACATCTGATCAGAAACAGCCATGTGTTTTGAAGAAACGTTCACTGAAGATATTTTTTGTGGAAATGAGTAAGAAATTCTTCATATTCTACCAACTGCAGTCTTAGTTTTTCAATACTTTAATTACAGACTTGAAGGGATAGTTCACCTGGAAAGTCATTTGTATTCAGTACATTTATATTATATTCATTTACTCACCATCCTTTCATTCCAAACCTGTATAACTTATGATATATTATTTTAATATTTTTAAAAACATAATAGGTGCTTATGTCCAGTAGAAATGTACACGACCATTCAAAAGCTTGGCATCAGTATAATTTATTTAGTCTTATTAAAGGTGCTGTATGTAATTTTTTGACTGCTAAAGCATACAACAGGGTTCGTACAGAGTTTTGAAAGTTATGTTTTTGAGGTTTGAAATGTGCTTGATTTTTGAATATCATTCTTTAAAATGCTTGATTTTTTTTTTTCTTAGAACAACCAAACAATAAACTTTAAAGAATCAAATTGTGCATCATTGCTTTGGTCATGCAACCACATGGTAGTACACGAGAAAAAACTCAGTTGTTACTGGAAGATGCACCTTTTTATGCTGAAGCATCCTATGGAGATTTGCACATGAAAATAGCATCTGCACGTCTTCAATATTACATTTTACATTTACAAAACACAGTTTCTGCCAGTCTCATGTTAATCTTGAGTACCTATAGAGTAGTATTGCATCCTTCATATCTCGAAGAGTCTTTAGTTTTATCATATTTATAAAAGACAGATACGCTGCACCCATTCTTCTGAAAACAGCCTAGATCGTGGAGGCGTGCAGTGTGCGGAGCTAAAGAGTCACGAGCATACACACACACAATACATCATCACATTATCCCTGGATAACTATTGCTATATATTAAACATTTACTCATTTAAAATGTTGTATTTAAGGGTGAACCTGCACTGCTTTTAATTTGACTCTTGAACAGCAGCCAGAACCATATGCACATTTCTTACAGGTGATGGAAATCATCCGTTTTTGTGACAGCACAAGATGTTTGCAATTGCATGGTTTCATTTTTAGTTTTCAGTAGTCATATATGTGTTCAGAAATGCCATGCTTGTTGTACATCTGGACAGTCAAATTACAGAGCTGAGTGACCACAGTTGTGTTTAAAGTGCCTCAAAGTGCAGCAAAATAATTACATGCCACCTACTCTGTATAAATAATAACATGCCGCCTGCTGCAGTATGTATAAATATTGAAGCTCACGCTAGACTGTCGGCCGCTTCTGTATTGTGTTCTGTGGGGTTTTTAAACTGTCAGGTCAACACAAATATCATGTAACGTCATTCCAACCTTTACATATCAATTTGTTTATCACAGAAAAACAGAATGTCGCTTTGAATAAACTGACTTAAGGGTAAACTGTTATGGTTTAGTCATGGCGTTTTTTTATTATAATCATTTTACTTATTTGATACACAGCTTTATTGGTTTTATTAATGGCATGTGCTGAAAAATGCACCACAACACTGTAACTTTGACACTGGCCATTTATCTTGTATGTATCCGTATTTCTGTGGAGTAATTTCCAGGGGATATGATTGTGTGAGCGTGTGTGCCCTGACATTCGCAAAGGTTGAGGTCATGGCAACAGCGATGCAATGTTTGCTATACAGATTCTTGAATTTATTATCCAGTATGGATAGCGAGAACACTTTTTTTTGTTGTTTTGCAATTATGGGCATAGGAGTGTGTTGATAGATATCAAAGTTGAAGCTAGAGGCTGTAGGGCTTTGTTGTTTGGTGTGCATTTATTCTTCTGCGGGCGAGGGACACGTCTGATGTAATTCATCATGGCATTTGAGGGAGATTGGTGCGTATACTTTATATCCCTCCCCTTTTATATCTCTTTTTCTCACTCATCCTCTCGTATCTTCTGGCTGTGGATTCGCAGTTCTGGTTCTCTGTTGAGAGTATATTTGGAGTTCAAGCCAAGTGCCTTCAAAGCCGAAGTTCAGTCAAATGCCCGACTGTTTTACAATGCCTAAACAGACATCAAGCTCTGGAGAAAATATTCTATTGTGGTAAATAAGTAGAGTATGCAGCATTGGCAAACTTAAGTTATTTCAGTTACACGGATGAATAGTAGTGTTTATATGTGAAACAGAAGTAAGTATCATTGAGTATTGATTTGGAGCTCCGGTGTCCGTGGCTTGGATGACAGATTTTTTAGTTTATTCATTTGTAGGTTTTCTGGGGAAAAGAAATGAGAATCTTACTTTCAATGGAACTTGACCAAGTGTCCAGAAAAATTGAAAGTATAAATAAATAAAATTACTGTGGGTATTTACACATGATCACTTGTATATACACACATTTTTATTTTATTTCAGGATTAAAGGGATAGTTCACTCAAAAATTAAAATTAGCCCATGATTTACTCACCCTCAAGCCATCTTAGGTGTATATGACATTCTTTCAGACAAATACAATTGGAGCTAGATAAAAAAAAAAAAAAAAAATGCTTCCAAGCATTATAATGGCAGCCCAAAATTTTAAGCACAGAAAAAGTGTATCCATCCATTATAAAAGTAATCCACACGGCTCCGGGGGGTTAATAAAGACCTTCTGGAGGAAATCGATGTGTTTGTGTTAGAAAAATTATAAAGTAAAATATCTAGCTTTCGGCAGACTGCCTTCTGTATTCAACTTCCGAAAAAAGCGTAAATCATGCCCAAGTATGACGTCAGACACAGCGTAAGCATTTTGAACTGCAAGCTTCAAATTTTGGGCTGCCATTATAAAGCTTGGATTAGCCAGGACATTGTTAATATAACTCCGATTGTATTCGTCTGAAAGAAGTTTGACTTGAGGGTGAGTAAATTATGGGATCATTTTCATTTTTGGGTGAACTATCCATTTAAGATCAGGAAGAAGATCATTTATGTACAGTCTAGTGTCAAGTAAAGAGCAAAACTGTAATATTTGAATATAAGTGAAATTACCTCTGCATTAATTGAACTGAATATTCATAGCCTCTAGTACTGCTACACAAGTAAGCTTCTGAGGCCTTTTCTTTGTCTGGATGTCACAGTAACCGTGTAACTCTGACTCCCTAACCTGATTGGCTGTCAGGATGATGGATATACCACCATGCACCAGACACGCTAAAGAGGTAAACGAACACTTCTCTAGCGGAACACAAGTGGAACTGGTAAACTACTTCCAGAGATTAAAGCCAATTATATTTCATATCAACTTCATTCTGCATTCACAATTTGTTTAAGTCGGATGTGGGATATTCCTACTTGATGTCTTTGCTCTTTATCTGTAAAGGTGTTTCATTGCTCGCTGAGCAGTTGTTTGTCATCAGAGAGGTGTCCCAGCTATCACATTTTAGAGGATTAAAAAAGTTCTGCAAGTTAATAAATTATCATTTACAGTGTTTTGCATTCTGTATCTGCAAACATTTGCCTAAACAAGTCTGATTATCATTTGATTTAGCATCAGGTAATGCAAATTTGACTGATTGATGCATTTTATTTGCTTAAAACTGCAAATAAATGTTTATCATAAACTTTGTTTATCTCATTGGATGCCGCCAATTTGATGTTGCGGTAAACATCTTTCGGAAGTTGAAAGTCAGACTTAAAGTGATGTTTTATAGAATACTAGAATCCTAAAACCTTGAACTTCTGGTATCGATTGGTATTATAACTGGGCATTTTGGTTAAATGCTTGAAATAAGGTTTGTGGGTAACACAAGATATTTTCACATTTTATTCTGCGATGTAAAATACATCAGTAAAGCCACACTCATGTTTATTTATTTATTTGGCTTTTTAGCTTCTTACTAATTTTGCTTACTATTTTGGCATGGATTATTTTGATGAACAAAATGTGGTAGAATCATGCACTTTTGCTGGTCACAGGGGTTATTTTCTACAAAAGCTAATGTAATAATACTATCGGATTTATGTTGAGGGGTCCATGGTGATGCTAACTTCCTTATTGGCCTACAAAATTACGTCATCCCAGCTGTTTAAAGGTGCTGTATGTAATTTTTTGGCTGTACTAAAGCACAAAAATATCATAGTATATTTGCAGAAATTTAGGAAACATGCTTGACATGCTTGACCATGCCCTACCTGCCTGTCAACATATGTATTTCCATACCTCCGCTCACCCTGCTCACGCACACATCACACGTTTTAATATTTAGACCACTTCTATTATTGATTGCTATCAGTATGTGAAGAGAGTTTCAACCAGTATAACAAAAAGTGTTTATAAAACAAATTGCCTGCCTACTGTTAATAGAAAGCAACATTATAGTATATTGTCAAAAAAACTTGCTAGAAGAATAAAATTATTATATTACATTTTTTCTCCATCATTCATGCATTTGATTAGCATATTACCTCCAGCTCTTAACATAATCTTAATTAGAAGTGCATTTCTCAAAATCTTGCTAAAATTTCAGAACACCCTCCTGAGAGACTGTAGGCGGCAAGCCTCAAGCAAGTAGATGGATATTTATCTCTTTTCTGTTTCATCTAGCTTTGATAAAGTTGATGAGCTTTTTAATCAGACTGTTAATTCTGCTGTCTGTCATGCTCATCCCAGAGGGATTTTTTTAAATGTATTTAATCCATTCAAATATTTGTCTTTCTAAATAAAGAGACCGTTACACAGATTAGGTAGAAAAAGTATTCATAAAAATAAAGCCAATTAAAATAAATGGTACAATGGGAATAAAATAACAATACATAGTGTATGTATGTTTAAAAGAAACCCTTTTAGACATACAGTAACTGGTGTGTACTTTAAGCAAAGTCTGTACTTTTGAACAGATAGGTGTTTCGCTGTAGTCCCTCATTAGCTTTGAAAAGGCCTTTTGAATATGTTTTCTTTGAAGAGTTATTTCTTTTTTGCTGTCTCTGCTCTCTTAGAGCTCCAATAAATGAGCAAGAAAAACAGTAACAATTAAAGACCGCTTAAGCCTTTCACCCACTCCTCCAGCTAATTGGTGACACCACAATTCGGTTTAGCCCAATTACACACACTCTTTCTCTCTCTATGTTGATTAACATTCATCCACCTCTCTTTTTTTCCTCCTCCTGGTTTCCGTTAGTACTGAAGTCATCTACTGGGCTGAAGTGTTGAGTAAGCATGCTCATATCACCGTTGATGTTATTAACGCCCTGAATGCCTGTGCTTAACTGGATGGCAACTGGAGGCAATTCATTTGACTCGTGTAACTGACTAAAGCTCGTTCTCTCCCACTCCTGATTTGGATGTAATGGGGCTTTTGTCCTCTGTACCTATTAGAGCGAGTGAATACAAGATTACGCATTATTGTGACTCATAAACATAAGCAGGACCGGGCGGGATGACAAATAGATACAGAAAGTGACTGTGATGGTGTGCATGTTTATATCCTCAGCTCAGGTTGTCTGTATTGATTGTGAAATCCTTGTAGGCTGTTTGCTCTCTCGGGCGGCTTTGGTAGATTGGCTCACCTCATTCATCCTTCAGACTCTTGTTGCTACCTGCAAAGATCAATATTACAATTAGACCGCACGCTACAAAACGTGACCTACACAATTTTTTTTTTTTTTTTTTTGCCATATATTTATTTGATATATTTTAATATTTTATTATATATATATATATATATATATATATATATATATATATATATATATATATATATATATATTTTAATTATATTTTAATTATATGTAATAATTATATACACTCATCTGCCACTTTATTAGGTGCACCTCTTCAACTGCTCGTTAATGCAAATATCTAATCAGCCAGTCACATGGCAGCAACTCGGTGCATTTAGGCATGTATACATGGAATCTACTGAAGTTTAAACTGAGCATCAGAATGGGGAAGAAAGGTTATTTAAGTGACTTTGAACGTGGCATGGTTGTTGGTGCCAGACAGGCTGGTCTGAGTATTTCAGAAACTGCTGATCTACTGGGTCAGAGGACCCAGATCAAAAATATTTATAAAAGATTTACCCATTTAAACTTGTTTTTAATTATTCCGTTTGGGTGAAAGGTGTATTATAATTTATAATTATAATGGTGCTAGTAAACTAGCCAGAAAATATGATACCTAAACGTTCTTTTAGTTTATTATGTAATACACAGTAGGGTTGGGTACTGAAACCGTACCTATATAACCGGTATGCAACCGGACCAACACCAGAACGCATATTTCGGTGTCACTTAAAGGTGCTGTATGTGCGTTTTTCACTTTTCTAAAGCATAAAAATACCATAATATGCTTGCAGATATGTAGGAAACATGCTAAATTCATCTATTTGTTTCTCAGAAAAACAATGCTACAGCCAGTTATTCTGCGTTCCGTGTCAGAATGTCTGTTTTTGTTTAGGTCTGTGTGATACCGCACGTTGCCCGTTTACCCAGTAGTATTTTGACACCACAGGTTGCTAGTTGGCAGAAAACACAGCGTATATTGTTGCCATGGAAGCCAGTGAATAAACTGCCTCAGCATCCATCAAAAAATCTCTATGAACGAGAGCATATTAAAATGCTTATAAATCAACTCATCAACTTACAGTGTGGTTTTCATTGTCAGTTGGCTCGCTTCTGTTGCGTGTCCTCAAGCTGGCAACCCACTTGAGGGTCAAGTCTGAGAGGTGGGGGTGGGGGAAACAACGTTCTCCAATATTTTGAATTCGGACTGCAGTACCCATTTCAACCACTAGTCCTACATACTGCACCTTTAAGCTGTCTATTGAAATATTCAGTGCTTCACGTGATCAACTGCTAAATTCAAAAATGCTTTCGCAATTTGGTTGGCACCAAGCCAGAGACAGACGCGCTCAGCACTCGTCACATATCATAACTATTCAGTGTTTTCAACCACATAATGTTAATTTTAGGTTTCAGACATTTAAATGCATATAAGTATGAGCAAAAACTAAAGTTTATATTTTTGTTGTGTTTTGCCAGAGAAGGCAAATATGGTCATATTTCTGCAAAATAATTGCTGAAACTTGAAGCTGGTTTGTAGCTTACCAATACCGTCTTTACTTTGCTTTTATTAGTACTGTAACAGTTATTTAGTGTTAAATTATTGTAGTTGAGTTAGGTGGCTTGGGTTTATTGTGAATTTATGCAAATGTGTTGTGTTTTGTATTTACTTATATTAATATAAAGTATACTTTAAACTTCAAATCAAATCAATCAATCAATAAAAAGCCATTCTTTAATGTCATCCACTGCCGTTTTGTGGTTCTCTTTTTTTAAAAGTATCGATTCAGGCACCAGTACCAGTAATCATATTTTTACCAATACCATCGGTTTGTCACTGGCATCATAAAAAATCCAAACAAACCCAACCCTAACACACAGACAGGTAGCCTATAGGCTCTAGCACTACCTAAATCAAACTCAAGTGTGCATTTTTTTATCTGCAGAGTTTGCTGATGCTGTACAAAGGCTTCCAGTCTGAATACACTCGCGTGTAGTTACGCTGACATGAAGCGTGAAGCTTGCGGTGTGAAACGGCCGTAAGTTAGCAATATGTACCTTCTTGGGGTAGATAAGTTACAAAGTTGTCATTGATGTGCTGACATGCTCTAAAGGTACAACAGCACATTTTGCAAAAAAAAAATTCTGACAAGGTACAAATCACTGGTGAAATGTCTGCTGAATGGTCAGCCTCGTTTTTATTCAATATGCCGTGTACCCTCAGTCAGGATGTTCGTCATACCACTTAAAAGAATATGCTTTTATAACTTTCTCAATGAAAGTGCTCTGGCATTATTGGGCCTCGTTCTCCATCCATTAGAACTATTATCCAGCTCGTTAGGAATTAATTGCCCTCATCATTAATAGATTTAATAAGGGACCTCTGACTTGTGCTGATTGGGTTTTGAAATATGGTAAATGAAATGGTTGAAAAGGCAGTTTCAGGCTCTTGCATTACCTCAACTACACTATGATGATTAGTCCAGTGCTAATTTTAGCCT
Source organism: Paracanthobrama guichenoti (assembly GCA_018749465.1). Taxonomy (NCBI): domain Eukaryota; kingdom Metazoa; phylum Chordata; class Actinopteri; order Cypriniformes; family Gobionidae; genus Paracanthobrama; species Paracanthobrama guichenoti. Next base: position 1,916,671 of record CM031955.1, read on the forward strand.
TTGAACAGCTTCAGATCTAATGAGCTAGTCCCTTTAATATATGGTGCTTAAGCATAGAGACTGGAGAGAACAATATTAGAGCCCAAGACGTACCCAAACTGTGCACTTGCAGTAGGGTTTAAACCCTTCCCATGGTGCAAATTCAAAATTCGCGATCATATAACACCCCATATACTTATATTATACATTCCATATTTTTGCAGAGCGTCACAAAGCCTCAGATTGTCTAATTTGAGATTGAACATTCTTCCTCTAGGCAGTGTCTCTGTGGAGTTGATGGTATGTATTTGTAATAATGCTGGCTGAATGGAGGCTCTGTTTGAATGTGAATGATGGATAGATGACATTGTCCCCAGATGTCCCGTTCCTCTGATGTCCATGTCAGTGTGTTGACCCTTTGTTAAGCTCCACCTCATTTGGTTCTGTTAATTTGTGGGCTGTAATGAAGTGTGTCATTACAGAAAAAAACAGCAGTTAAAAATGCTTTGCAAAGAAATTGTTGCATGATTGGTAGAAATGGTAATATTAGTAACATTTGTATTAACATTTATACGATGCATTGCAATACTGTGAATTTGCTAGTGCCTTTGCTGGGATGTGAATCAGTAGTTGTTAACATTTAAAGGGGTCATAACATCAATAAATCAAATTTGTCTTGATCTTTTGACATATAACAGGTCTTTGCATCATTAAAACGTCCTGCACGTCTCATAGCTTAAAATGTCCTCTTCAAACAAAGCATTTATTTAATCAAGCTCCAAAAATGGCTTGTTTGGATATTGTGGGATTTATGTTGTCACACAGGCAAATAAATTTGCATATGCCTACCTCCAGAGCAAGACATTGACAAATAGATTTACATCATTGCACCATAGGTCCCATGCACTGGCATTCAGTCACTTAATGGCTGCCTACACCAGATGCGAGCATTGCGTCAAAAGCAAATAGAGCTCATTATAATCACTGACGCGGTCTACACTGGATGCAGTATACAGATGCAAGCTTACATTCTGATGTACTCCACGTGCTTCAGTCTGCAGACAAGAGGACAGTAATGTCCGCTTTGAAGCAGCCTGTTTAAACAGCTCATCTACTAATTTCTTCAAGAATACTAATGTCAGGAACATGGATAGTTAATTTTTAATGGCGTCATGGATTGCGTCAGAGGATTATATGTTTGGGGAATTTAACATCTCGGGTTACGACTGTAACCCTTGTCCCCGAGAAGGGAACGAGACACTGCTTCGTCGAGTGACGACACTCTGGGAACGCCCTCAGTGTAGCGCGTCTGAAGCATGAATGAAATCTATCCAACCCTGATTGGTGCTGCGTCATGACGTAGTAGCTGACGGCATAAGCGGAAGCTACAAAGGGGACACTGGCACACAAACACATTAGCTTATTTGCGATGAAGAGAGTGCTCTGCCCGTGATAGGTGTGGCGATGAGACGCAGTGTCTCGTTTCCTTCTCGGGGAACAAGGGTTACAGTCGTAACCCGAGACGTTCCCCTTCGAGGGAACTCGCACTGTGTCGTCGAGTGGTGACACTCTGGGAAAGAAATACCCACTATGCCACACCGTAATCACGCCCATCCTAGTGTGAAGCTGGGAGACCAGGCACACTTAGGACGTGAGCACCCTGGCACCAGGTGTCACTGGAAGTTGCATACTGTAGAATCTTATGAAGGTGTGCGGGGTGGCCCACCCGGCCGCCTCGCAAATCTCTTGAAGCGAGATGCCAGAAAGGAGGGCCACCGAGGAGGCCATGCCCCTGGTGGAATGAGCCCTCACGGCCATCGGTGAAGGCAAATTGCGCACCTGATAAGCCGTGGCTATAGCCTGGACAATCCAATTGCTGATTGTCTGTTTCGATGCAGGCAGCCCCTTCTTGGGTGAGCCAAAGCACACCAACAACGGGTCTGACTTCCTCCACTGGGAAGACTTCTCCAAGTAAATTCTTAGAGCTCCGACCGGGCGGAGCAGGTGAAGTCTTCCCTCTTCCACCGTCACATGAGGTGGAGGATGAAAGGCCTGAAGAACCACTGACCGTGCCACATTAGATGACATCTTGGGCATGTAGCCTGGTCTGGGATGTAAGATGGCCTTAACTCCGCCGGGGGCAAACTCCAGGCAAGTTGGCGTAACAGCCGAGGCCTGAAGGTCCCCCACTCTCCTCAGAGAGGTGATAGCGAGGAAAAAGGCCACCTTCAAGGTCAGGCTCTTTGCCTCAGCCGACTCCAGTGGCTCAAAGGGGGCCTCAGCCAACCCTTCAAGTACCACCGCCAGGTTCCAGGTTGGGACTCTGGAGCGAGTCGCAGGCCTCATCCTACGAGCCCCACGGAGGAAACGTACAACCAGATGGTGCCTCCCCAATGGCCCATCACCTAAAAGCCCCATTGGCAGCCACATACACCTTAAGCGTGGACTGGGTAAGACTGGCGGAGAAACGATCTTGGAGGAACTCCAGCACTGAAGCCACTGGGCAGTTAACTAGGTCCACCTCACCCTCTCTACACCAAGTGGAAAACACATTCCACTTCAGGCTGTACAGTCTCCTGGTGGAAGGAGTCCTGGAGCTGAGTAGGGTCTCAACCACATCTGCTGACAGGCCAGCCTCTAGGTACCAAGCCCCCTCAGGGGCCAGACCCAGAGGTTCCACAGCTCTGGCCAGGGGTGGAATATCGTGCCCCCTGCCTGCGACAGCAGATCCCTCCTTAGAAGGACCTGCCACGGGAGGCCGTCTAGCAGTGCTACAATGTCCGAGAACCATACTCGGGTCGGCCAGCAGGGTGCCACTAGGCGGGCTCTTTTTTTTTTTTTTTTTTTTTTTTTTTACTACTTCACTCCCTCGATGTTGGGCATGTCTAATTCCTTGGAATCAGACAGCTCAAGCATCTGGTTCGCTGGGAAGAAGCCACAGCGCGGGCTTCCGCACGGGAAGGGAGCTATCTCGAGAGCTATCTGAGCGCTCTTATTTTATGAATGAAGCGGCGTGTCTGGGGCTTTAACGTCACCTGCCTCGATGCTGAGCACATCTGACTCCTCAGAGTCAGACAGCTCGAGCATCGGGTTCTCCACCCCGGAGGAAGAAGCCACAGCGTGGGCTTCCACGCGGGGAGGGAGAACATCTGAACTGTCAGACGAGGACTGAGAAAGTGCCTCAGCAGTCTCGAGACCCGCTTATGCCCGCTGAAGTCCATCCGCGAGCCCTATGATCTAAGCAAGCCGCGCTGCCTCAACAGATGCGGGACAGAACCACGGGGCTCGCGAGCCTGCCAACTTCACAAAATACTCTCTTTTTTGGACAAACAACACCAAATAGACAGACAATTTCAACACAGAGTGCTTGCTGAAGAGCAAAAAGCTAATGTGTTTGTGTGCCAGCGTCCCCTTTGTAGCTTCCGCTTAAGCCGTCATCTACTACGTCATGACACAGCACCAAACGGGGTTGGATAGATTTCATTCATGCTTCAGACGCGCTACACTGAGGGCATTCCCAGAGTGCCGTCACTCAACGACGCAGTGCGAGTTCCCTCGAAAGGGAACTACAGATTGTTTTGTAGACGAGGCACAGTGTAATAGAGAGTTCACAAACAAACTTTTGGTCATTGATACCGTTTCCTATGCAATGATATTAGCCAATCATAACAGTTGCCATTTACTGAAAAGCCTTAAAAGAGCCGCCCCTTAAAATCTGATAATTTCAGACATAGGGTTAAAATGAGAGTTGAAAATAATAATTTCCACATACATATTTGTTTATTTATGCCAAAAAAATTAATGAACTTTAGTGAACCTAAAGGTACATATTAAAATAAATAAATCCATATCATGAATCATAAATTAATTTTTGTGCATAAAAACAAACAAAAATAACGTCTTTATTTAACAATTTCATTCTGGCCTGTGCCACTCTCCAATGCTGTTTACTTAGCGCATATGTCATGGTGCTTACATGAACAGCATCGGCTGCTGTAGATCTCGAGAGTGCTGCGCTATTTACAACGTAAACTGTGTAGGAGACTGGCGCAGGCTAGACTGAAATTGTTAATTAAAGTAATTATTTTTGTTTGTTTTTGTGCACAAAAACACATGGACTATTTTAACAATGTTTTTACTAGGGGTCGACCAATTATCGGCGTGGCCAACTATCGCCGCCGATATTAAGCATTTTTATGGTTATCGGTATCAGCCATTTTCAAAACCGATTTGCCGATAAAATAATTTAATTTTGAAATGCACACGATCTGGCTCTGATCCAGCCACCTCTGTCAGAGCGCACTGCTCTGTGACCTAGACTAATGCCCGCCCACCACCCATCTGATTTTTTGGGAGTCACTAGTCCGGCCAATCAACGTGAAAGGCTGAAGGCACTGAAAATGTTGCGCTCTCACACCAAAAGCACTTGCTAACAGGAGCTGTGCAGTGATCACACAAAGGTAAGGCAGCAGTGATCACTATCAACTTGTAGTGATTTAAGTTGCATTAAATCACTACACTGAAGTTGCAAAACACCTCAGTATAATCTATTTAATGACAAGCAACCCTGTTTCCAGTTATACTGTGAATTCCCAGTCAATGTCCGTCATTGCAGTGATAGCTTTAACGGAGTTTAGCTACTTGGAACAACAGCATGAGACTTGAAAATAGCCTCACATCGGTGCTAGTGTAACTAAAACCTATTTTAGCTGCTCGCCATTCGGCCATCTTAACGTTATGTTGTGAATAGATTATCAACACGAATGAATTCACTCACATCTGCTGCACTGCTGCCGGGGTTATTAGTGTTCACATAGCTTCACTGAACAGCGTCCATTAAGGCTTGTATTTAAAAATGTTGCATATTTGGAGAAATTTTGCTTTGTTCTCACATGATTGAAAAATATTTCAGAATACCATTTCTATTATTTCTCACTGAATTATGCGATCTGATGAGCTAAGAGCGTTTAGATTGAGCGCTGTCTCCTGATTTGCGTCAGTGATCTCCGCGCTCTCTCATTCGATGAATAGCTGTCAATCATCTCACATGGCACTTTTCTGGCTGTCCTGTACACTTCCTGTTTTTTAGCTCCGTGATAAACAGTCAAAAAAAGTTTTTACACATAAAGAATGAAGAGAATCAATAAACACACAATTAGACTACGGGTTGTGTGATTTTCATGCAATTTGGGGTATAAATAAATAAAATGCTAAATATAACATATTACAACATCATTATTAAATGACACACACACACACACACTTAACAATAATTATGAGAGGTTAAGCTATTACACATAGCCTGCCCTACATTTCTAATATGTAAATGATTGAAGCCAATACTTACCTTTCCCCAGCTGTTTAGCTGTAGTACAGTCATCTAATAGTCTTTTGTTATAAGAACTTTTTATGTTGTTGTTATTATTCTTAATATTAATGTTGTTAATATTAACAGTTCTTCTAATTAAAGATATGGTAAAAGAATTTAAAGGAGTCTTTGTCAGAGGCCTTTTTATTCTTAAGTTTTACATAAATTTTCATTTTTACACTAGACACATATATCGGTTCAAAATATTGGTTATCGATCTACTTGATCTGTAATAATCGGCATCAGCATCGGTCCTGAAAAACGCATATCGGTTGACCTCTAGTTTTTACTACCTTTCTGGGACTTGATAGTGTTAATTAAATTGCTGTCTATGGAGGGGTCAGAGAGCTCTTGGATTTCATCAAAAATATCTTCTTTTGTGTTCCAAAGATGAACGAAGGTCTTATGGGTTTGGAACGACATGAGGGTGAATAATAAATGACTGAATTTTCATTTTTGGGTGAACTAACCCTTTAAAGGTGATAGCCTTAATTTATTTTGTGTGTGTGTGTGTGTGTGTGTGTGTGTGTGTGTGTGTGTGTGTGTGTGTGTGTGTGTGTATGCACGCGTGTTTTTGTGACATATCAGGACACAAATGTGTATAATGACATGGGTATGACATAGGTATTACAAGGAGAGGGTGACTTATGAGGACATTACCCATGTCCCCATTTTTCAAAAGGCTTATAAATCATACAGAATTAGTTTTTTGGGGGGAGAAAGTAAACTGTGCAGTTTCCTGTGATGGGTAGGTTTAGGGGTAGGGGTAGTGTAGGGGGATCGAAAATACAGTTTGTACAGTATAAAAACCATTACGCCTATGGAATGTCCCCACAATTCACAAAAACAAACGTGTGTGTGTGTGTGTGTGTGTGTGTGTGTGTGTGTGTGTGTGTGTGTGTGTGTGTGTGTGTGTGTGTGTGTATGTGTGTGTGAGATGCTCAGTCCTCCCACGTTGCAGGCACACATTCTGACATTTGTTCACCAGTGCTTTATCATACTTCAGCAGCAGGTGCTGGCCGTGAACCGAGGATAAAAAAAAACAACTACAACAACAACAAAATTGATTGTGTATGACCACCAAATGTTTTTTCCCTTTACTTTAGTCCAATGCATTTGTCACCTTCTGCCAATTGTAAGTAAAACACAAAGAAGGATTTCTGCTTTTATATGTGCTTTCACACCAACCAGTTCTACTCGAGGTAGACTTTCTATAACATCACGCTTTGTCTAGATTGATGAAAATAACCATTGAGCAGTCTGCGTATGTGTGCGAGAGGAAATCAGACCTGTTGGAGTGCAGATGTGCTTGTTTTTCACTGCACCGGACGGTATTGCGTAAATGATTGACATAACAGTCTGTTCCATACGGCATTGATTCTTTCATGCTGGATGAACTTGTTTATCATTGATTGTGTGATTGAAATACAAATATGTAACAGCTGTCCTCAGTCTAACCTAGAAGGTTAGTGGAATGTTATCCACAATTGCAATTACAAACTCATGAATCTTATTTGATTGACTGATTTATTGATTTTCCATGTGTCTTGTCTCCAGCTGTTTCCTGTCCCTGCTGCTGGTTGCTGCTGTGGTTTGGAAAGTCAAACAGACATGCTGGGCATCACGCAGGAGAGAGGTAACATCTGCACAATAGCACTTCCTGTGCTCATCGACATGTCCATACCTGAATTGGCTATTGCCTGCGGTTTCTTTATGTTGCTCATGATTTCAGGTTCAAAGCTGAAATGCTTAATACTGTGGCTCAATCAATAGCACGAGTTTGCAATTTGTGAAACCAATGAAAGGCTTTAATGTGTCGAGTGCCCATATGCATTTGCATTTACAGGTGTTTTAGCTAGGATGTTATTGCTTTTACCATCTGTGACCTCCCATGATGCTCCTGGGTATGGTTGATCTTTGTAAACCATCTTATGACTTTAACCTCATTATAGTTTATGAAACTTACTGTCAAGCAGCGTTACTGTGCTCAGATGGGAGGACACTGGGTAAAGTTGCTCATTTTATAACACATTCCTCCCGGTGTCTGATGGGTGTGTAAATGTCACCCGCATGCCAGCTGAACTGCCTATTTTAATGAGAGAGGCGCAACAATAAACATCGCCATTTTCCTTCATTACCCATCTTCACAAACCAATTAACCCTGATGGGGCTCATGTTAAAGGGATGGATTAGTGTGATTTATCTGTCTAAAAGCCCCAACAGATGCCACCTTCTCTCTCATCTCTCACTTCCTTTCTCTCTTTTTATTTCTTCGTTTGTGTGTCATTTTAGAGGCTACGTAAATGCAAATAGGAATTTGCAGATGAGTTGTCATTGAGCGTTTCATAATCAATACAATAATCGAGGCCACTGTAATTGAAAGCATGTCGAGAGGCGTAAGTGTGGGTTTATCAGAGTTAAATGCATGCTGTTTTCAGCGATGGCTGTCACAGTTGCTGTTTTCCTTTTCATCAAATATCTACTTGTAGAACAAGCATTTAGATAATGGAATAGCTTAAACCAAATGAAAAACAAGCTTTGCACTTAATTCAGTGGCCACAATGACGTTTTGATCAGAGAAATAGAAGCACAATGTGATTTGATAGGAAAGCTACAGTAAATTATGAATCAATTCAGTGTTGGTTTGGCATGAGAATCCGAGTACACCGCATTGACAGCCCTGATCATGAAAACAATACAAAATTTCAGAACACTTCACACCATTTGAAATTCAGTAGCTGCTATACAGTACATGTCAAAAAATATTTTCAAAATATATATATATTTTTTTTTGTACACTTTGGTGGCACCTTGCAAGTTGTTTCTTCAGACAGCAATTTGTGTCAACACTCTTCATGGTGACTTTCAGTTCAGGTCAGCACTAAATGGTCTGAGCTGTAATACAGGATGTTCACACAGGGCACATTCTTCCTTTCAGAGAGCTAGATGGAGCACAACTGAATGGAACAGAATGCATTGGTTTTGAGACTTTTATATTTTTTTGAGAAGTGCTTTTTCAAAGTGCTCCTTTCAACTTGACAGCACTTTAAAAATGCAGCGTTTGTGGTGCAAGGCACCAAATAAAAACAGTGAGATGTGATGCAATGGCCAAATGTGGCCACATGGCACATATTTATCTGTAGCTGGGTTGTGCACCATTCACAACTCAATTAACTCTTCTTTCCTCAGGCAATCCATGTTTTCACTGTTATACGCTAGGGGTGCTATTACGCATCATCTGAAATAATTCAGAATCTCTGGATCCAAAAAAAGCTATGAAGCAGAAACAAGCGACAGAAGCATTGCTTACACACGTAATCTAACACAATCCCCAAACATTCAATAGCATATAAATCAAAACTATCTAATGTTACAGAATGAAATGTCAAACCCACAAAGACATAGATGACTTTGAAGCTTTGGGGGTGTTGATGGACCCGATGTAGTCCATCTATGTTTTGGTCATTGTTCTGAGTCTTTGAAAAAAATGAGATGTTTTTTTGTTTTGTTTTGTTTTTTTAAGAATATTCCCCACATTCAAGTGTTGAGAAAAAAAGCTTGAAGCTAGAATAAAACATTACAGTAAAACAAGCTTAAAATTAAAGAAATAAGCATAATTTCTAAGTAGAAAAGGAAGTTTTGACAAGACAAACTTTGAATGTTGACTTGACAAATTTTAAATTTGACTAGTGTTTAAATTTGAAGGTATATATAGGCTTTACAGACAGACATAAAAGCAGATCTGTTTAAAATATTACCTCTAGAAATTTGTACTTTATTTGTATATTTAACAAAATTATAAACTAGGGTGGAAGAACACTTTCATTGTGTTTCTCACAATGCCGGTTGAAATACATTGAATTGTAATTCAGTAAATTTATGTAATTCAAGTTCAACTTCCTGCGGATGTGGCCAGTTAAATAAAATTAAATAAATCAGTCTTCAATTCTGAATTTTACTGTAGTAGAGAAAGCAGGGATAGGCATTTGGTTACTGCCCTGATATTAAAGCAACTGCAATCTTAAAGAGATAGTTCACCCAAAAATTTAAATTAGCCCATGATTTACTCACCCTCAAGCCATCCTAGGAGTATATGACATTCTTCTTTCAGACGAATACAATCAGAGATATATTAAAAAATATTCTGGCTCGTCCTAGCTTTATAATGGCAGTAAATGGCAGCCCAAAATTTGAAGCTCAAAAAAGTGTATCCATCCATTATAAAAGTAATTCAAAGTAATAAAGTCCTTCTGAAGCAAATTGATGGGTTTGTGTAAGAAAAATATCCATATTTAAAACTTTATAAAGTAAAATATCTAGCTTCCTCCAAAGTGCCTTCCATATTCAACTTATACAACTTTAACGTATACAGAAAGTGTAATGCCTCTCGCAGTTTAAAATGCTTACGCTACGTCCAACGTCATAGTTATGCCAGTTACGCTTGTTTTTCGTAAGTTGAATACAGAAGGCAGTCTGCCAGAAGCTAGATATTTTACTTTATAAAGTTTGGCTTTACAAAAATGGCCCGCCAGCGATAATATCTGGCCCGCGCCCACAGCCAGATTGTTTTGATTGTGGCTGGTTCTGAAATATATCTGTCATGATAGTGTGATGAAGCCAGCTAGTGAGAGCTGTGCAGGTAAACTCCCCTCATGTCAAGACACGCTCTAGTGCAGGGGTGGGGAACGTTGATCCAGAAGGGCCACTATATACCCCTGGTACAATGGAAGTTGTACGTGTGTGCATTGTGTATTTTTCTGTGTCCGGATCCTAGTTAGCTGATATGTCTACATTATTTATGATGTCTGTCACATATCGGCCAAGCCCTGCTGTTGCTACTGTAGTTCGACCGGACCTCTTTCTGCTGCACACATCCAGTCATTTTTCATATTCCGCCCAACACAACAGAGCTCAGGTGTCAGGCAGTGATGATGTCCCACACCGCTCCAGTCACATCCGTAAACAGCCAAGTCGCTTTTGGCCGGCTGTAGCGTCTGATAAAGATCTGGTACCACGGACTTTATCTCTGCCGTGCTTTTATGGTTATGTGGAGGCTGATAAGTTGTGATCTCACAGAAGTTTTATGGAGAGCCGCATCACTCCACTCCCCACTGCTGCTTAATTGTGTTGCCTCATTGTCAAGCCTCATTGCTGACAGCGGCTATCTTGTGATTTGCCGCGTTAGATACTTTAAGCCCGCCATTGCGGCCTCTTCATCACTCCCTCTCTGTGAAGCCATCAAGTGGGAAATTAACAATGCAAATCAATGGAGCTGAATGGTGTATTTTTTATGATCCTCTCTCTCTCTGATGTATTTAGAGCATGAATGATTATTTCGGAGATAGATTACGGACGGACGGCGCCGTGAGCACTCAGGGAATCAGTCAATATCCTCAAATGGGCCTAATTCATTATTTCGTTCCTCCTCCTTTCTAAAGTGCAAAACATTGAGGGGGGAGGGTGGGATTTTCATTTCATTCCACCAAATGTAATATAATTTCTTTGCAGCTTCAAGGGGATATCGGTCTTCAGTCTGTCTGCAAACGAATGGAAGTAATATATAGAGTAGCTGCACGGTGGAAATGTTTATTTATTTATTTATTTTTTTACATTGGCACTTAAAATCCATAAAATTCCCAGGGGGATAAATTCCATGCTGATTCCTCATCCGAAAAAGGGAGAAATAATGTAATCTCTCCAGTATAGTTAATTATGGATCATAACCGAGAGTGTGGAAAACAAATTTAGAACTGGGTTTATGATAATTACTCTCCCAACAATAATTTCTGGATATGAGATCAAACAATCAAAACCACTTTGAAATTCTAATGATGATGCACAAGACGTCTTGTACAGATGTCTATGAATCTCCTAATAGGGTCTCCCCCCAGCAGACAGGGATTTAGCCGTATTTTGACAACTAACCTCATTAAGTTTTGCTGTTGTCTTGCCATAAATGTATAAATAAACAAAAAAGACCCTGCGTATTTAACTTTTTCATGCTTTTTTTACTCTATAATTCATGTGTTGGTTAATACAAGCTGTCACCGGCCCAGACAAACATGGGGAAACTGAACACCAAGTGAAGTGATCGTTAAATAAACTTAGCCTGGTCATATTAAACATATACTGTATTTTCTAGATGAACCTAGAGCTCTACAGCCACCTTCCACCTCCACCACCAAATGAGGATTATTCCCAATTGCCTTCTTGTCTCCTGTTCAGTTGTAAACACACTGCTTCCCCTGTCAGCCAGATGTTGGCAAATTTTATAATTTGACGGTGGCTCATTCCTTGACGATCATCCAAACCCCTATACGCATGCACAGAGTACAATGAATTGATGCTAATTTATAAAATACCAGGTTGTTTTGAGTCTTGAAGTGGGTGTGTTTATTTGACCTTTCTGCCACAGTATGGTAATTAGTATAATTCCCTGTTACTGGAATTAATTATTTTTAACAAGATAGTCCCATTTACTTCAGACATGGATTAGCATATATTTAGGGGTCTTTAGTTATTTAAATTATTTTCATTATTAAATATTTAGAAGTTGTGATACAATTATGATGATTCAGATTTTGTTTAATACAAATTTGTTTGTTTGTTTTTGGTCAGAATAGTGAACAGCGAGGTGATCTTTGACTCTGTTTATCTATGAAGCCAGGCTTTATCTGGCCTTTTACACAGTGTAAATATCATCTCATATCGCATTAATTCACCTAAAGCATAACATCATGACTTTGAATTTCATTATTATTCAGTTATAGTTCAATTTTGTGATGAATTTCTCGGAAAATGCTAATCTCTCCGCAATGTTTTTATCCTGAAAAGGCACACATAAGCCATCCCAAATATTAACCTTGTAATATCTCTATCAAACATCCCTAGCAAAGCACTGATTGAGTGCCACTGTACACATTTGCGAAAACTTTGACTCAAGGTTATATAAGGTCTTAAAAGATGGTCATCTCTGTTAGCTGAAATGAGGATGTTGAAGTCTCAATATTGCTACATACAGAGGCAGCTGCTCTTTACAGTGTTTGGCTAACAGTGCCATGCTATCAGCTCGGAGCAGGTGAGCGTCTTTATCATCTAAGGCTAGATTAGCTCGAAGGTCTGCTTTTCAGAGGCGTCTTAAACACCAACATCAATCTTCAAAGCAGCAAAATCAGTCTCACCCTCTGCTTTTAGCTCCCAGGGACAAGACAAGGACTCTCCTGAGGATGCCTCAAAATGGTGTCCGAGATCTTTTAAGCACAGGTGTGGGTGCCTGTGTTGAATTTAATGTGGCTTTTATTAGGTTGATACTGTGGATTTTACTGTTATGATAAACAGAATATAGATCCAACTTAAAATCTATAATTATATACTACCATGTACTATCAGTAATTTGCTGTGATATTCAGATTTTTAAATCTGTATAAATTCATAATATAATATAATATAGTATAGTATAATACAATATAATATAATACACTGCGCAAAATAAAGGAACACTCAAATCACACATTGTATCTCAATGAATTAAATATTAAATTTGAAAATCTTTATATACATTCTATTATTTGTTAAGAACAAAAGAGGGCAAAATCAATGTAAAAAACTGAAGTTACAGGCTGATCCAACTTGCATGAAGTTCATCACAACAAACTCATAATGTAAGTCAGTAGTATGTAATGTAAGTCAGTGAGTTCCTGTATGCACTCACAACAACGTCTGGGCATGTTCCTGATGAGATGTCCCAGAGGTTCTCAATTGGATTCAGGTCTAGGGAATGTGAGGCCCAGTTAATGACTTCATCATTAAAAACTGCCTACACACTCTAGCCACATGAGGCCAGGCATTATCATGCACCATGAGGAACCCAGGGCCCTCTGCACCATTATAATGTCTGACAATGGCTCTGAGGATTTCATCCCGGTACCTAACAGCATTAAGGGAACGGCTAGCACATGGAGGTCTGCGCAACCCTCTAAGGTTATTCCTCCCCATACTTACTGATCCAGCCCAAACTTGTCATGCTGGAATGTTATGCACGCAGCATAACGTTCCCCACGACATCTCCAGACTCTTTCACCTCTGTCACATGCTCAGTGTGAACCTGCTGTCATCCATGAAGAGAACGGGGTGCCAATGGCAGACTTGCCAGTTCTAGTGTTCACTGGCAAATGCCAATTGAGCTGATTGGTGCTGAACTGTGAGCCCAGGTCCCACTAGAGGATGTTGGGCCCTCATGCCACCCTCTTGAAATTGGCTTCTGCCAGTTTGGTCAGAAACATGCACACCAGTAGCCTGCTATATGTAATTTTGTAGGGCTTCTGGCAGTGTCCCTCCTGTTCCTCCTCGCACAAAGGAGCAAATACTGGTGTTTCTGCTGGGTTGTTGCCCTTCTGTGTCCCTGTCCAGCTCTCCTCATGTAACCGCCTGTCTCCCGGTATCTCCTTCATGCTCTTGAAACTGTGCTGGGAGACACACCAAACCTCCTTACGGCGTATGGATGCGCCATCCTGGAGGAGCAGGACTGCCTCGTGCTACAGGCAGTGACAAGGACCCTAACAAAACACAAATCAGTCAGGAAGAATAAGGAGAGAACAATTGTCTATGGCCACCACCGGCAAAATCATTTCCTTTCAGGGGGTTGTCTTGCTGTTGCCTCTCCAGTGCACCTGTTATGACTTTCATTTGCACCAAAGTAGTTGAAACTGATTCACAATCACAGATCAATATCCCTGAAGTTGAATTGACTTGGTGTTATACTGTGATATGTTCCCTTAACCTTTTTGAGCAGTTTATAATATAATACTATAATATAATATAATTCACTATATTCTTTTCAAGAAGCATACAAGTTAATTTCATATGATGCAATGTCTGATTTTGTTGCACTTCTCTTTAGGCATAATGGGCACATCTTATTTAGCAAATATCAACTTATTTCTTCTATTCTCAGCCTCCTTAACCTGACAGAGGATATTTGCAGATGACGAAGAGAAGACTTAGACAGAAGAGGGGAACAGAGCTGTCTGCTCAATTACATGTTTGCTTACTGAGCAGTATAAACGTTAGCCTGTTCTCAGTCAGCATAAAGCACTGCAGATTCAAAGAAACAAAGGAGTCATCGATAAAAAATCTAAATGTTGCATTTGCCCCAATTGAATAATTTTAGTCGGTGGTTTAGAAACAATCTATAATAGATAAAATGCTTCAGACAAAACATAGCAGCATGCTGTAAAAACAGTGACATTGCGAAATATTATTTCAATTTAAAATAACTGTTTTCTATTTTAAAATGTAATTTATTCCTGTGATGGATTTCCTTCAGAAATCATTCTAATATGCTGATTTTTTATAATATGATTTTTTCAGGATTCTTTGATGCATAAAAAGTTCAAAAGAACATTATTTGAAATATAAATATTTTGTAACACTACATGTTTACTGTCACATTTGTCCTTGCTGAATAAAATATTTCTTATTATATAAATCTTATTGATTCTCTCACGTCCTCTTCCATTTTGACAGATTATTTATAAAATCTTTTGTCTTTGTTAAATGTTTTCTCTTTTCCCATTTACACTGTTTTCCAAATTATTATGCAAGTGACATATCAGTAGGATTTCAGTACAACAAACATTTAGAATTTAGTTTTTAGTTTTTATTTCTCCATATCTTTTTGATAACTGGTATCAATCTCAGACAGGTTTGTTAAATAGTTTGCCAGGTCTACTTAGGTCAATGGCAAACCTACTTAAAGAGGTTGTTCCACATTATTAAGCAAGTCTCAGTTCTCATGCAATATTGGGAGGACGAAAGATCTCTGAAGATGAAAAGCATGAAATGGTGCAATGTTATGCAAAAGGCATGAAAACATCTAATATTGTGTGAAGACTGAATGGAGATTATCAATCTATCATAAGATTTGTGAGTAATTTACAGAACAAGAGAACTCGGTCCGATAAAGGCTTAAGGAAAGTTTCTGTCAAAAATTTGTATTGTTTTTAAAGGACCGCTATAAAAATAAAATTTAAAAAAAGCCACTGTTGAGCAGAAAACTGGTATTTGAAGCTGCTGGTGTCTCGAGAACCTCACAAAGCTCACAAAGAGAAACGTTTACAGTGGGCTTAGAAACACACAAACTCTTTTTTAAATAGTTTTATTCATTGATGAATGCTATACTACAGTGGATGGTCCAGATGGATGAATTTCTGTTAGTGAGTGGCCACCACGTTCCAACAAGACTGCGATGTCAGCAAGGAGCTGGCTGGTGATGATTTGGGCTGGAATATTAAGAAGCGAGATGGAAAGTCCCTTTAGGGTCTCTGAGGGTGTCAAAATAACTTCTACAAGATATGTGGAGTTTATAACTGACCATTTTCTGCTATGGTATAAAATGAAAAAGAAGGATAGTGCCTTCTGAAATAAAAGGATTTTCATTCAGGACAATGCACTATCCAATGCTGCAAAAAACACCACAGCAATAAAACTGTTTGAAAATGCATTTCTACACCCACTGTAAACGTTTGTCTTTGTGAGCTTCGGTTAGAGGTGGCTGAAATGCAGCTTTACGCACCATTTCATGCTTTTCATCTTCAGAAAGATCTTTTTCTTCCTCCCCATATTGCATGAGCACTGTGACTTGCTTAATAATGTGGAACAACCACTTTAAGTAGAGTTTCTATTTACCTAAGTAGACCAGGCACTCTATTTAACAAAACCGTCTGAGATTGATACCAGTTATCTAAAAAGATATGGAGAAATAAAACAAGCACTTTCATTGAAAAACTAAAATCTGAATGTTTATTGTATAGAAATCCTACCGATATGTCACTTGCATAATAATTTGGAACACAGCGTATAAATTCCCCTAAAATATGTAAACACTGTCTGTTTCTTTGAGCCTCTCATAGCAACACTTGACAGCAACCAATGATGTATTGCAGATAGCATTAATGTCAGTATTAAAATGTACAACCTAATTCAGGAATTTATTTTATTATCAGTTGTTGCACTACATGTACTCTATCAAGTAAGCCGTGTTTGATTGCTTTTCTAAGAAATAACCAGTTACAAGCCAAAAAACGTTTTCTCCACTTTTGAGTTATCAGGAGGTGATAGCGATCAGAACCACGTGATCCTTCTCGCGGAGAATAAATGGCAGAGCTCAGGTTGGCCTGATTCAGGAAATGAAAGCTGTGGTTTATGTTATTAAAGTGTTCAGGCAGAGAACAGGCTCTCTTAGAGGGTATTGTTTCCTCAATTTCAACCCTTCTCTGAAGAGCATTCAGCGAGACGAAGAAAACCCTTTTTCAACAGCACCTTGTTGTGTTGATGCATAAACAAAGGACGATTTGATCAGGGCCTCTGGTCTTGGATTTTGCTTTGTTATGTGTGTATGAAAGGTTTGGCTCTCCCTTGTGACCTGGACTCGCAGAGATTTAGAGAGAAACACTGCAGTGTGTGGATATCAGAGAGGAGCTTATGCTTTATGCATAAGACAGCCAGAGTTATTCCCTCTGCACATCCAGTCTGTAACATAACAGGTGCTTGTTCTCAGTAAAAGATTGACTTTTGAGGTTGTGTGCGTGTTAGTGCCGCAGTCGCCTCAGGTGAACGTGGGCAAAGGAGAGAGGCAGAGCGTGTAACAGGAGCAGTGATCTGCGGTTAGATAGCACTTGTCACTACAGCATCGTTGCTTGAGTTCACACTGGCCTCTGTCCAAGCTCTGCTGCAGGATCATCACAGAAACCTCCAGAGTATGACAAGAGTGTGTAGCAGCATCTTGTTTGTAATGTCTGTACATGTTTCTCTTCCCTTTCACACTGTCAAACAAACACATATGCACAGATTTAGGTTAAAAAAGGTCAGGCAAAAACAATCATAGCGAGATTTACAAGGATCTACAACATGTCACAAATCATCACACATTCAGATGGTCTTGAGTGCCTGTTAAAAGTAGCGAGGAAAACTCAAGATGCCAGATGTTGTTTTTCAGGAGGGAATTCACTATGAATGAATTGCACAAGCTGATAGCAACGTTCAGGGATAGATACACACACACACACACATATATATATATATATATATATATATATATATATATATATATATATATATATATATATATATATATATATATATATATATATATATATATGTATTAGTCAAACCAAAATTTATTCAGACACCTTATTTTCTCACATTATCAATAAATTGCTAATAAAATATGACAAGGACTGAGTTAAACTGTGTCAGAACAAATTCATCTTGATAGTGTCAGATAACTTTGATAGAAAGGTATGTAATGGATTACAATCAACCAATCAGCTGTCAGCTGTTACATTTAAGTACACAATTAGATAATACCAATTTAGGTCAACCAATTACCAAGCAATGCTTCATTTTGTTCAGTCTGGTGTAAAAGGTTGCATTAGCAATTAAAGAAAAAACACTTAAGCGTTTAGCATTAAGCTTTGTATCAGTAGTAAATCCGGTAGCTCCCCCTCCTCCCCTCCCCTCATATTCCCCATAGACAAGAGATTTATGTATTTTATTTCTGGAAAAAATCCTCAGATGACGCAAATATCATAGTTTTGCATCATCGGAGGATTTCTTGGCCTGAGGCTATAGACTACATTCAGTAGAAGAAGTTAGTTCTGCATGTTTTCAACCCGCCCACTGGGATCTCACTCACAGCGCTCGGCTCGGGCAGCTGCGGGCATTCATGTAAACGGAGCGGTGTGGAGCAAAGTGAGTGTTTCAACTTTTCAAATGTATTCCTATGAAAGTTAAGCTTCCATAGGCATGATCTGAAAACAGGCCAGACTGAACACACGCCGTGAATGTATGCTTACCCACGCTTCCCTCAGCTCTGCTCAGCTCTTCGCTCTCGTGATGAATGTAATCTGACTCCTGCTGCATTTGTGCCGTGACTTTCGTTCTGCTCACTCACACTTTATTAAACAGACACGTTCAGTTTTTAATTGTAGTGTCTGTTCTCTAACTGAACTAAATTATTTTATTATTATGAAAATTAGGGGTGTGACGAGACACTTAACTCACAAGACAAGATTTTTACCTAGTATTTTTAAGAAATCCTCGATGAAATATATGACTGGAACATTTTTTGCAGGTGCATTTGAAATGTTTTAATTCATCATCTTGTAATGAATGTCATTTCAGTTCTACTTTCAGAGTATGAATTGTCATATGCAGTAAAAGACAACAAGCACTTCAAAGGTTTTGCCAAAAACTGACTGGCTTCTTTCCTGTATGATTGTCTCTTCAGACCTTAGAACTGCACAGGAGCTCTTTTCAGCTGAACTCCTTCTCACAAATTGATCATAGATATTAAGTGCAAACAATAACCATAATCAAAGTACTCAATATACAAAGGTTACAACTAGACAGCTTTCATATTGAGATAAATTCGCATGCCTCAGGGAATCGTTTTCAAACAGCGGTAACGTATTGAAATTGCGTTTGCATGCGCGCCGTTTACTTTCACTTTCAATTTCGCGATTGTGTGTGCTCTGTCTGTGAATAGCGGTGGTGTTGAACGCGCATTTTAAAATATAAGACATTTGTATGACTTTTCTGTTTGCGGAACGAATCCTCCGCCACGGTCCAGTCCATTAATATATAACACACACTCGTAACACACGCTCAATGCGAGCGCTTCACTAACATGTAACACACACTCATAACACGCTCAGTGTCTTCTCGTCAGGTGATCAGCGCTGTGCAATATGGTCAACTCGAACAGCTCGTTCTGGATGAGCTGATGGAATTGAAGTGACAGTTACACACCTGAATTAAACTGTTTTTATTTCTATAAAAAGCAAAACTTGAGTGGAGGTGTAATGTAAACGTAGCGTTGGCATATTCTATCCTAACTTCACCCTCACATTCCGTCATGACCAGATCATGACAATATGGCGAGACAGCTTTTCACCTCGACGAGAAATCTCGTCAGAGTTTAGTCTCGCGAGATCTCGTGGCACGCCTAATGAAAATAGGCTTGTTTGAGATGTCCCTCGCCTCACCTGAAATTCAGCCGAGACTAGGCGGCTGCAGTGAGGGGAGGAGTAAAAAAAAGTGCAGGCAAGACGGACAGTTTTCTCTTCTCGTAGTGGATCAGACACCTGCGAGATCAAAGACGGATATCGCGGGATTCACACTCTTGCGCTTTGTTGCTGATAAACTCGATGTAATTTAAGTTCTGTTACTTTTATATTAAAATAAATATCATGAACAAGGCATCCAAAGGCCTTTGTTATTTATTTCCATTCGAAAGACGTGTTTATCAATCATTTTTACTTTAATTACATACATGTTTTAATAAATATGACAATCACATAACCCACAGAGAGATTGCACTGTCCAAGAGTTTGGGAATATTCACACATAATTTAAACACATAAAAACATGATATCAGAGTTTTAAAATAAAACATTTAAAAAAGAACCATGCTTCATGGTTGTTTAAACCAATAAGGATTAAGCTGTGTCGTCAGTAAGTCGTTTCCCATCATGCTTTTGCTCAACGCAGTCGGTGGAGAGCAACTGCGCCTGACTGCAGAATCCGACACGTCTGCCTCGCCCTCGCAAGAGTTTTTTGACACACGTCAGCATGACATCAGAGCAAGTCGGACCACGTTCGGACACATTTCTCGCGGTGATCGGTTCTGTGCAGATTTTGCTCATCTCAAACGAGCCTAATGAAAACAACATTAGGGGCGGTGCCGCAGTGGGCAAGTGATCCAGTGAACTAGTAGCCGTGGCTTTGGGAGGCGTAGGGCAGCGAAGCAAGTGCATTCTGGGAGTTGTTGTCTTTCATCCACATGAGACAAAAATACATTTTCTGGCTTTTCTTAAAAAAGTAATTTCACATTTCTACTACATAAATGGCCCAATTTAAATACACATTCACAGTTTTTTATAAATTTTACTGGTAGTCCACTGTATGAAGAATGAATATGTAAGTTTACTTTATTTTGCTATCCTCACTTACATAAATGAACTATAGTGTCTTGCACCCGCTAGTAAAAAATTTTTTTAATATTTGAATATTTTTTGGTTTGACTGTGTGTGTGTGTGTATATATATATGTGTATGTGTATGTGTGTGTGTGTGTGTGTGTGTGTGTGTATGAAGAGTTCAGATGCAAAAGCCTAGTGAATGGAGTGAATGCTCTCCGCATATAGTATACGTTCATAACATGCTTTCACTTCAAACCCAGTAAATCCCAGCCTCAGCCCCGTTCAGAAGTACCAGTACTTAGGTAGAAACCTATACATAAGAGCCCAACAAAAATGCTTATTTTAAAGAAAACCGTCAGACGGACTTAGAGGCTTTTGCATCTGAAGCCTTCATATATACAAGTCTCTGATGCTCACAAAGGCTGCATTTATTTGATAAAAAATACAGTAAAAGCAGTAATATTGTGAAATGATTACAATTTTAAAATAACTGTTTTCTATTTTAATATATTTAAAAATGTAATTTATTCATGCAATGCAAAACAGAATTTTCAGCAGCCTTTACTCCAGTCTTCAGTGTCACATGATCCTCAGAAATAATGCTGATTTAGTGCTGAAGAATATTTTTTTATTCATCATTAATGTTGAAAATAATGCTGCTTAATATTTTTGTGAAAACTGTGGTATTGTTTCAGGATTCTTTGATTAATATAAAAAAAACGAGCTAATGCCATTTGTTTCAATTTATTTTTTTAATTTAGTGTGTCCTTGCAAAAGAAAAGTATTAATAAAAAATAAAAAAACACCAAAACACTTAGCTCTAACTTTTGAATGATAGTGTATACATTTCATCCTGTTTAGTTAAAAACACACTATTCACTATATTAACTGTGACTGTAATTTTTTTTTTTTTTTTTTGTAGGAAGCTCCAAGTATGTCAAACTCTATTAAGAAAGCCGATGCAGTGTGAGTGCGTGTGTGCGTGCATGTGTATGTATGTCGATGTGTACATTGAGCATATTGTGTTCTGTGTTTTTGCTTTTGAGTGCTTCTACACTCAAGTTCAATAGGTGTGTTTGTATTTGAGCATCAGTGATCTGATTGTTCTTTGAAGGTTACATGGAGGACACATGGAGTTGTTATGAAGCAGAAATTATTTCACATTGTATTATGATTGGACTGCCTGGGGCGTGATAATGTTGGATGTGAGATAACATAAAGATATTAGCATGACCACAACAAAACCAGCTATGTCAGCACCTACATTTTTAAAAGTGCTCCTTTTCATATACTCTACTTCATTTATTTAAAATATGATATTGAAAGTAATTGTGCAAAACGTACAGTAAATTATAGGGAATTTGAAACACATAGAAAACTTTAACGTACATCTTCCAACCCAATTTACTGCTGTAACTGTATGTATTTCAATGAAGAAGGAAAGTCGTATGAAGACGAAGAACAAGTCATTTTGATAAACATTTCCAAAGTTATCTATCTATAAGCATTTGTTTTTAACATGCACTGATGAATCACTCACAGTAAAACCAGGGATATGGCATACAGTACTGAAACTGTTGACTTTAGAATGACTTGTCACAGATTAAAAAGTGGAAATTGTAACATGCAAATACACAAGCTCTGTGAGTAGGCAGAGCCTCCTAAAATAAGACTCACAAAGTGACGTATATTCTTTGCATGCTCGCATACACACACACACACACTCGATCACACACAGAAACATGCACTCTGCCCTCAGGAACAGCTTGAGGGCCAAATTACAATTCCAAAGATTTGACTGTTAAATGACTTCGAATTGAGCAGTGCTACAGGCATGGATATTAATGCTTCTGTGCGATATGGAGCGCTGAAACTAATTGCACATGAATGCAGGCCTTAACCAGATTAACCGCGGCTTGTTCAAGCATGTGAATTGTCTTTTTGTTCATTTTGTTCCCCCGTGTTTGAGCGTTGTGATGCATCAAAGTCTTACTGAGGTTATCAGTGGATCCATCGTGCTCTTTTACCCCAGCATGGCGACATTTCTACCCCGTTGGGTACTCCTATTGTCATCTGTTTTTTGGAAAGCGCTCATGTGAAAACATTTGCTGAATGCTTGACAATAAACATTGCTTCTGTAATCTCTGCATGTTTGCTGTTGAATTCATTGTTTGTGCTATACGGCATTTTAAACGAATTCCTTTTATGGTCTACAAGCAATGTTCATATATATATATATATATATATATATATATATACATTGCTTGAAGACTACTGAAATGTTTGGCTCAGAATATTGGGAATATGAGTTAAATCTAGATGTCCTAATACAAACCTGATTCCAAAAAAGTTGGCACACTGTACAAATCGTGAATAAAAAAGGAATGCAATAATTTACAAATCTCATAAACTTATATTTTATTCACGATAGAATATAGATAACATATCAAATGTTGAAAGTGAGCCATTTTGAAATGTCGTGCCAAATATTGGCTCATTTTGGATTTCATGAGAGCTACACATTCCAAAAAATTTGGGACAGGTAGCAATAAGAGGCCGGAAAAGTTAAATACGCATATAAGGAACAGCTGGAGGACCAATTTGCAACTTATTAGGTCAATTGGCAACATGATTGGGTATAAAAAGAGCCTCTCAGAGTGGCAGTGTCTCTCAGAAGTCAAGATGGGCAGAGGATCACCAATTCCCCCAATGCTGCGGCCAAAAATATTGGAGCAATATCAGAAAGGAGTTTCTCAGAGAAAAACTGCAAAGAGTTTGAAGTTATCATCATCTACAGTGCATAATATCATCCAAAGATTCAGAGAATCTGGAACAATCTCTGTGCGTAAGGGTCAAGGCCGGAAAACCATACTGGATGCCTGTGATCTTCGGGGCCTTAGACGGCACTGCATCACATACAGGAATGCTACTGTAATGGAAATCACAACATGGGCTCAGGAATACTTCCAGAAAACATTGTCGGTGAACACAATCCACCGTGCCATTCGCCATTGCCAGCTAAAACTCTATAGGTCAAAAAAGAAGCCATATCTAAACATGATCCAGAAGCGCAGGCGTTTTCTCTGGGCCAAGGCTCATTTAAAATGGACTGTGGCAAAGTGGAAAACTGTTCTGTAGTCAGACCAATCAAAATTTGAAGTTCTTTTTGGAAAACTGGGACACCATGTCATCCGGACTAAAGAGGACAAGAACAACCCAAGTTGTTATCAGTGCTCAGTTCTGAAGCCTGCATCTCTGATGGTATGGGGTTGCATGAGTGCGTGTGGCATGGGCAGCTTACACATCTGGAAAGGCACCATCAATGCTGAAAGGTATATCCAAGTTCTAGAACAACATATGCTCCCATCCAGACGTCGTCTCTTTCAGGGAAGACCTTGCATTTTCCAACATGACAATGTCAGACCACATACTGCATCAATTACAACATCATGGCTGCGTAGAAGAAGGATCCGGGTACTGAAATGGCCAGCCTGCAGTCCAGATCTTTCACCCATAGAAAACATTTGGAGCATCATAAAGAGGAAGATGCGACAAAGAAGACCTTAGACAGTTGAGCAACTAGAAGCCTGTATTAGACAAGAATGGGACAACATTCCTATTCCTAAACTTGAGCAAATTGGCTCCTCAGTCCCCAGACGTTTGCAGACTGTTATAAAAAGAAGAGGGGATGCCACACAGTGGGAAACATGGCCCTCAGCCCAACTTTTTAGAGATGTGTTGATGCCATGAAATTTATGTCATCTATGTTGTATTCTGAATTAAATATTGAAATTTGAAACTTCCACATCATTGCATTCTGTTTTTATTCACAATTTGTACAGTGTCCCAACTTTTTTGGAATCGGGTTTGGAATAATAGTTCTTGTTATTGTTAACAATTAATATTTAGCTTGTTAACAAAATATTAACAAAATATGTTTGTTATTGTCAATAACAATTTTAATATAATAATAAGAAATAGTTTGTTTGTATATTAGCATTAATAGTATAACAACAATAGTTGTTGCTATCAATAGTTGCTATTAATTCATAAAATAATAATAATAGCAATAATAGTTGTTTTTTTTGTGGTTGTCGTTTTTTTGTCATCAATTACTTGTACTATTTTTTATTTATTAATAATAATAGTTATGTTAAATTATATTAAATAATAATCTGTATCAATTATTTGTACTATTTGTATTATTATTTTTATTTATTATTATTATTATTATTATATTGGTCATAAGAAAAACATTAAATATTTATAACCAATTGAAGGGAGAACAGCATTGTGCTGTAACGGTGTGTAGCACAGGAACAAACTGAAGAATCAGAAGATCTCAATTGAACATACATTTTAATGCAAACTCTCAGGAACACAGAAGAACTACACAGAAAACTCACTCAACCATAACTGTTACCGGACAAAGAATGAATGAACAGGGAGGAACTTAAATAGCAAACTGAACAGAACTTAACTAACGAGAGTAATCTAGGAAACAGACAAGTGGCGGGAAACAAAGACAAAGGAACACGTGTCAGAATCAAAACAACTGAAAGCTGAACTAATCAGACAGACATGTGACATGTACATTTTTACAGAGTAAAATATGAGTTTGTTCCCTTATGCATATAAAGATGTACAATCAGAGGTGGGTAGTAATGAAGTACTTTTACTTCGTTACATTTACTTGAGTATTTTTTGGAAAAATTTTACTTTTAAGAGTAGATTTAAATGTGGTTACTTTAACTCAAATACATTTCTAATGAAAAAACTGTACTCTTACTTCGTTACACTGGGCGACGTTCCTCTCATTACTTTAGTTTAATGCAATACTTAAGAAATGCGTATTGTTATTCCAAGCAAATAATCTCTTTTTTTCTGGGGCATGAGCGATTGCCTGTTCACAAATGAATCATACTTTTGAGTCGATTCTGTTCAAAGACTTGATCAAACAAGTTGGGAAAACTGTCTGAATTGTTTCACGAATCGGTTTGAATGAGTTGTTCAGTTCCCTGCGCGCACTGAATCATTTGAAGCGGTTTCTCACTCGGAGTCGTAACAGGAAATGGACCCAGGTACGTGGCCCTAACGTTACAGTCAATTAAAAGCAAATCTTCAAAGGCATCCTATTGTTTGCCAGCGATGAACATCTTTATTGGTTGCTGTTTGTCAACGAGCTACCTTCGATTTCAATTCATTCAGGTAATACATTTTACAACCAAACATATTATCATTCCACGATACCACTACCACAAAGTGTGACATTACCAGTTATATTTGGACATATACCTCAATTTAGATGAATTAGATGAATGAACCCCCGCCTTCCTGTGGTAATTTGTGAGTATTAGTGTCTTTGCTTAGACACAGTTAAAGGGATAATTCACCCAAAAATGAAAATTACCCTATAATTTACTCTTCTTTTAGACGAATACAATCAGAGTTATATTAAAATATGTCCTGGCTAATCCAAGAATTATATTGGCATCCCAAGATTTTAAGGCCAAAAAAAGTGCTTCCATCCATTATAAAAGTACTCCACAAGGCTCTGGGGTTTAATAAAGGCCTTCTGAAACAAATTGATGAGTTTTTGTAAGAAAAATATCCATATTTAACACGTTATAAAATAAAATATCTAGCTTCCAGTGGACCGCCTTCCATATTCAACTTACAAAGAAATAATACTGTTCAAATAACACAAATTAGAGTCGGAACAACGATGTTCTTCTTTTGGTTTACGTCACACTATGAATTACTAAACCCTGTGAACACCGGTCTAACTAACCCAGAGTTAATCTCTAGAGTGGCCAAACAGTGCTTATTCCTGAGTTTACATACAACCCAAAACACTACAGATCCCTTTACGTGCCTTTGAACACGAAACTCTGCAGGTTCACTTTAACTTTAGACAATGTCTAATAATCCAAAATGTTAATATTATATAAAGCAAAGAATATGAAATGATTTTTGCGCTACAGATGCCAGAAATAATGCTTGTCTCTTCTGCGTTTTGATAATATTAACAATTTAAATTCAATATCTATCTAAATATTAACATGTTATTGTATTGTTGTTATATAGACTATATATGATACAAAGTAACTAGTAACTAGCTACTTGAGTAGTTTTTTTTTTTATTGGATACTTTTTACTCTTACTCAAGTAACTATTCTGATTAGTACTTTTACTTTGAGTAAATATTTCTATAAGTACTTGTACTTTTACTTGAGTACAGTTTTTGGATACTCTACCCACTTCTGTGTACATGCATTATCCAGAGATCATACCTTTGTCAAGAGCATGGTGGGTGAGAGAGCTCTACCTCTGAACCAGCCCCACGCTCTATATTAATAATGTTGAAAGTGATCGACAGCAAGGGACAGACAAAGCATGAAATGTTCTAGTCTTTCACTCATTCACTTTCTCCTAGTCCTTTTCTGTCTCTCTTGCAGTGCCCTGTGGCTCTAAGCTTCCCTCTGTTTCCCTGTTTGAGTGCTGAGCATCATGCTTCTCTTTCTCACACTATGTTTCCACTTATTCTCCCGCCAAGTGGTGACAGCTGCTGTGGAAACGGCTGCCGTGGTAACCTCCCCCATGCCAGGAAGACACAATTAGGAGAGCTAATGACTGAGCCCCTGTGATCTGAGACACTTCCGCTCTCTCGTGCACCTCTTCTTCCTTCATTCACCCGCTAGCAAAACAGAGAGAGAGAACAAGTTTCATATAGGGACAGAGAAAGTAAAAGAGAGTGTTTTTTTTTTATAGTTCCTAGGAAGCTAGACTTCTCCCAGAAATGTTTAGATATGCCAGCGCAGTTGCTAGTCTATCTTTGGTTTTATTGTTTATATACATAAATGTCATAGCCTGGATGCCAGCCGAACTTAGCCCCACCCACAACATTTGAGGTCGGGAAGTTCGGTCTGGACTTGATCCGCTGTGGAGCAACTCGAACCAGAGCTTTAAAGTACCAAAGTACTTTATACCACTTCTTTATTCTTATTTATTTTTTTTTACTTTTTTTCTTCTACTTGACTTGATTATTTATAATTTACAGATATATATATATATATATATATATATATATATATATATATATATATATATATATATATATATATATATATAGATAGATAGTACTTTTTTATCCTATTTCTATTATAATTTCCTCCTTGTGTTTTTAACTGTGAATTTGCACTGTCAATGGAGCGGACCTGTTTACATTTCACTGCCGGTTGTATATTCTGTATATAACTGTGTATGTGACAAATAAAACTCTTGAATCTTGAATCTTGAGCTGTTCGGACCAATCACATTATCAGGGTGGCTTTATACGACGATAGACAGATGATCAGTAGTAATGTAATCATCCACGTCACCAAAGAGCGCTTGGGTTGAATTTGTTTACTAAACTGAGAACTTGTACGTAAATGTATTCACCTTTACTATTTCTCTCAAAAATGATAATTTTGGTCGATGCGTCGCTCAACATACGTCACTTACTCCGTTGCTCTGATTGGTTGTAGGTCTATCCAATTTAGTGCAGAGGCATTTTCTTTCCTGATTCA
Organism: Paracanthobrama guichenoti; assembly: GCA_018749465.1. Classification (NCBI taxonomy): domain Eukaryota; kingdom Metazoa; phylum Chordata; class Actinopteri; order Cypriniformes; family Gobionidae; genus Paracanthobrama; species Paracanthobrama guichenoti. The sequence goes on from CM031955.1 coordinate 1,944,569, forward strand.
TTTGAAACATGCCTCATAATCACAGCCAGTGAACTAGAATCTGAGTATGACAATGTCAGGCTATTCACAAGTTCACACTTACATATAATTTATGGAGAGTAGATTTAAATGCGTATTTGGCGCGCTGTCCGAGGGGAGGGCTTCGAGCTTGAAATCTTATTGCTGATTAGCTGAGTGCTCTCCACTTGTGTCAATTATCTGAACATGCTCCTTCCGAACCTTGTTAATAAAATATCATTGAATGTCATGTATATAAGATGCATATCTGTGCACATTTGGACTGCACAATTTGATCAAAAATCATATTGTGAATGTTTTGAAAAAATATTGTTATTTGTGACTTCACTCCACTTTTTACCCTTTTATTTGGAAACCAGATATAATAATCACACAAGGCCATATTGTGAAGCCTTATTGTTTCTTTGTGTGGGTTTAAGTGTGTAATTACACTCTAAATTGTGTATATGATTTGCTGTACAGTGTGACTACAGTGATGCAGATGATCTGTCAAGCTTTTACAACAAAGTTCTGAACCTGGTTTTATTTTGAAACAAAGCGACTCAATGGAAATAGCTCTACTTTTACTTAAATGTACTTAAAGGGATAGTTCAACCAAAAATTAAAATTCTGTCATTTACTCACCCTCAAGTTGTCCCAAACCTGTATGCATTTCTTTCTTCTGCTGAACAAAAAAGATGTTTCAAAGAATGTCGATAACCCAACAGTTTATGGGCTCCACTGACTATTTTTTCCCATCAGTTGCCCATCAACTGTTTGCCATATTGTTGATTGTTTCCATATTACAAAGCGCATAGTTATGTAAATTTACACTGAAAATACTGTTAAACATATAGGCACATCACATAAACACTTAATTCATATTCAACGACTCTTGCTGTTTTTAACATTTAACATTTGTAAACATTATCCCAGTAATTTTAAGTTAACTTAATTTTGCCAGAACATAATTAGATGTAAACAAAACCATGCACATGTAACACTTATTTAGAGAACGTTCATAATGTCAAACACATACAAATACTATGACTAGCTGAATTGTGTTATATATCTAATGCCATGTTCACACATATATGGACTATAAACTTTCATTTGGCTTACCCACACAGAACTTGCTAACCTTTTGTAAATTTTTACCTACAGACAGTTAAACAAAGTCAGTTTTTCTAGTGCATTGTCATTGCAGATTTGGCTCTAAATCACTTGATTTGGTAAAGTGAGATGTTTTTTCCCCCCAGAACCCCTTTAGCTATTTTAGGCAGACTCCAGTTTGCTAGTTTATGAGGAGTTCCAGTTTTGTCATGTCAACTCATGAGTGTTTTGGCAGGGTAATGGGTATGATGATGTTGAAATACCAGACACACTGCACCAGCAAATAAGACATGCTGGTGCTGTACAATGTAGCGTACATGAATTAGCCGCAGCAGATATAGGTGGAGCTGGGGAAGGTGGAGGGTTTCTGAAAGTGCGCTACATTGCTACAGCAAATGCTAAGCAAGTATTTTAAATTTGAGCATGCAAGTTCATTGGCTACTGATACTGATCAGCTGTGCCCTATAGAGAAAGTGTTTGTGAGGTTGATTTAAGGACCTATTAGCCTGCGCCATCTAGAGTTCCATGACTGAACTTTGCATTTCATGCAGACCTCAGTGATGTGACCTGCAGAAGACAGGGTGTTTGGAAAGAACAACAAAAAATCGGATTTATAAAGTCAAAGCTGTGTGTAATGATAAGTAGATGAAAATAGAAGGAGGGAAAGAAAGAGAGCTTGGTGGTGAATGTGTACTGTATGTATTGATTAAGAGAGTCAGGCAGTAAATATTCAGAGGTAATGAATGCATTTATTGGCCACAAACTCACATCATCCATCATCTTATGACGCCAGCCGGATGTTCGATGACCCTTCTCATATTCACACATCTCTGTTTACGCCTTTTCCTGCTGTGTAAGACAGTCTAATTAGAGCTGCACTTCTCTGACCTGGTGGGATTCAGGTCTTGTGCTGTTAAGAATCTATTACTTTATTCACTTTTATGCTTCTGTATTTTTCTACGGTAGGTGCATAAATGCAGAGGTGGTTCCCTGTTCTTGCATGTGACAGTTTAACTTTTATTTGCTCCTTAAGGTGTTATAAATCATTTTTTCCTGTAATAAGTGATGCGTTTTTATGTTTGAAAAAGAAACATTTCAAACCTGTCCTGTCCCCTGTTTCCAACTACACTAGTTATGGACACGATGAATCAGGTCCAATGGCCCCATTTTGTCATAACGGCGCACTGTTAAATTAACCAGTCCTTCAGGGTATGGAAAGCCAGAGATTGAACACATTATCGTCACACACTTTTGAGAGTTCACAGAGTTGAGATGCAAAGCTGCTTTTCATTAGTCACACCACAGAGTTTCTTATAGACAAATTGAGCAGTTAATCAGAGAAACAGTCTGCAGCCAAAAATGCAATTGTCCATGATTTAAAAGGTTTGATTGCTTCAAAATGAAGCTACTGCCAAGTAGTTTGACGAGCCTCTCAACCTTTTGGCAGGTTGCTGCACTGTAAATGTTATTTTATTTCTTTTCTTTTTTAAATATTATTATGTTATTTTCATTTTTATTATATATATATACCATTCATGAGTAAGTTCAAGAGGTCTTTTCAAGAACATAAAAAAAAAAAATCCACAAACATAAACATTTGAACGAGAATGAGATTTATTTATTTACAATATATACAATATATGGATATCATCTTTGTTTGCCTAGCACTCCTCACTGTCATTAAAAATCTACAATAAATATCTAAATTAATATAATTTTTTGCTTAACTTCTGGATAATGAATGTAATTTGAGTGCTTATAAATATAAACTTAAATTAGTTTAAATTAGCATAAATATGTGCGCACCATATGCACACTTTAGGGCCAGATTTACAAACCCGGTTTCAAAAACATTGGGACACTGTATAAATTGTGAATAAAAAAGGAATGCAATAATTTACAAATCTCATAAACTTATATGTTATTCACAATAGAATATAGATAACATATCAAATGTTGAAAGTGAGACATTTTGAAATGTCATGCCAAATATTGGCTCATTTTGGATTTCATGAGAGCTATACATTCCAAAAGTTGGGACAGGTAGCAATAAGAGGCCGGAAAAGTTAAATGTACATATAAGGAACAGCTGGAGGACGTCTGGGGACTGAGGAGACAAGTTGCTCAAGTTTAGGAATAGGAATGTTGTCCCATTCTTGTCTAATACAGGCTTCTAGTTGCTCAACTGTCTTAGGTCTTCTTTGTCGCATCTTCCTCTTTATGATGTGCCAAATGTTTTCTATGGGTGAAAGATCTGGACTGCAGGCTGGCCATTTCAGTACCCGGATCCTTCTTCTACGCAGCCATGATGTTGTAATTGATGCAGTATGTGGTCTGGCATTGTCATGTTGGAAAATGCAAGGTCTTCCCTGAAAGAGACGACGTCTGGATGGGAGCATATGTTGTTCTAGAACTTGGATATACCTTTCAGCATTGATGGTGCCTTTCCAGATGTGTAAGCTGCCCATGCCACACGCACTCATGCAACCCCATACCATCAGAGATGCAGGCTTCTGAACTGGCGCTGATAACAACTTTGGGTTGTCCTTGTCCTCTTTAGTCTGGATGACATGGCGTCCCAGTTTTCCAAAAAGAACTTCAAATTTTGATTGGTCTGACCACAGAACAGTTTTCCACTTTGCCACAGTCCATTTTAAATGAGCCTTGGCCCAGAGAAAACACCTGTGCTTCTGGATCATGTTTAGATATGGCTTCTTTTTGACCTATAGAGTTTTAGCCGGCAACGGCGAATGGCACGGTGGATTGTGTTCACTGACAATGTTTTCTGTAAGTATTCCTGAGCCCATGTTGTGATTTCCATCACAGTAGCATTCCTGTATGTGATGCAGTGCATCACCCTGATCCACACTTTTTTTTTTTTTGTCTTTAGTAAATCCTGACTAGTTTTTTTACGGTAAAAGAGGGTTTGCGCTGGTGCAAGCTGTTAGTAAATCTGGCCCATAGACTCAATTACTGGAGTATAAACAGTAATGAAGTATACAGGATTCTTTTAAACTCAATTTTTAGATTAAACGGCAAGTTCACCAAAAAATGAAAATTGTCATTATTTAATCACCCTCATCTCGTTCCAAACCCGTCATTTATTTATGTTTGTTTTTTTGTGCACAAAAAGTATTCTCGTCACTTTATAACATTAAAGTTGAACCACTGGAGTCACATGGACTATTTTAACGATGGTTTTAATATCTTTCTGTGCCTTGAAAGTTGCAGTAACGTTACTGTCTATGTAGAGGTCAGAGAGCTCTCAGATTTCATCAAAAATATCTTCATTTGTGTTCCTAAGATGAACAAAAGTCTTACGGGTTTGGAACGACATGAGGGTGAGGAATTAATGACTGAATTTCCATTTTTGGGTGAACTAACCCTTTAAATATCCCACTCATTAAAAGAGTTAAGCACTCAATTTAGGTAAAATCATTTTCCAGAAGTTAAACAAAAATTGTGAATTTAGATATTTGTAGTGGGTGCGCTGCTTTTGAATGCTTTTCCTTTTTTACATGAGGTTTATACATGAGGCTGATTTACTGAATAGAAAGTGACTGAATAGTCATGGGCAGTGTGAATACTGTAAGCTGTTAATATGGGTAGCAAAATAAATATGCACCACTTATGCACCATGTACATGTGCAGTGTGAAACAAGCATTGCATTTGCTTGAAAACATCATTCTACCAGTATAAAAGGCAATAAATGTTGAATCACAGCTTGGATCGACACAGCTTGACTGGTTGGTTTATGTCTATGTCTGTAATGGAAGCAACATTCTTTTTCCTATTAGTATGGGTGAATTACACACAGCTCTTTCTGCTAATAGAAATGTATATTTACCCCTTCCGTACAGTCATCCACTTAATGAATTAATCCTGCTGTGTAAACCACTTAGGTCTGCTTCTTGTCATTTTTTTTTTCTTTTCTTTTTACTTAGCATGTTTTCAATTTGATCGTTTATTAAAACTGTCCTGTGGTGGTGACTTGGTTGCTCACAAATTCTGCCCATCCCCTTCCCCAGTGTACCGTCTAGTCCAGAACACTGTGAGAGCAACACACACAATAATCTGGAAAAGACACACAATGATCTCTAGTCCTCAGTGATAATGAAGCACTTGTCTTAATGACCCTCGGTTATGCAGAGTGACTTTCTTGTTTCGTAAACATGTTGTTAAACATGTTGTTTTCCCGCTTCAGGGGTGAGAACTCTCCCACAAATGGGAATAGGTGAATTGAAGAATATTAACTTGAGAGAGTGTGTGTGTGTGTGTGTGTGTGTGTGTGTGTGTGTGTGTGTGTGTGTGTGTGTGTGTGTGTGTGTGTGTGTGTGTGTGTGTGTGTGTGTGTGTGTGTGTGTGTTTAACACTTTGTGATTGAATAGTCTCTCATTCTTCTGTTATATGAATGCTGTTTGTTAAATTATCTCTGTGACTATTTATGAAAACAATAAAACGCACTGCTTTCTGTTGTTTTTGTAATTATGGCTGGACTAATGAAGCAAATAGATTAGCTTTTTTATTTCTTTATTAGGAGCAAGGCTGTCTTTTAGAGACTTTTGTTTGGAAGCTTTTATTTTTCTCCTCTATCAATTTTCTTTTAGCGTGCTGAATGAAAGAATTATGCTTTTTAAGGCAAAGTGTAGCACCAAACCTTTTATACACACACACACACACACACACACACAAATGGACAGCTTTTGTCAAAGAACATAACAGCATAAAGTTATAATGGCTTAGGCTAGTGCTATTTGTGCAACATAAATGTTGCCCTCCACTAGTGTTTCTCTAGACTTTAGTATTACAAGGCACTGTTGTCAAATGTTATTTTTGACCTTTTCTTTTCTACACACGCAAAGTCATTTACAGTGATTTTACGCAGCATGGTTTCGCACTCGTCTCATATTATCAAGCTATACTTAAACTTTGTACTAAAGCACAAGAGTAAACCGTGTTCCTGCATTAAAAAAAATGCTGGGTTAAAAACAACCCAAGTTGGGTTGAAAATGTACTAATCCCGGCGATTGGGTTGTTTTAACCCAGCATTTTTTTTAGAGTGTGAGATCAAGAGGTATGTCAAGTTCAAACCAGGTCAATGTAAATTGGTCTTTTAATCTTGAGAGCCATGTCCCATAAAATAAAATAAAAAAGCTATGCCTTTTTTATGCAATAGTTTATACAGAATATTACATAATTGAATATAGTGTAAATTCCATATTAGACAGTATTTCCAATTAAAATAATTCCAAACAGAAGGCCGAATAACCTTTGAAGGTCTCCGAGCAAGAGTAGTAGTGTTTCTGAATGAATCAGTTTTATCAATTCGTCGGTTAAAAGAAGGATTCTACAGCTCACTCATAAAAACAGCCACTTGTTTTTTTTTACTGACTGAATCAGTGTTTTTGAATGAATCAGTTGAATCAATTATTTATTGAATCAGTCATAAAGACAACTACTCCCTGAACATTCCTGAATCAGTCAGTGTGTTTGAATAATTCATTGTTTAAATGACTTACTTATAAAGGCAGTCAATTGTTTTCTAAATAAATCAGTGTTTTTGAACAAATGCAAGATTCAGCGAGTCATACCCACCTACTGATGTAAAGGTTGCCAGAAACCAGCAGAAAGGATCAATAAAAAGTCTAAAAGTTGTAAGCTGGTATTCACTATAAATCTCTCAAATCTCATTCACACTGTTCACTCAAACCTGGTGATTCAGGACATAAACAGTGAAGTGAACTTTATGCAGTTTTTTTACCTTCTAGTTTTATTGTAATGAGTGTGCTGCAACTGTAAGTTTTTGGAAAAATTTGTGAAAGTATCATGATTTGAACAAACAGACGAATTTTCCACAGATGAAAAAATGTTGAGAGAGATAAAAATACAAGTTTGGAGTGACAGGGTTTTCATTTTCGGTGAAGTATTCTTTAAAGATCTATTCAGTCATGACCAATGAGTAGAGAGTCTCTCATTGTGATGAGAGCGTTTGTATATGCACAGAGCGTAAGTGCGAATTTTGAAAGCATAAGAAGAAGCACATGCTCAACCCTCTCACTCTTTCTCTCTAATTATGCTTTTAAGTGCTAAATGAGCCCCGGGAGACCTTCCACCCCACCAAGCTCACAAGTCTCCACCTCCTTTATTTTACAAATCAATCAGTGTGTCACCGATGCGCCATACAGTGTGATGAGATGGCCTCTCTCTGCCATCCCTATGATGAGCTCAAATAGATCTCCCACTCACAAGCTCCCTATAGTTCACTTACCACAATGACCTTGTGGAAATGAAACAAGCAATCAGCCGATTTTAATTTGAGGAAGGGCCTGATGAACCCACCTGAGGAGATAGACAGGGTCAGTAATCTAACTAACATAGAGTGGGCAAGATTTTCTTCTCAAATGGTTGTTTGGATATTTGTTATGATAATTATGGCCCATCATGCCTCTAGTCTGCTGGGAGATGGTGGGAGGTGACCGGGGCCTGGTTCAGCTATTTCAGTCTAGTTTTTGACCTCTGAGAAGATCAACAAGTGATTTCATGAGGCAGAAGTCAGACTGGCTGTTTAAATGGTCATCAGTTGATGCCCTGAGAGAGTTTCAGGCCAGATGATGGAACAGACACATGGCTTTGGGCCTGTGCTGCATTGCCATACAAAATGTTACATTCATTGATCTTGTACATCTGTTTTTATGCCTTGCAAACTTCAACTTTTGTTTCTTCTATTGTATGTTTTAGGGGGCTATAGCAAGAGTTTTCGTGTGTTAATTGCTTTTTTTATGTGTGAACTGCTTATAAGGAAACAAACGAGACCTTCCCAGACTTCCTAGGTTGTCTATAAAGCCTGTGGACTGATGTGGATTTTATGTGAAGGACTCGAGTCTCAAAATCCAATGTGTTCAGGATAAAGGCCTGTACACACCGGGATGAATATCCCGCACGCTTATCGCCAGCGTGTTTTTCGAGACGTTTTTTGGCGCATCTTGAGTGTTCACACCCAAGCGATTTTGCAAATAATGTGCAAAACAGTAGATGGCGCTCCCGGTACACAAGGTGGTGCTGCGGCACTTTACGCTTCTGACACTCGCTTGTCACACAGAAGAAGAAGAGAGACCGTATTTACGTGCTTGCCAAAACCATTCACACACTTTTTGCTAACTGGCAAGCAGCATTAGCAGCTCATCTTCTTCTTTGTCTACTTACCACTTCTTTGTCTTATCAATGTGTGCTTAGCAAGACCGTTTTGTGCTTGAGCGCCACCAAGTCGTGTTTTACTGTAACTTCAGCAGCTCCAGGCAGGTGAACAAAAGCGCCAATCTCATTGGTCGGCCATTTTTTAACTTGCCGCATCAAAATAAAAAAAACGAACCCAAGGCGCCTGGCGTTTTACGCGTCGGTGTGCACACCCACATTGACACCCTTTGTTTAGTCACGAGGCGTTAAACGTCGGCGATAAATGCACGCGAAAATCGTCCCGGTGTGAACAGGCCTTAATGCCGAAAAAGCTGTTCTATATTGAAATGTCAATTTATCATGCTATCAATCTATAGTCTTACAAAGCCCAATATGTAAATAATCTATAGTCTCAAATATACTTTATAATCAAACTATCATAATCTTTTGACATGTTGCCGGTAAATTGCAGAGCTGTGCAAACATGTCCACATCTCTATGATCAGATTCTTTAACTGCTATTTTTTCACCACTGTCATTTTTATTGTTTTTATTGTGTTACTGAGAGAAAAGCATGCAGGATGTTCGTTAACAGTATTTTAACATCACCCATTGGAAAAGTGGTTATATAAATGAACATCAAACAGTAACAATATAGACAAATCTTATGATAATATTCGTGTTATTTAATTTGAAAAAGCAGTCAATTAATCTAAAGGTGAGCTGTGGTGTCAAGAGGCTTGCTTGCTGTCCATTTTCAAGAAAAACACTTTTCCATGTCCTTTTGTGTTTCTTCCCCCCCCGCCTACCATTCTAAGTATTTCTTACCATATGCATATAATATCCAAATTTACCAAGTTAACTTGGAAGTTGAAGTTGAAGTTGAAGTTTATTTGTCATTACACATGTACAAGTACAGTATAACGAAATGAAGTTTGGAGCAAGCCTCCGGGCCGCAGCCGATTATTCAGGCGCCGCCCTACGCTCTCCAGAAATACAAGAATGCAATTTAGCAAGCATTACATAGCAAACACAACAAAACATAAACATAAACATAAACATGACACAGTACACGTGGTCACGTGATGGGATTTTTTGTATGGAGTGGGAGAGGAGATAGATAAACAGGCAGACGGTTGGAGGGGGGGGTGGGATCGGGTAGGTTGTGTATGGTGCGAGTGAGTCTGAGATTGTGTTGTGTGAGAATGTTAGCCATAACTTCAGATGTTTTCGAGTTCAGTTCTATGGTTTGTCCTTGAAGGGAGATAAGGCAGTGCACAGGGGAAGATAGCAGACCAAGCTGTCAGGCTGAAATCCCAACCGAGAGATAGGGACCAAGTGAGGTTCGTTGGGCTAGTTGATTAGGTCAGGCAAATACAATTTATTATTTTTAATCCATTTGATGATCTTCGTAATTTGTCCGGATCATAATCAATCAATCAGATCTGGTCCTCAGCATTCGCGTCCGGTCTGTGCAGTTTCCCTAGACATTACGCCCAGCCTCATGGCCAGACCGGTTACAGTCCGTAAAAGTTCACCGATCTGACCCCCGATGGAGCCCACTCTCCCCTGCGGAGTCCGGACTGCGTTGTTACGGTTCAGTTCCTCAATTCCTATCACTTTCTGATCTAATTCCTTCAGACGGTCACACACAACCCCGAAGCATTCTTTAATTTCCACAGACAGCGGCTGGGTGAATTTGCTTGCAGCTGTCTTACCAATCTTCCGATAGGTCAGGGCAATCCCAAAGCCAAAGAATAGGAACCCCGCCATCAATAATCCAATCATGTATAAATCTTCCGCATCCTCCACGGACAGAGCCTCCAGGCACAGGACTTGCCAGTTGTTCCATGCGTCCCTCACGTACCCTGCGGCAAAGGTCCCGTCCGGGCAGGTGGGTTCTCCCGGGGCACCCTTCCTTAGTGAGAAAATCTTGTCGATTGCGCTGATTGACCAGTTAATCAATTCCATTTCAGTATTTTCAAGAGTCCAGCAAAGCAGCAGTCAGAGAGAAAGAGAAGAGACGAAACACTAGACAAAACAAAACAGCGCGAGAGCCAGCAGGGAACAGAGATAAAACACGTCTGCACGGATAGAAGGACAGAAAGGAATGGAAAAGGATTGGACGGACACATTTTATGACCCTGTCTGACTCACAGATTGGCTTGAGTCGGGGTGCGTTATTATATCGCCTTATCACAAATGATAATGTTTAAATACAATTGTTTTTTTTTACCACCGGCTCTCACTGGAAGACTACATTGCCCTTCATTGCTTGAGAACTACAGCAAACTACGGCAACTCAAATAGCTTAAAATATGGAGCATATGGTTTGTGTTGTTTCTTTATATATTTTAAAACACTGTTAATTACAGCTTCAAAATATAACAAAGACTTGAGACTTGGACCCCAAAGACTTGAGACTTGGATTTGGACCTCAAAGACTTGACTTGGACTTGGACCTCAAAGACTTGACTTGGACTTGGACCTCAAAGACTTGAGACTTGATTTGGACTTGGACCTCAAAGACTTGACCTGACTTTGACTTGGACTTAAAAGACATGAGACTTGACTTGGATCTTAAAGACTTGAGACTTGACTTGGACTTTGACATCAAAGACTTGAGACTTGACTTGGACTTAGACCTCAAAGACTTGAGACCTGACTTGGACTTGGATTTAAAAGACTTGAGACTTGACTTGGACTTGGACCTCAAAGACTTGAGACCTGACTTGGACTTGGATCTTAAAGATTTGAGACTTGACTTGGATCTTAAAGACTTGAGACTTGACTTGGACTTGGACTTGGACCTCAAAGACTTGAGACCTGACTTGGACTTGGATCTTAAAGACTTGAGACTTGACTTGGATCTTAAAGACTTGAGACTTGACTTGGACTTTGCCTTTTTTAACAACACTGGTAACGGCCAAATTTTGGCAAGAGTTTCAGTATAATTTAAAAAAAAAAACTGTCTGTAGCTCAGATATAAAGATAACTTAAACATGACCTGGTTTTAGCCAAGGATTTTCCATTTTCTTTATCAGCCCATGAATAATTACAGATAATTTATTGTCATTCACTCAGTGTTAAAACAATTTGCCATTGTAAAATGCATTAGGAAATGCATAAAGATATTGTTATCTGCACTAAGGCACTGAGAGTCTAGGCTGGTGCGTGCTAACATGTGACGTATCAATTAGCAGACCCAAACCTGCTCTAAATGGCATGCGTGCTTTGTGAGAAATGAAATCCAGCACAGTTCTTCAAGATTCAAGATTCAAGAGTTTTATTTGTCACATACACAGTTATATACAGAATATACAACCGGCAGTGAAATGTAAACAGGTCCGCTCCATGGACAGTGCAAATTCACAGTTAAAAACACAAGGAGGAAATTATATAGAAATAGGATAAAAAAAGTACTATATATATATATATATATATATATATATATATATATATATATATATATATATATATATATATATATATATATCTGTAGAATTATAAATAATCAAGTCAAGAAAAAAAAGAATAGAGTGGAATAAAATAATTGAAGTAGACTGTGCAGTGAGTAAACTGTAGACTTATAAATATGTGGTTAACAAATGTATAAAGAGTATAATGTGCAAACAGGTTTATAACAGGTTGTTACACAGTAACAACGAGAACAGAAAGTGCAGTGCAATGACAGTATGTTTATCCTGAAGTGAAGTCACGTGGTGTTAAGTGACTGAGTTCAGGAGTCTGATGGCCTGGGGGAAGAAGCTCCTCCTGAGTGATGAGACTCCACTCGGTCTTTATATCGGAGCTTTGCGGCTTTAACTGCACGCCGCAGAGCATAACAGGATGATTTGTATTCATTCATATTCCCTGAATGGAGACTGGCGTTGTAAGCGGCAGTGCGTGCGTTCACTGCCGCGCGGATTGAATTGTCCACCCACGGTTTCTGATTTGAGAAGGACGTTATTGTTATTGTTTGCGTGGCTTGCTCTGTAAGCGTGTTGATGAAGCAAAGCGCCACGTCTGTGAACTCGTTTACGTCGGCTGAACTCGCTCGGAACATGTCCCAGTCAACATCATCCAGAGCTGCCTGTAGCGCGGTCTCTGAGTGGGGTGACCAGCGCTTAACTTCCCGCCTCACCGGGGGTTCCTGTACGAGCTTTTGTTTTTTATTCGGGAGTGAGGAAAATGGCGGCATGATCCGATTTGCCAAACGCTGGAAGTGACCGCGCTTTATAGGCGTTCTTGAACGGAGAGTAGCAATGATCCAGCGTGTTTGGAGACGTGCTGGTGAAAGTTTGGCAGGACTTTCTTTAGGTTTGCTTTGTTAAAATCGCCCGCGACAATGAATGCCGCGTCGGGATGTTTGTTTATGATGCCGCTGGCAACATCATGAAGGCCAGATAGAATGGACGGCAAATGATTGTTAAATGTTCCAGATGAGGCGAGCAGGACCGCGAGAGAATGGTGATGTTCCTGGGATCGCACTATTTCTTGTTGATCATGAAGCATACTCCACCGCCCTTGGATTTACCGGCCTCGGCTATTCTGTCCATCCGAAAAACAGAGAAGTTCTCCGACGGCGTCACAGCTGTGTCCGGGACCGCGGGCGTGAGCCATGTTTCAGACAAACAATAGATGTTACAGTCTCTCATGTCCCGTTGAAACCTTATCCTGGCTCTAAGATCGTCCATTGAACATTTGCTAGAAGAATGCTCGGGAGAGGAGGACTGAATGCCCTTTTCCTCAGTCTGTTTCGAATTCCAGCGCGTTTCCCACGGTGTTTCTTGGTTCTACGCCGCTGGCTCTGTCCATTGTTCAACTCGGCGTTCCGAAGGATCTCAGATGGCCACAGAGGATCGGCGAAAGTGTCCTGAAACAGTCCAGTGTAGAGGTAACCAATGTCCAAAAGAGTTTTGCTGTCATAGTAGATCAATGCAGATGATAAGTTTGTAAAAATTGAGAGTAAAAGAAAGTAAAATAGTAAATAAAAGCACAGTCTTCGTGGAGCGACCTGAACGGCGACCAAACACGGCGGCGCCATTTTGTTCTTTACAAATAAATGACACAGATTATTCAATGTTTTGTGAATTTAAGATGGATACATGTTCCCACATTGTTGCTAATGAAAAGCGGATGTAGTAAGCATTGGTGAGGGAGAGAGATTTTGTCCATGTCTCATGAAGAGCTGGAAGAACAAACAGCTGTGATTTCAAGCAGAAAGATCTCATCATCTTGATCAATAAGACTTATCCTAGCACACACACACCACAACCACACACATGCACTGGATGCGCAATTTCCAAAATGTTACAAGGAAAGAAAAGTGGTTTTAATTAGAATGAAGTACTGGGTCAGATATACTATAGTGGATGAGAGGGTATGAAGGTAGATGATAACTTCCAGTAAAATGGGCTTGTGAGAATTACTAGCGCTTATAGACAAAGGCATGTCAGATTTTTTCAATAAAGAGGCGAACTACAACAGACAGATTATTGAACGAGTTATTAAAAGGAAGGGCAGTAATGCAGTGGGACTGTTGGATCCACATGCTTGCTCTGAAGGGGACCTTTATTGATCTGTTCATAATAGTTTGCTCTTTAAGGTCAATAGGGCTGTCTAACAGTAGCTTTGAATTACAGTGAGTTTGAATGTCTGTCACCCATGAGTGCAAGAGAGAATGAGAGCATGTGCAGCGTTCGGTTGCATTGTAAAGTCATTTTCTTTGTTTGTTTTTCAGTTTAATTAGTTGGTTCAACTCAGCTTCTGTTGAGTAAATCACCCCTCAAATGCAAATGGGTTATGATAGTAATGATAATGCAATAAATAAAATTTTCATGTGGGAGCATTCATAGAGAATTCTTGCTTGTGATAGACAATTCACACAGTAAGATGTCGTTTTGTCACATTGTGTTAATGGATGACATAAAGATCAGTCATTTTTCAGACTATTTAATCTGGTATCCCATCTTTTTTAAACTACTTATTCAAATAATTATATATCAGTGTTTCCCATACATTAATTTATCTGGGGCGGCCCGCCACAATATCAACATTGACCGCCACAAATAGATTTCAGTGCTTCCCATTCATTAACTAGACTTATGGCCCGAAAAAAAAAAAAAAAAAAAAAAAAAAAAAATATATATATATATATATATATATATATATATATATATATATATATATATATACACAAACATATATATATAATAACATAAAAACACTTTAATGTCATGTTTTGCACTATTGTTGTCAAACAAACTAAAATAGAAAGCTAGAAAATGTCCCTGACCCCTAGAGGGACTGAGGTCCACACACCACAAAATCCTGTGGGAAACACTGTATATTAGATTATTATATTATATTGCAATTAATTAGAATTAATGCCAATTAAACTAACTGCTAAAGGATTAATGATAGTATTAAACTACTATATATAATACTGCATATAATATTTATAAAAAAATGTTAAATAATAATTTAAAACATTTAAAATAGTTATTTAACAATCTACTGTATGTAAACAGTATCAGTAACCGTGTGCAAGGATCTGTGTCTAACACAATTTTGGATTTATGATTATCAATTATGAATATTTCTATGCTGGTGTCACCATTGCTTTGTGCATGTGGTGTTGTATTATTCGTGGAATTTTACAAGTCAACACCAAAATGCCACAAATATCAAAGTCCTGGTGGGACTGATTAGAGACAAGAGCAGCAGTAGAGTGAGTAAGTGGGTAAGAAAAGGCCTGAGACACGCCATTCTCTCTTTTTTCCCCTCAAGCCCAACCCAAGGGCTTGGTAATCCCACATGGGAAGTCTTGGTCATCTTGATCATTAATTAACCCATGCTCAACCCAGGCTTTTGTGTCTTCCCAGACAGGCAGGCAGATGCCTGGAACATTGTCTAATGAACTCCTTCCACCTTCCGGCCATGCATTTCACCCAACAGCCCTTCCTCTGTTCCTCTATTAGGTTAGCGCTAACTGATGGAATCCTTCACAGCCAGGTGGACCATAGAAAGGAGCAGATAAGTTTCAGAGAGAGTGCTTATGGTCCCCTCCACTTGGATAAACTGAGCTCACAAAACAGACTGGAGTGGGTCCTCAAAGCCGATTTAGCGGGACAGATGTCCTCGGAACGGCGTATCCCTGATCACTGGAGCAAATCACATCTCTCAGCCAGACTGCACTGCAGCCTTGCATACTGATGGTGGAGATGAGATGTGTCTGTGTGTAATCACTTTGAGAGACCTGTGTTGGGTGTCTCGCCGGCTGGGTCAAGGAGAAGATGAGCGTGGAGGACAGAGCAGCAAGGTTGTCTGACCACCACTCTTTTGTCCTGGATGTTTGGGATGCAGTTTATTTCCTCCCACTCTATCTCACTCAGTCGCATGAGAGATCTGGGCAGTGACCAAGACAAGCAATTGGCACGTACAAGTCCTGTGAGAGACAAAACAGCAGGAGAGAGTGACAGAGACAAACACTTGCCAAACTAAATGACTGTTTATTGCATAAAAATCAATAAAAGCCTGTCTTGTTGTGTCTGTCTACACCTCTCACTTTATTTATTTTGTCTGGCTATGCATTTTAAGCAGAACATGAATTAGGGCTGTGCTTATGCAATCATATGGAGCTGCTTGTCTGTGTTTGTTTCAGACAGACTGTCAGTTTGTGCATTAGTGGAGGTGATTTTTTTTCTTTGTGCAGGATACATTGTTACACCAGTAGGTGGAGACAAGTAACTTTCTTTGAGTAAATCAATAATTCAACCAAATCATTCAAATACACTGATTCACTTAGGAACAAAACAAGTCACTAAAAGTGTTCGACTTGATGTGGCTTTGCACAGATCGATCAGTGTATGATATTAAAGTACCTTGAGAGCATTTTGAAACGTACAGAACTGTCTGCTCTCTAATCGCTCTTGTGGTACTTTGATGTAATACACAGATCGGTCTTCACAGCACCACTGCAAGTCGAACACACCTACTGTCTTTATGAATGAGTTAGCAAATTTGTTCACATCACCGTAATTCATTCAGGTATAAAACAATTAACTGATTTTGTAATTCATTAAATCTTTACTCAAACAGTTTGTTTAAACACACTGATTCATTCAACAGCAGATTTAATCAGCTGTATGAGTAAGTCAGTGAATCATTCACTAAATCACTTTGTTCAAAAACACAGATTCATTCGGGAGAAAAACAGGTCACTGTCATTTATAATGAAACAAATGACTGACTTTGTGAGTGAATCATTGAATCATTCACTCAAATTAGATTCAAACATACTCAGGGCTCAACAACAAAGACTGCCGATGGCCCGGGGCCAGCATGAAAGACACTCGGGCCAGTTGATGGAACTGTCACTTGCCTGCTCGGGCCAGTGCTGCATCTTCACTGAAGTGTAATTTGTGCATTTGTAAGCTTTGCAAATATATTATTATATATATATTATATATATTATATATAGACCCTCTGTTTCATTCTAGCATCATGCATTCTTTTTTAATCAACACTTGAATGTGGATAAGTTTCATGAAAAAAGCTGAGAAAAATCGCGTTTTTGTAAAAGACTAACGTTACATCCAGATCAGATTCAAAACACAGATGGAACTGTTAGATCGAATCCATCAACACCTCAAAGCTTCAGTCCTATAGCTCGTCTTGGGTCAGCATTTCATTCAGTAACACAGCCGTTTTGATTTAGATGCTGTTTATTGCTGATGATCGCATTATTTTCATATGCATCTGCTTCTTCACCTGTGTTTTGATCAGGAGATTCTGTACTCGTTCAGGAGATGCGTAATAGCGTCCCCTAGCATATAACAGTGAAAACAGGGAAATCCGGAAAATATTCGTCAATGGCAGGAAAGCATTTTCTCCTTTTATACAGTCTATGGTTCTCATAAAAGACGAGATGACAAAAGACAAAAAAATCACTCACTGCTCTTGACTGAATAACTTTAATAAGGGTTAATCTATATTTATACACTGAAGACTATGCAGTGATATTTTACATTTGATTACTATTTCAGTAGCCTACCTGAAAATCTAGTTCAGACATGAAAAACCTGAAAATAACTGTTTTTAATTTCTGTGTTCTGTTGTATTTGTGCTGTTGCTCGTAATTCTATTATTTGTTCTTATTTCATTACAGACTGTCTAACAATATAAAACAAAACAAAAAATGAGTTAGGCTTTAAGTCAACCTTATTAATTTAGGTTACATGGATCAAAAACAATAACTAGGCCTATTTTATTTTATTTATTACTTTTTTTTGTGGTGGGGCCAGTAAACATTTTGGCAGGGCAAGTACAAATTTGAACCACTGGTCCAACCGGGCCAGTAGAAAAAAATCCTTAGCGTTGAGCCCTGCATACTGATTAATTTCACAACAAAAATGTGACTGGACCTCATTCATTCAATGTATCTTGCCAATACTTTTCCTCTGGATTCACAAACGCATCATAAACCATAAACCAAAATAAGATTTAATACAAACCCGATTCCAAAAAAGTTGGGACGGTACAAATTGTGAATAAAATCAGAATGCTATGATATGGAAGTTTCAAATTTCAATATTTTATTCAGAATACAGCATAGATGACATGTCAAATGTTTAAACTGAGAAAATGTATAATTTTAAGGGAAAAATAAGTTGATTTTAAATTTCATGGCATCAACACATCTCAAAAAAGTTGGGCCGAGGCCATGTTTCCCACTGTGTGGCATCCCCTCTTCTTTTTATAAGAGTCTGCAAACGTCTGGGGACTGAGGGGACAAGTTGCTCAAGTTTAGGAATAGGAATGTTGTCCCATTCTTGTCTAATACAGGCTTCTAGTTGCTCAACTGTCTTAGGTCTTCTTTCTCGCATCCTCCTCTTTATGATGCTCCAAATGTTTTCTATGGGTGAAAGATCTGGACTGCAGGCTGGCCATTTCAGTACCCGGATCCTTCTTCTACACAGCCATGATGTTGTAATTGATGCAGTATGTGGTCTGGCATTGTCATGTTGGAAAATGCAAGGTCTTCCCTGAAAGAGACGACGTCTGGATGGGAACATATGTTGTTCTAGAACTTGGATATACCTTTCAGCATTGATGGTGCCTTTCCAGATGTGTAAGCTGCCCATGCCACACGCACTCATGCAACCCCATACCATCAGAGATGCAGGCTTCTGAACTGAGCGCTGATAACAACTTGGGTTGTTCTTGTCCTCTTTAGTCCGGATGACATGGCGTCCCAGTTTTCCAAAAAGAACTTCAAATTTTGATTTGTCTGACCACAGAACAGTTTTCCATTTTGCCACAGTCCATTTTAAATGAGCCTTGGCCCAGAGAAAACGCCTGCGCTTCTGGATCATGTTTAGATATGGCTTCTTTTTTGACCTATAGAGTTTTAGCGGCAACGGCGAATGGCACTGTGGATTGTGTTCACCGACAATGTTTTCTGGAAGTATTCCTGAGCCCATGTTGTGATTTCCATTACAGTAGCATTCCTGTATGTGATGCAGTGCCGTCTAAGGGCCCAAAGATCACGGGCATCCAGTATGGTTTTCCGGCCTTGACCCTTACGCACAGAGATTGTTCCAGATTCTCTGAATCTTTGGATGATATTATGCACGGTAGATGATGATAACTTCAAACTCTTTGCAGTTTTTCTCTGAGAAACTCCTTTCTGATATTGCTCCAATATTTTTGGCCGCAGCATTGGGGGAATTGGTGATCCTCTGCCCATCTTGACTTCTGAGAGACACTGCCACTCTGAGAGGCTCTTTTTATACCCAATCATGTTGCCAATTGACTTAATAAGTTGCAAATTGTTCCTCCACCTGTTCCTTATATGCACATTTAACTTTTCTGGCCTCTTATTGCTACCTGTCCCAACTTTTTTGGAATGTGTAGCTCTCATGAAATCCAAAATGAGCCAATATTTGGCATGACATTTCAAAATGTCTCACTTTCAGCATTTGATATGTTATCTATATTCTATTGTGAATAAAATATAAGTTTATGAGATTTGTAAATTATTGCATTCCTTTTTATTCACAATTTGTACAGTGTCACAACTTTTTTGGAATCGGGTTTGTAGTTAAATGAGTTGATTTTAATGAATTCCAGTCATTTGCAAATATATTTTTTAACTACTCTGTAATGTTTTACTGCTAATATTGTTGAGTACTCAAATGTGTTTTTACATTCACTGTATGCATTTGACAGCTACTTTTCTGTTATTTACCATAAAATTCAGTGAATATATTTTATGTCATGTGTTTTCTGGGAATTAAACCATGACTGAAATCTGTAGCCTAAAATTGTCTACTAAATGATTCAAGTTTGCTATTTAGTTTGCCATCTTAACTATAAACATTACAGATATGATTAGTTGCATTTTATTATTTGTATTTGGCCTTTTTTATCCCTTCTGTCCACAACCCTCTCACTTGCCACCAGTCGAGAAAAACTGTTCTACAGATCATGTTTTGATTAGCAGTTTGAGTGATCTTATTATCCCTGCAGTATTCAGTGCTGCTCTGTATGGTCTGATGGTGGTCACTGCTGAAAGAAAGAGACCGAAAACATGTGGAGTCAGACATAGCTGGCGCTGGGCACTAATTACCTCTAGCCTGCCGCCACTCAAGTGCCAACATCTGCTGCAATCAGGCCAGTTCTGCTCTCATCCGAGGAGCTGTTGAAGAGAAAGCCTCTCTCAAGAGACAACAAGCAGTCAAACGGCACCGGCTCTACACTTATCTCTTTCTCCCTTTACTTTAAAGATTGCACTGCAAGGACGGCTAGTTTAACGGAGAGTTTTAAAAAGTATGTGTGTGAGCTGCATGCATTTCTTGAGTATGTGTGTGAGGGGGGAATTGTGTGCATGTGTGCCTTTCAGTGTGTTGTAATTGCCTCAAGCCTTGTAGATACGGCTCATGTTACATTTGCATATGCATTTACCAGCCTATTTATACTCGTTAGTGGCTCGTGTTAATGACGAACAAATCTGTAATTCAGCCATATGCTCTGTTTACCTGCTTAATAAATGTTTGTGGATATTTTTCAACTGAAATGGCACATGGAGTAGTCACTATTTTTATAAGACACTTGCATTTCTTACAGACATATTTCACCCAAAAATAAAAATTCTGTTATCATTTATTCACCCTCATGTCGTTTCAAACCTGTATGACTTTCTTTCGGTGGAACAAGATATTTTGAAGAACGTTGGGAAACAAACAATATTGGAACCCATTGACCTTCATTGTTTGAATATGGGGAAAAAAAGAGACCTTTCTCAAAATATCTTCAAAATGATCTTTTTAATGCACTACGGTGCACTTTACAGGATCCAAATGAGGTGGCAGTTTGAAACGCAGTCCATATTCACATTTAGATCTGAATCTTCCTTTGTTTACAATATATTTTAAGAAACAATCCTGCTCAGCACTTTGGGATGTCTGTTTGTCCCAATGTGACTGATTTTTTTTTTTTTTTTTTTTTGCTTCTGAGCACACAATCTTTCACAGTGGACCTGACCTACATTGTCCTACAATATACCCACCTTTTTCTTTAGTTAGCATCTTAACTTCCAAATATCCACATTTTCTTTTTTATTTTTGGTTTGAGAAGATTCTCAGATTATTTGCTGTTAGTTCCTCTTCTCTCAGGCTAAACTCTGCTGTAAAGCTGCTGTGATGTTGTGAGGAATCTTGCTGGCCTCGTTTCCAGACGCCTGTGGAGTCATCCCCTGCTGTCGTCCTTACACGGCTCACTTTGGTCTGCTTACACAAAACATTAACTTCATAATGTGCAATATTTTGCATACCGATGCAACATAAGTTTTGGAGTGTTGGGGTTGTTTGTGCAGTTTCTGGTTTCTGTAATAAGTATCTACGCCTGAAGGGTGTGCTTATGACTTTTATTCTTTGTTGCTGCCCTGTCTTGCTTGAGCTTCTGAAACATGGTTTTGGATGCCATTGGTGCAGACTGGCCTCAAACAAGATGGTTAAAACAGGCCTGGGCTCGCTCAGCCCAGGGATGACTGAAATAAAAGCTTAGCCTTCGGTAGAGACTGACCCACAAAACACTTCCAAACAGCACTTGTTGTGTTGTTACTGTAGCTGGAGTGTTAAAGGGATAGTTCACCCAAAAATGAAAATGTTGTCATCACTTACTCACCCTCAAGTTGTTCTAAACCTGTAGGAGTTTTTCTTCTGTTGAACACACAAAAAAAAATATATATATTTTAAAGAATGTTAAAATATCTTAATTCCTCAAATCAAAGATTGTCGCACCTCAAGCATGCAACACACACAATGGACAAACAAGCACGAATACAAACAGAACTGATCTAACTGCTGAGTTGTAACAGCAGTGAACCCCCAGGTATCGATCAGCCTCTCAGACTGGTCTCTCGAACGAGAGAACCATCGTCACTGAGCGTGCACTTCTCCCAAAACCAGAGCATGTCTGTCTCTCTCTCTCACCATCGAAGTTTGCGCCATTCATAAACGGCCTCACGACTGGTGATTGGTTGCGCAATCTGAGACGTCAGCGTCTGACGTCAGTCGACTGACAGGCAGTTCCTCCACTCACGGTCCACACCTGAAACAGACAGGTTATCCAAACACACACACGTATATGCACAGCATATACCAAAGACAGATTACGTAGCATCGTGTACGTAACATAAAGTAATTGTTTTGACATTAAATCTTCACCATGCTATTCAGTCTAGTTCATTTATGTTAAGTTAATTGTAAATGTAAATAGAGTGCATGACTTTCATGTGTACATGTGAACTTTCATGTGACCGTTTAACATAATGCACTTTTCCTGATTCAACAATATAATGACATTCAGTAATTTCCAGTAGATTAAATTTGCACTGTAATTTCCTCTAAATTAAATGTGGACATGGTTTGTGGAAAAGCTGATGGAAGGTCATAAACACGATTGGGCGTCCTTCTCAGCATCAGCATCAGCATCCCTCTGAAAGTCTGAAGGTTTTATTCCGGTTGATAATGCCATAATGTCCATCCATATTACCATCTCATCTGAAGGGCATAAGACTGCACTATCCTATCCCATCTCTCTTGCTTGTATGCTTTATTATCCAGAAGCAAAGCTCCATAGGGATGCTGGTGGATTTTGCCTCATGGCCCTTGCTGGAGATTGGTATTGATCAGAGATTGATTGGGTGAACTACTCGTTAAGAGGATGTCGAGATGAAGCTGTAAATCTGCTGAATCATATTTCAGAGACTGACTCGCATTGATGTGGCCCACCAGAGGGTTCTTCAAATGGTGGAGGCCGTCACCTTCTTTCTTGCCTTCCATTGTTGGGATAAGCAGGATTAGCTGGTCTAGGGAAAATAGAGGGAAACGAAAGACCTTGATTAAGATATCTAACATCACACTGGAGATATTACAGTTTTTTTTCTTCCTAAGTTGTTTCTCACCATACTGAAGTTGGAATAAAAGATGACCCTTAAGGCAAAGTGCAAAGACTGTTTGCTTTCACCTTTAGAAAGAATATATTAAGTTCATTATTTAGAATCAAGTCATATCCAAGGGTACTCTATTAAGAGTTTTGGAGTTTTTGATTTACTGTCAAATATCCTCTGACTTTTCTCTTTGAGAAGAATATTGTGGCGCACGGCAAATGAAGAGTATTGAGGGCACTCTTGCTGTCCCCAGAAGCAAATATGTCTATGCTTGTGTCCTCTATTCTGTTAGCTGTGACTTACTCAACCTTGAAGTCACGAGGCAACTGCTTTACAAACACTAATAGAATAACATAGACATGTTGTCGGTGGCCTGTGAATGCAGTAACGGAGAAGTTGAACTAAATGTGAGATCACCCTAGAGTTTGTGCTTTATTCACTTCCATCCATACGTATCTTCCATATACATGGACATTATTATTCTGAATATAAATGTTTTTAGTTATGTTCAGTTTATTTTAGATTTTTGATTAAATAAATGCAGCACTGGTGAGCACTTTCAAAAACATTTAAAAACTTATATATATATATATATATATATATATATATATATATATATATATATATATATATATATATATTAGGGTGTAACGGTACACGTATTCGTACCGAACCGTTTGGGTACAGGGCTTTCAGTTCGGTGCACATGTGTACGGTTCCGAATGCAATCTTTAACAGTTAACAGTCGGCTTGTTTTAAGCGTGGAACACACTTCAATCCGAGTTCCCACACGAACAAATTAAGCATTCAGTCCATTTTATCACGAAATTCAAACGATAAATGCCGTTTTGACGCTCTTTAATGTGATGTGACTGATCACTGTATAGGCGCGTCAGTTCAAGCAGCGGCGCGCGAGTGAACACGATCATCTCTTCTTAAAGAATAAACATGAATTAATATCTCTTAAGGTATGTTGAGGATACATTACAACTTAAATCTATCATATGTCGTGTAATCGCTCAATCTGTTTCAAACGCAGAAAGACAATAAAACAGCTTATAAACAATGTCACGTAGCATCACATTTACCTCAGAAGTCATTCAGTGTCCACAGCTGTTAGTTCACTAGAGAAACAAACTCTTTCACTAAATATATGCACTATATTAGCCTATATATTCATTATATTCTACTTAACCTGTTAGTGATGTCTTGTTTAATGTATGTTAATGTTTATATATATATATATATATATATATATATATATATATATATATATATATATATATATATATATATATATATATATCAACAAGCTCAACAATCTTTTGCTGCTCATCAGAACTATATTCTTTGTTTTTACTCATCGTGATGAATGATGAAGGGAATTTGGCCTTTGTGTTTCCTCATATTTATACTCCTGTGAAACAAGATGTCATAGCTAGACAATTTCATGTTCCTAGTCACCCTGGTATACTAAAAAAATGTAAATAGTAATGGGAATATACATCAGAGATGGGTACCAATAAATGTGGCCAACGTGTTTTGGAGAAAAACATTTATTTCATAATGTGATTTACCCCCGACTTTTTTGAATAATAGATCAAATGGATTAACAATGCAGATTTTTACAGCCATTTTTTATCATATTTACCAGGGGTGCCACTAATTCTGACCACAACTGTGTAATTTCACATGCTCAGAGCCTAGAGTGTGAGTGCACCTTCAGCTGTTCTGATCACACTGTAGTGTAATTGGCCATCATAGCCAGATTGTGAGCTACCATCTAATCAGCATGAAAATGCTGCTTGATGACTAGCTCACATTTACACCTTAGTGTAAATCATTAGCCTCCCTCTTCTGCTACAACCCAGTCTTGCTCAACCACATCACAAATACACAGTACTAATTTCTCATTAATCAGCTGATTAGATGTAGAGGAATATATGAGATGAGAATTACATGTATGAAACTGTTTCCAAGAGCACAACGTTGATTTATGTATATAGGATTAGCACCTAGCTTTAATTTCTCTCTAGTGTGTGTGGTCCCTTGAAATGTGAGGTGATAGACTGAGCTCTGTTTAACAGCGTCACTATGCTCTTTTGCACACTCTCTCTCTCTCTTGCTCTCTCTCGTGCTCTCTCTCTCTCACACACACACACACCTACACATTCACACAGGGGAGTGTGTGAGTCCCTTAAGTCTAAAATGGTACCAATCTGTGCACAACACACTGTAGAGCGAGACATGCCAGTGTCTCGGAGGTAAGATTTAGCACTTTGTGAAATGAGAGGCTGGTCTTTTGAGAAGTAATTGCACTCTGAGCTGTTTTGCCTCTGTGCTGCAGTTTAGAGAGAGAATGCGATAACGGAGGGATGGCAAAAAATTAAAGGAAGAGACCACTGACTAATCAGAGAATTACTTTCAAATGCCAACACCCTAATTAAATCCCCAAGTTTGAATTAAGTTAGCAAACAGAATTGTAATTAATATTTTGAGATGTAAATGGAATTAAATTGGAATGAATTTAAAGAAATTTGTACAGTATAACTGCTGTAAGTGTAGTTTAATAATATACCTTATTTTTCAAATGAAAACGAGGCTATGAGGAATAGGTCGTCTAAAATAAATCCTTTATAAATATACTTTTATCATTTCTAAATCTCCAGTTTTTTTATTTAAATTATCACAGTTATTTATTTATTTCTAATTTCAGCTTAATATATTATCACATGTAGTTTATTTTATAATTTACCACTTGAAAAAATAACAAAACAAATATAATATATATATATATATATATATATATATATATATATATATATATATATATATATATATGTGATATTATAATTTCTGCTTTTATGCATTTTTATATATTGTTACTCATTTGTTTGCTATATTATCAAAATTAGCATTTGAAATCATTTATTACTTACCATTTTTGAAAATATATAAATATTGTTTTTCTAGTTTATTTACTAATTATATAATATTGCTTTTATTTATTTAAGTTTTTCAGTTCTTTAGAGGTGCAATGGCAGCCAGTTTTTAAACTCTGTTTTGTTCATCCCTGACACACACACACACACACACACACACACACACACACACACACACACATGCACAAAGAGCTGTGAACAGGAGTGGAAGAGAGGTGTCAGAGAGCACTGATGAGGAGGGCTAATGTAAAGTGAAGATGTGATGATGACCACTAAATTGTCACACTCTTCCTCTCACCACAGTGTGAGATGTCAACAGTGAGCGATTTACTCTTGAGTCTACACTTTACTTGGCACCCCGTCCATCCTTCTCACACTATCTAGCAACCCTCTACGCACACCTTGGCAATAGAATCCCATTGGCTAGTACATTTTTACTTTAGCCTAATATACTTTATTATATTATACTTTTATACTAATATATATATATATATATATATATATATATATATATATATATATATATATATATATATATACACACAAACCAGTTCCAAAAACATTGGGACACTGTACAAATTGTGAATAAAAGGAATGCAATAATTTACAAATCTCATAAACTTATATTTTATTCACAATAGAATATAGATAACATATCAAATGTTGAAAGTGAGACATTTTGAAATGTCATGCCAAATATTGGCTCATTTTGGATTTCATGAGAGCTACACATTCCAAAAAAGTTGGGACAGGCAGCAAATAAAGGGCCCGGAAAAGTTGCGCATATAAGGAACAGCTGGAGGAGTAATTTGCAACTTATTAGGTCAATTGGCAACATGATTGGGTATTAAAAGAGCCTCTCAGAGTGACAGTGTCTCTCAGAAGTCAAGATGGGCAGAGGATCATCAATTCCCCCAATGCTGCAGCCAAAAATAGTGGAGCAATATCAGAAAGGAGTTTCTCAGAGAAAAACTGCAAAGAATTTGAAGTTATCATCATCTACAGTGCATAATATCATCCAAAGATTCAGAGAATCTGGAACAATCTCTGTGCGTAAGGCCGGAAAACCATACTGGATGCCTGTGATCTTTGGGCCCTTAGACGGCACTGCATCACATACAGGAATGCTACTGTAATGGAAATCACAACATGGGCTCAGGAATACTTCCAGAAAACATTGTCGGTGAACACAATCCACCGTGCTATTCGCCGTTGCGGCTAAAACTCTATAGGTCCAAAAAAGAAGCCATATCTAAACATGATCCAGAAGCGCAGGCGTTTTCTCTGGGCCAAGGCTCATTTAAAATGGACTGTAGCAAAGTGGAAAACTGTTCTGTGGTCAGACCAATCAAAATTTGAAGTTCTTTTTGGAAAACTGGGACGCCATGTCATCCGGACTAAAGAGGACGAGGACAACCCAAGTTGTTATCAGCGCTCCGTTCAGAAGCCTGCATCTCTGATGGTATGGGGTTGCATGAGTGCGTGTGGCATGGGCAGCTTACACATCTGGAAAGGCACCATCAATGCTGAAAGGTATATCCAAGTTCTAGAACAACATATGCTCCCATCCAGACGTCGTCTCTTTCAGGGAAGACCTTGCATTTTCCAACATGACAATGCCAGACCACATACTGCATCAATTACAACATCATGGCTGCGTAGAAGGAGGATCCGGGTACTGAAATGGCCAGCCTGCAGTCCAGATCTTTCACCCATAGAAAACATTTGGAGCATCATAAAGAGGAAGACGCCACAAAGAAGACCTAAGACAGTTGAGCAACTAGAAGCCTGTATTAGACAAGAATGGGACAACATTCCTATTCCTAAACTTTAGCAACTTGTCTCCTCAGTCCCCAGACGTTTGCAGACTGTTATAAAAAGAAGAGGGGATGCCACACAGTGGGAAACATGGCCTTGTCCCAACTTTTTGAGATGTGTTGATGCCATGAAATTTAAAATCGACTTATTTTTCCCTTAAAATTATACATTTTCTCAGTTTAAACATTTGATATGTCATCTATGTTGTGTTCTGAATAAAATATTGAAATTTGAAACTTCCACATCATTGCATTCTGTTTTTATTCACAATTTGTACAGTGTCCCAACTTTTTGGAATCGGGTTTGTGTATATATATATATATATATATATATATATATATAATTCCATCAAATGTATCATTATCTTTGTAAAATGGCACAGCTTTTTAAATATCTGAATGTACACTCTTAATATCAGTCAATCAAGCATTAAACTATGTTATGATATTATGATAATCAAGCACTATTTAATGATAGAACTAAAACTGTTGGTAAACCGTATGAATGCATATTTGTAATTTAACTGAACTTTGGACTGGTGGTGGTGCTTAAGATATTGTTGGTCATTTCAGTGTTACTAAAAAAAAGATAATAGTATTTATATTATATTATTAAAAGATAATACTACTACTAATTCTAATACTAATAACAATATACAACGCACAAAGGATTGTTGGGCTGCTGGGTTCATGAATATTAATCACGTTGACAGCATTCGCTCAAACTGATTTGCGGAAATCAAAACAGGGACAGGAAATGATGAGCGCCAGCCAATGAGATTGCCGTTTGCGCATCAGTCCCGCCCACTACCGGAAAAAAAACGGCATATCTTCTGCTTGTTCTTAAAAGCTGAATAATTCTAAATGAACTGGTATTTTGACAGAAAAATACAACAAAGAATATGGTTTACATGTAGAGCGTCGTTTTTGCATGGTGTGTAAAACTCTTGCGCTGTGTGTGCGCACGCGTGTGAGAAACGTGCTCAGCAAACGGCGAGTTGTGCGCCTCCACACTAACATTAGATTTTACGGTACGTCAGATGAGCTGATTTGAAATCGCATAAGTTAGATCGCTTGACTAGAGCGAAACTCTCAAGTGCTCAGTCTGAGATTTCAGCGAGTGAAAACATACTAAACTTATTCTTAGCCTCTAACACACACTGGCGAGTAAAATCTAATGATAATGATAGATATTGTTTAGTCGCCCAGAGTGAAATATACTCGCATATGCGAGTGATTTACTTGCATTTTAGAGGGTTGTCTAGGGATAGAAGTAAGTGAAGGAGAAAGAATACCATTGCTCTTACTTCCTTCTCTACTTCTTGACCATATTCTTCTCTTTTCCCCTCTCTCTCGTCTCATTCCCCATCACTCCCTCCCTCCCTTCCCAATCAGTTTCCCTATTTTCCTTGCCTCATTTTCTCTGTGGACTATAGACTTGATCATGATTCTGGACTGAAAGGATTTGGTCCATTTATAAAGCGGTTGTATGAGTGCAGAGATGGATCAGACCATCACTTACATTCTGCACCGCTCAGCAGAGTTATATAACTTCCCCAACTGGGCCTGTTAAAATGAAAAGAGATTCCTCGTCTGTGACGATGTATCAACTATATTTGCGATGTACCGTGTACATAAATGTTTTTATGACCTTAAATGTAACTCAAGGACTCAAGGGCTCAAGGCACCAACAGTATTTTGCTATATACAGTCATCCCATCCACCCCATCCCACTTTGTCTGGAGGGCCTTGGTTTTGCATATTTTTTCTCTAAGATCATGATCAACATGGAGTCAATCAAAGTGATTTTTTTTTTCTCAAGTTTATTTTAGATCAACATCAGTGTTGAGATCTCTCCTTCACTGTATTGGACAATATCACACAGTCCTAATCGGCACTCAGCTGCTCAGTCCAAGATGACATGCCTACAAAACACTCTTTTGTCTGATCCTAATGTTGCCACTGCAATGTTTGTACCAATAAAATGATGTTCTGCACTGTCATTTGTGCACCCCAGAAATGATTCTCTGGGATTCTTCTGGCAGATTCCCTGAAGCATATCCTTGTTTATGGGGAATCTTTGAATCTGTTTAATGGCTGTGGCTTTTCACTGGAGTTTCATTCGAATTTTAAGTATAAAATTATAGTAACTGTACCTTTTATAAATGTACTAGGGGTGGCACGGCTCACAAAACCCACGGTTCGGTTTTAGGGTCACGGTTTTTGGTTCTGTACGGTTCTTGTTGTTTTTTCTTTTAGTCATTAACACTCCAGAAATTCACTTCAGCATATGATATATAGCTTAAATATCCACAATTTAGGATACAATATAAAAAAAAAAAATAGGAGTTGTTTCCTGTTGATCATGTCAAAATTGATGAGAACAATGCACTGTGGCTTTAATTCAGCATGAGCAACTTTTTCCCCAAACTTCAAAGGCCTGTTTAAATTATTAAAACTAGAAGCATATCTTAACTTTAATGTTACATTTATCATGTGAACTACTTATATACAACATGTTATATGCATGTGTGTTTGGGACAGAGGGAACACGGTCGCATTTGCAGCAGATATATGCTGCCCATCATAAATCAAGCGAGACAGACAGGGTTTGGAGAACAGAATGTGACAGAATGGACGATATTCATCTGTATTTGCAATGCACGAGCCGCGGTTCAGCTGCGCGAGACAAACGCCGCCAGTGTGAATGCACAACGGGTGCGCACCGCTCTACGCACTGCTTACGTGTGCGGTGTGAAGCCGGCGTTATACGACGCTGGCGCATCCTCCAAATCCGGGCAGCCTTCCTTATCTCTCCCACTTGCCATTTCTACACGTGACGTGACCTGCAGCACTCCTCTTTTACTTCTTTTACTGTATGTCCACACACCTCTTATTTCGCACGAAAAGGACACCCACTGTCTGAGGTAACATACGGGCATGAGGCTACATTGTGTATGCGTCGAACCGTGCAACGCACACGTTCCGAACCGAACGGTTCAGATGTTTTTTCATGTACCGTGCCACCCCTAATAAAATTTGTTTTATAACTGTTTTAATGATGTATCTTATGAATGAATAATGCATGTTATGTTATATTCTAGTTTGCTGTCATTACACAGACTTAGGTAATTCATTGAGTAGTCAATCTGGTAACATTAAAACAAAGATGAATCCATTAATATGAATTAATGCATTAAGTATCAAAAACTAGCAATGGACAACATTTTAAAGCCTTTATTCATCTAAAAATCTTACAGAAATAGGGAATGTTGAAACTGACATTAACATTCAGTCAATGGCGGTGTCTGTTTTATATATATATATATATATATATATATATATATATATATATATATATATATATATATATATATATATATATATATATATATATATATATATAAAATGGCTAAAGTGCAAGACTTTAATCCAGCATAGTTGTTTAGCAGTTGGCAATAGGATATAAATGATATATTGTGAAGCTGTTATGCAATTAGTCTGTCAAATAGTCTGTATGAGCTTTTAGTCTGCTTTCTGCCAGTTTACAAAAGCGCTTGAGGAAACAGACCACAATTACACTTGTTTAGGAGCAAAGCAACTTGGTCCTTCGGATGCTATTGAATAAAAACAGAGTGTGTCCTGTTTTTTTGTGAGAAGCCTTGTTTTTATGGTGACAAAAGAGCTTCATTTTCTGTCTTTGCTTGGGATGTAAACAGGTTTTTCTGTTACAACCATGCTGGAATGAGACGGAAATTACACTCTCTTATCGGCCCGAGTTATTGTGCATCATTCTGGAGAAAGACATTGTGAATGTTTACAATGGATCCACTATAGACCTATGCCTGTGTGCTATTGTCATCTAAACTGAGGGTCCCCTGTGGTCCCTATTCTATCAGTTTTGTCCAGAAAGGGCCTATTCAAAGGTGTGTATGCTTTTGTTCTGTCTTGCATCTTTACAGGCAATGGATAACAGATGCCTTTTATACACACACAATCAATTATTATCAAATAATTATATTGCAGTCTGCACAGATATGTTACAATATCAGGCGTTTTTTCTTCCCAGAATCAGCAAATTAACTTGAACAGAGTTGTAATCCCATTGTTAAAATAAAGATTAACGCACTGAATTGATCAGAAAATCAGTATAAGATTCTAACAGAGAAATAAGAATAGACAATTAAGATTTTAGGGTAATTTTACTGAATGGATTAAAGTTTTCCTTATTTTTCAGTATGATCTTGATGTTGTGTCTGCATTTTAAAGTGATTGAGAATTGTCACAGACTACATTTCCCATCATTCTCCCGGCACATGATCAATCGCACCTGTCTCAAGATTCAAGATTCAAGAGTTTTATTTGTCACATACACAGTTATATACAGAATATACAACCGGCAGTGAAATGTAAACAGGTCCGCTCCATGGACAGTGCAAATTCACAGTTAAAAACACAAGGAAGAAATTATAATAGAAATAGGATATAAAAAAAGTACTATCTATATATATATATATATATGTCTATATCTGTAGAATTATAAATAATCAAGTCAAGAGAAAAAAAAAAAAACAAATAAGGATAAAGTGGAATAAAATAATTGAAGTAGACTTTGCAGTGAGTAAACTGTAGACTTATAAATATGTGGTTAACAAATGTATAAGAGTATAATGTGCAAACAGGTTTATGACAGGTTGTTACACAGTAACAACGAGAACAGAAAGTGCAGTGCAATGTCAGTGTATCGATGTTTATCCTGGACGTGAGGTCACGTGATGTTAAGTTCAGGAGTCTGATGGCCTGGGGAAGAAGCTCCTCCTGAGTCTCTCAGTTTTGGCCATCAGGCTTCGGAAGCGCTTACCAGATGGTAGCAGCGTGAAATGAGGGTTTGCAGGGTGATTAGAGTCCTTGATGATCTTGGTAGCTCTACCTTTGCAGCGTTTGGTGTAGACGTCCTGCAGAGACGGAGAGCTGACCCTGAGATACGCTCGGATAAGCGCACTACTCTTTGCAGTGCTTTGCGGTCATGACTGGTGCTGTTCCCATACCACGCTGTGATGCACTGAGTTAAAACACTTTCTATCGCCCCTAAATAGAAAGTTTTCAGGATAGCTGGTGAAACCCTGAATTTCCTCAGCTGGCGCAGGTGGTACAGTCTTTGCCTGGCTTTTTCACCTGTGTCTGAATGTGAGCAGTCCAGGTCAGGTCCTCGGAGATGTTTACTCCCAGGTACTTGAAGCTGCTCACTCTCTCTACTGGTGACCCGCTGATCATGAGGGGGAGTATGTCCGTTGCTGTCTCTTCCTGAAGTCCACAATCATTTCTTTGGTCTTGCCAACATTCAGAGAGAGACAGTTGTCCTGGCACCATGATGTTAGATGCTCCACCTCGTCCAAGTATGCCGCCTCATTGTTGTTGGAAATGAGGCCCAGGACAACAGTATCATCAGCAAATTTGATGATAGAGGTGGAGCTGTGTGTGGACAAACAGTCATGCGTGTAGAGAGAGTAGAGCAGGGGCTCAGGACACAGCCCTGTGGAGCTCCCACACTCAGGGTGATGGAGGTGGAGGTGGACTGGCCTATTCTCATCACCTGAGGCCTGCCAGTGAGGAAGTCCTCAATCCAGTGGCAGAGAGAAGGATTCAGGCCGAGATCCAGGAGTTTGGAGGTTAGCTTGGTGGGAACTATGGTGTTAAAGGCTGAGCTATAGTCAATAAATAGCAGTCTTACGTAGTTCCCACTTTTGCTGTCGATGTGAGTGAGGGAGGAGTGGAGGACATGAGAGATGGCATCTTCAGTCGATCTATTGGGACGATAGGCAAACTGAAGAGGGTCCAAAGTGTCAGGAATGAAGGCGCAAATGGTGTTTTTAATGAGTCTCTCAAAGACCTTCATGACTATAGACGTGAGAGCCACTGGACGATAGTCATTTAGGCAAGAGGGTTTACTGTTCTTAGGGACAGGGATGATGGTGGATTTTTTGAAGGAGGTGGGGACCACAGATGTAGCGAGGACTCATTAAAGATAGATGTAAACAACCCGGTGAGCTGATCAGCACAGGACCGCAGAACACGACCTGAAATACCATCCGGCCCGGCAGGTTTCCTAACGTCCACACGCTTGAGTGCTCTCCGAACTTCATCCTCCGAGACAGAGATCACGTGATTGTTGCTGCTCTGAGTAATTTCCTCTAACGCGCCACTTGGCGGAGTCGCGTTGCCGCGGTTACAGTCAAAGCGAGCATAGAAAGAGTTTAACTCGTTCACGAGCAACGGATCAACGCTTGCCTCTGCAGAGGATTTAGATCCAAAGGAGCAGATGGACCTCAGACCTTGCCACATGCGCCGCGAGTTGTTGAGTTGGAAATGAGACTCCACTCGGTCTTTATAACGGAGTTTTGCGGCTTTAACTGCTCGTCTGAGAGCATAGCAGGACGATCTGTATTCAGTCATGTTCCCTGAATGGAGACCGGCGTTGTAAGCAGCAGTGCGTGCGTTCACTGCCGCGCGGATTGAATTGTCCACCCACGGTTTCTGATTTGAGAAGGACGTTATTGTTATTGTTTGCGTGGCTTGCTCTGTAAGCGTGTTGATGAAGCAAAGCGCCACGTCTGTGAACTCGTTTACGTCGGCTGAACTCGCTCGGAACATGTCCCAATCCACATCGTCCAGAGCTGCCTGAAGCGCGGTCTCTGAGTGGGGTGACCAACGCTTAACTTCCCGCCTCACCGGGGGTTCCTGGAGGAGCTTTTGTTTGTATTCGGGAGTGAGGAAAATGGCGGCATGATCCGATTTGCCAAACGCTGGAAGTGACCGCGCTTTATAGGCGTTCTTAAACGGAGAGTAGCAATGATCCAGCGTGTTTGCTCCTCGTGTGGGGCAGGAGACGTGCTGATGAAAGTTTGGCAGGACTTTCTTTAGGTTTGCTTTGTTAAAATCGCCCGCGACAATGAATGCCGCGTCGGGATGTTGGTTTATGACGCCGCTGGCAACATCATGAAGGCCAGATAAAGCCAGCGCTGTGTCTGCCTGCGGTGGAATGTAAACGGCGGTCGCGACAACCGCAGAAAACTCCCTAGGCAGATAGAATGGGCGGCAGATGATTGTTAAATGTTCCAGATGAGGTGAGCAGGACCGCGAGAGAATGGTGATGTTCCTGGGATCGCACCATTTCTTGTTGATCATGAAACACACTCCACCGCCTTTGGATTTACCGGCCTCGGCTGTTCTGTCCATCCGAAAAACAGAGAAGTTCTCCGACGGCGTCACAGCTGTGTCCGGGACCGCGGGCGTGAGCCATGTTTCGGACAAACAATAGATATTACAGTCTCTCATGTCCCGTTGAAAACTTATCCTGGCTCTAAGATCGTCCATCTTATTATCCAAGGATTGAACATTTGCTAGAAGAATGCTCGGGAGAGGAGGTCTGAATGCCCTTTTCCTCAGTCTGTTACGGATACCAGCACGTTTCCCACGGTGTTTCTTTGTTCTACGCCGCTGGCTCTGGCCATTGTTCAACTCGGCGTTGCGAAGAATCTCAGATGGCCACAGAGGATCGGCGAAAGTGTCCTGAAACAGTCCAGTGTAGAGGTGACCAATGTCCAAAAGAGTTTTGCTGTCGTAGTAGATCAATGCAGATGATAAGTTTGTAAAAACTGAGAGTAAAAGAAAGTAAAATAGTAAATAAAAGCACAGTCTTCGCGGAGCGACCTGAACGGCGACCAAACACAGCGGCGCCATACTTCATCATACTCTCATTAGCACTCCCATCACCATGCCATAAAACCCCACGCACGCAGACACAGACAGACAGACAGCATGCATGCATGCATGCCGAAAGAACTGCCGCTTTTGCGTAGTTTGTGCTTGCCGTTTAACAATAATTTGAAACTTAGCAATCTGGCAGCTCCAGTAGCAATGAAAATATTTAACTTGAACTCAAGTACAAGTTTTTGAAAACAATTTCATTATCTTCTCTGTGTACAACTACAAAAACGCAAATTTATGAAAACAGCACATGCATATTACCTGTTCAGACTATAGGCAGGTACTGCTTCTTTACAAAGTGACATCGCCAGCTGACACATTCATAAAGTTATTTAAAGATGTATCTCGCAGAGAGATTCATTACAAAAATCCCAACCACCAATACACAGACTGAATGTATGTCTGCAAACACTATAAGGTATGGTAGATAATAGTTTTTCTTTTTTTATATTATATATATATATATATATATATATATATATATATATGATTGGGCTTTAGTTATATCATTATGTTGTGTATCTCTCCCTCTGAATGCAGTGACACTGCATGTGTGTAGTATTGGGTAATTGGTTGATTATAAAGGTTTGAGTTATTGCATGCGCCTCAAAGCATAAATCAGGATGAACCCTGGGGAGGTGTAATTAATTAAGTAAACCAGCCTCAGGGTAGTGAACTTCAACCTTTACCGAACATGCTTGTGTGTGATATTTAGTGTTGTAGTCAAGACCACCTAAACCGAGACCAAGACAAGACCAAGACTTTGTGGGGTTGAGACCAAGACCAAGACCAGACCAGCAATCCTTAAATTCATCTAAGAGATATCTACTGTCTGTGAAATGACTTATATTTAATGAATTAATATAATTAGAATAGCAAGACACTATAGCGCTGTTTCCAATCAAATCACTAACAATAAAGTTCGTGGCACAGAAGTTGCATCTGAATTGGTACAATTACACCTTCAATTTAATTTAACATTAAAACATTAACATAATTTAACAGTCACTGAATCATCACTCAACTGATTTGTTCAAAGCAGCTGATTCATTTAATAACGAAACGTTGCCGAATTAGCAAAATTTGTCTTTTAATATTAATTTCTTGTTTATTGAACGTTTGTATAAATCAATATCATTTGCAATCACGCTTATATTCATGAAAACAGCTCTCTTGCTCTTGTAATATTGCTTAATTATATTCTATGTTATATAAAAAAACTAAACCTCAGAAGTTTTTGGCCATTTATATTAATTTTGGGCGTTTTTGAGACAATGCTGCATTGCTTTTGAAATCACATTACAAAGAAGTTATTGATTGTATTTAAACATTAAGTTTTACATCAAATCACATTAATGATGTTAAATCAGACAATGCACTGGCAGTTTAGTGATATCCCAACAGTTGTGGTCTTGTCTGGTCTTGAGATAAAATCCTGAGTCATTTAAGTCTGAGACTGAGACGAGGCCAAGTACAAATAAGACCGAGACAAGACCAAGACCTACAAAAAATGGTCTCAAGACCGGTCTCGAGTACTACAACACTAGTGATATTCATGTAAAAGATTAATAAAGTCAACTGCTATTAACAAATTACCCCTAAAAGTGTATTGTACTTATGTACTGTATTCTTTAACTTCAGGTTGCAAATCCATATTTATCCTAGTATATTTGCTTTAGATATGTAAAGTAGCTGATATCATGACCTTTGTCAGTTGCTAAAGAGATTCAAGAGAATTTTATTTGTCACATACACAGTGTAGCGTATGGACGGCGCTCATAAATGATCAACGGACCAATACTTTGATTATTTACTACAGAATATACAACCGGCAGTGAAATGTAAACAGGTCCAATGTAAAAAGGTGTAAACTCTTGTTTAGGTGTGATGAGTTTGAGGAAAGGGCAATACATTTGTGACCCTGGACCACAAAACCAGTCAAAAGTCACATGGGTATATTTGTGGCAATATACAATGATACATTGTATGTATATTATTAGGAATAAGAGTTGCTAAGGACTTCCTTTGGACAACTTTAAAGGCGATTTTCTCAATATTTTTTTTGCACCTTCAAATTCCAGATTTTCAAATAGTTGTATCTTGGTCAAATATTGTCCTATCCTAACAAACCATACATCAGTGGAAAGCTTATTTATTAACTTTCAGATTATGTATAAATCTCAATTTAAAAAAAAAAAAATTGACCCGTGTCCGTGTGACACGGACAATTTTGTGTGGTTTTTCGTGTGGTTTTGTGCTCCAGGGTCACATTTGTGTGTTCAATCAGTTGTGGTTGAACAATAGCATAATGTATTACCCAGCTCTCTAATACTTGATTTTGTTAGGTCAGTCCAGTTGTGACATTCTGCATAATTTTGTATAATAACCAACAAACTGTACTTTACTGTGTAAAATCTTTCGTATCATTCCGTATCATTCATATCAGTCTCTTTCATCTCACCTAATGAAATAATTTGGAACCAAATCAATATTTCATGTCCATTTATTTATTTACTAAGTAGCTGTGTAATACATAATACATAATAATAGTTAGCTAGTCATTATCACAGAAGAAACTCCTTCAGAATAAATAAGACTATTTTATCACCAGCTTTATTCTGTCACAATGACCAAACTGACTGTGACTGTACATTAAATCCTATGTAGTATCAATACATTATCTGTAATAAGCATTAGTTCCTTACATTCATTCTTACAATTAAGCATGTCTTATTTAATTGATGTTGTTGTCAGGAAGGAATCAAAGCATATCCGGCAAGAATTATTCCATTCAATTATTGTGATGTTAAGGGTGGTACTGCAGTAATCATCATCTCCCTTATTCATGATTTTTTTTTTTTTTTTTTTAAAGCATATACCTCAGTGTGTCTCCTACTTACACACAGAATGGGTTAAATATCTATGGCTGTGTTTGTATGTGTGTTCATATCGTTTTATTGTTTTTTTCTACACATGTAAGTCACAAATGTAAGTCATTCCCATTTAGAATCGCAGCTCCCATAAG
Source organism: Paracanthobrama guichenoti (assembly GCA_018749465.1). Lineage (NCBI taxonomy): Eukaryota > Metazoa > Chordata > Actinopteri > Cypriniformes > Gobionidae > Paracanthobrama > Paracanthobrama guichenoti. The sequence goes on from CM031955.1 coordinate 1,982,862, forward strand.
AACTGCAGTTTATACCCACATTTGTGGAAATGGGGTTGTGTGCGATACTGTGCACGCAGCATGAAGAGTGTGTGAGTTCATGTGATAAAAAGCAATTCTGAGTGTATCTATTTTCTCTCAAATATCAGTTTTCATTTGCT